>JAFIDM010000001.1:64917468-64971044 GCA_023159025.1 Thereuonema tuberculata
TGACAATAAACAAGCAACTTGTAACATGGCATCCCACAAAAATTATAGATTCTAGAGTACTGATATAACAATTTTGAACCATTTTCAATACTGATACACTGTACTGAATAGTGCTATTAATAGAATTAGTTAGTTCCATAATCGCTTGTGTACACTATTAAATATTTATTATAGTGACGGAAAAATGTTTTTGTATATTTTTAAAATAAGCCAAAAATCCTTTCGGATAAACGAGTTTTTAGTGTATTTTGAAATTGATAGTTTTACAGTTATGCCTGTCAGACGTTGAAAAATATGTACCTACTTCAATAATCTTTTTTTTTCCATTTCAAAATTATAGACAAATGTAAATAAGCAGTTCAACTGATCACAAAAGTATTTAAAGGTTTATTTAAATACTTTTGTGATGAGCTGAAGTGCTTATTTAAATATGTACCTACTACATAGATGTTAATTATGAGTCTTCAATTTAAGTTTAATTAAAAATAAAGTTAAACTTGAGTAGTACGTAATTCTCAGTTATGCATAATTTAAAATTTTCCCCTTGAAATTTGTATAAACCAGTTTTTACTGTATTTGGTCAATAGTACTTTTACCATCTCTAAAACCAGCTTGATATGGTCCTACATTTTCTTACACTTTATTCCCAAGTATAAAATCGCAGAAAATTCTTTATAAGCAATGTTTACTAGTGATTCCCCTGTAGTTTTTGCATTTAAGACGACCTTACTAGAAGGCGAGACATATTATTCCTTCTTCCCATGAAGGAGGTAGTGATTCATACACTAATGCTCATAAAATATAAAGGAGTCATGCTACAACTTTGATTTTACAGGATAAATTCATTAGGCAATAGAGAACAAATAACTGGCAGATTGGTGTCATCCATATCAGCTGAATCGATATAGCTAATATTTTGATGTAGCCACCTTTGGCATGTATCATCTATTATACGTGCTAAGACATTGAATCAAATGTTTGAATGGCTTCCTGTGGAATAGTCATCTAGGCAGTATTGACCCGTGTCCAAAGCTTATCAGGAGTTGCTGCAGGTCATACTGCTGCACCTGTTGTTTGAGCATGTCCCAGAGATTTTTTTGGGGTGACAAAAATCTGGTGATCTAGCTGGCCACAGCAGAAGTGGAATGTTGTTTTTCCTGAAGAAGGCACATGTTGTTCCAACTTGCGGTGTGGCATTATCCTGCTGAAATAATCTTAGGGAAGTCCTGCAGTTACGGAAAGGTGACCGGTTGTAGAATGTCATTGACGCAACAGGCACTTGTTATGGTGTTGTGGACTCTCATCCTCAGCTTTTGTATCTGATAGCACCCCTGGCCATAATGCCTTGCATTGGTGCAGTACACCTGGTGCAAATACACTCTTCCCACACCCTCTCTCGCTGTCATTTTGGCCTAAAAGAAGCTCGATTTGTGACAAACACAATATTGTGCCATTTGTCATGCCACTCCCTTTCTTCAATGTACCACTGCAGCTTGGCAGTCTTTTGCTAAGGGGTCAACGGTAGTCGAAAGAGAGGCAGATAAGTCTCTCAGCGACGTACTGTTACAGCTGACATGGGAGAATGCATCACAGTTCACCACTACTGGCTAACATTGTTGATGACGCAAAATGGTCATGCAAAGACATCCTCATGAGATGATAGTTGTTCCTTGACATTGTCTGTATGTGACATCCAGAACCTTCTCATCATTCCATTCCCTCCAATCTCTTTCCATGACGGATACACTGTGCCCATACAACTGGCAATCTCTCAGAGGGAAGCATTGTGGTCTCTAATGTGATCTATTTTGAACTTGCTGTGACTTCATGGATGTCTTACATGACAACAAGTTACCTTATCCATTGATGATCTACGTGGTACTTAAAAACAGAATGGCAGCAGGTTTGAAGTCTGATGTGCGATCTGATTTGCCTTTAACACAAAAGCTGCTAATCATTTGTTCTGGATTGCCTAATGAACATAGCATTTAAAAGGTGTTCTATTTTCTATGAACAATAGTGAATTTCCACACATTAGCAATGATACGATGCAAATGCCACTAATTTGTTATAGCTACAAATTAGTAGCTCCATATTTGTAAGTTTCAGAGAAATGGTGCACTATAATTATTCATTGGCTCAGCTATTTTGACTTCTTCCAACAATGGAGGGACTATTTCATCATTATCCTCATTCAAAAATTCTTGCAAATGCTCTCTCCAGCAGCTCAGTACTTTTTCCATTCCTTGTTAGTTCCCCATTCTTTTTCTCTGACACATGGAGATTCTTGGTTGAAATTCTCTTCTTGATTCTTTTAAATACTTGTAGAATCTTCAATTTCTCAGGTTTTAAATATCTTCTACGACTTCCATTTACTTTTCTTCAATTCTTTCTTTTTTCTTAGATTTCTGAACTTAAATATTTTGCACTGGAACATCTAAATTCCAGAATTCTTCTGTATGCTGTGTTCTTCTTTTTTATTGTTTTGCTACATTCATTATCATATCAATGATTCCTTTCTCTCTGTTTTAAAACCAATATTTTTTTCTGGAATCACTTGCACAATTTTGATGATATAATTTTGAGTAGAAGTCAATGGAATACTACTTGTAGAACATTCTCCAATTTTCTTCTAACTCATTGTAGTTTTTCAGTATTAATTTTAAATTGAATAACATCATACTTTATTGGCTTTTGAGATTCTACTACTCATTTTAGCAGACTAGATAATGCCCAGATGCAATGTTAGCTCGTTGATATGATTGTATCTTCAATAAATTACCACAATGTCTTCCTTCAATTAAAATGTGATCCACTTGATTCTTTGTTTTTCCATCAGGAACTTTCCATGTAGCTTTATGAATAGGTTCCTGTCGCTATACGATTCCAATTTTTACATAGTGACAGGAAGCAAAATCAAGAAGTCTGCTATCACTGTCATTATATTCATTATGTAGGCTGAATTTCCCAGTGTAAATAAATGAGCTTTCTTTGGCTACTTTTGTATTCATCTCCTAGAATAATTTTAATATCTTTAGATGCTCATAAAATTCATCTTTTTCAGGATACTCTTTTACTTCTGCATGTCCATGTGCACAAAACAAACAATAATTATAAAATCTTCCTTTCACTCAATTTGCACATATTTTGTAGGTTTAAATTCTAAGATTAAGTGCTTCATCCTATTATCAGAAACCCAACTTGAAAGACATGTTTGTCTTAATGGCAGCGATAGAAGAAAGTGTTTAAGTATCTACACTACTTTTTTGTTTCAACTTCCTATTTCCTATCCATATGGTAATTATTAATAGTGAATCTGCTTTATACAGTAGCTATTTACTACTGCTACTGTATTAGCATAATACATATTGCTATTTTAAATCATTAACCTTTTTCTTGGTTGCTTGACTTGATAGAATAGTTGAATTTCAAAGAATTTCAAAGAATGGAGCTCCGTCTTTAATAGTTCAATTATGAAATATTAGCAGCCTGTCACATAAAGAAACAGTACAGCAGAAATATCAAAATATCTTTTATTGAAAATTGCATTAAAATTACCTTTTTTTTTGTGTAAAAAAAAATTGCAATGCTATATTTCTTCCTTTTAAAAAGAAAATATATGCTAAGCATATTCATTAACAATTGGACAAAAATTTTAATAAACTTATAAGATGTTTATAATGTTTAATGATTATGATAAAGAAGACATCTGTTTGGTTGAAGAAAAAAATGCATTGTATTTAACCACTGCTAAAGTGCAGATTTGCATTATATACAAGGCACAACTATCAAAACTATATAGCTAATTGTTTAAAAAGATTAAGGGAAAAAAATAACACTTAATATGATTGGCTCCTTTGTATAGGTTTACTAAATATAGGTATGATTTCCAAAATCTACATTGGACGGCAAAAAAAGTCTGTCTGCATGTTATATAATCTATTGATAATACTAAAATTAAGCAGATCATCTTTAATTTATAGATCTAATTGTATACTAATTAATTGGAAATTGTTAAAAATTTATTACAGGTAATCGATAATTTATCTTATGTTTTGCATAATGATTAATTGCCTTTCAGGCAACTCAGAAGCTGTGATAGATGATTTCTTTACTATATGTAGTACATGACTGTTAATATTATTTTATTGCTAAAATTGTGAAATATGTCAGTATTCAAATACTTTTGCAAAGCAAGTAAATCATGAAAGAAATTCCTGAAATACTGATGGCCAGGAGGGGTCACATGAAAATAAGGAGATTAAAAGAGACATATTACTAAAATGAATGCCATATCAGCAGAAATCAATTTTGAAATGAGGGAAGATCAAAAATGACAATCCAGAAAACCTTGGTCCTAAGGGAGATTAGCTCTGAAGAGCTAATGAGATATAAATCCTTTTCACAAATTCTGAATTCTACAGAATACATGATTAAGGAGACGCTTATGCTCTCCTTGTGTTGGACTGACAACTTCAATGAAAAATTAAAGATTTTTTTTTAATCCCAGGTTAATATAGCAAACAAACTATTCCAAGAAGGGTCACTGTAATGATCAATGGATTTTACAAAGAAATTGCTTCTTTTAAAGAAGCAATTAGCCGTAAAGATTCAGCTGGGAGTTTTCTTATTCTCTCATTGCTGTTTCTAATTTACCAGCATTTACTGCTCAAGAAAGGAAAACAAAATATTATTTTTGAAAAGCACAGAAGAAGCTCAGTAAAGTATTAGTTAATTCTGGAAGCTGCAATGTAGCAGTCAGACAAACTTGTACATATGAAAGGACAAAGCAAATTTACTATCATCTTATGCTTATGGAAAAAAAAAAAAAAAAAATAGAATGTCAACTGAATTGGCAATGCAAGTAAATTTAAAACTGGCATTAACTTGAGTTCATGACGAATTACTAAAGTAATAAATTTGTCATTGATATTTTAATCAGTCTTACTACTTGTTCCATTAGACTTTTTTTACCTTCCAATTAGTAAATAATATCAAGGAAAGAGCTCATTTTGGTGTTTAAATTGAAGTTACCTTTTGATAAAAATACAATGCATTTTTTTATATATTTATATAAATTTTGTTTGAGATTATCTGCATGAAAAATAAATAAAGATATATAACTCAATAAATGCTTATTTCTATTTACATAAAGAAAATGCAGGAGAAAGATGAGAAACAAAATGATTTTGGTTCCAAAAAGAGCGATCGACTCAACAGGGTAAGTAAAGTTTTAAGTATTCTTTTGCAAGTCATTTAAAAATTCAGGAATGTTTACTTACTGTTTAGATATAAATTCAAAATACTGAATTCTTTTAATTTAGTTTAACAATGACTTAAGAAAAAAAATCTAAGGAAATTGTTTTTGTTTTAATATAGATTAAATAATTTCACTTTATATTTTAAAAACAAAACAGGAAAACGGGGACATATTACAAAAATTTACATTGTAAAACAACTTATTTATATAAAAAAAGAAATCTCTATCCATGTGTGGCATCGTCCTCTACAAAATCTCTAGCTTCTTCTTTTGTCACACATTCTACGTGACTCACCTGCAAAAGAAATTCACACCAATATTAATAAATAAACTAACTAACTCAACATACACATACCATCAAAAGTAATGCAAGTGAGCCAAGCCGAACTGCTGTCACCGGAAAGCATATGCAACAAGCTGCAAATGATCAAAAATGCAAACATATTTAACTAAGTTGTGTGGCAGTCCAGTATGAATACCGTATACTCCCAGTGCATGGGCTCTCCAATCAAAAAGATTTTTTTTCCCATATTGGATGCAAATTTCTGTAGTCTGACCTTTCATCGTGACCACTTTGATAACTCGACAGTGTTAGCTGATTTTATCAGCTGACCCCATATGAAAGAGGATTCATTTATGGCCTTTTCAGGGCCGGTTGGTCACATCATCGTACAGCCATTGAAGTGGGGTGTAACATCAGCATAGTTTCAAGGTGCAAGCATCGGTGGTGCAAAGAAATGCAGAACATCCCCGTGCACATCCAGGTCGTCCACGAATAACGAATGCAAGACAACATCAGTGCACTGCATGTGTTGCAAGTGCCACCTTTTCGGACATCCTGAGGAAAGTACCGAGTCCTTTGCCTAGACCAGTGTCCAACAGCACTATTCTTCATCATATCCACATAGCTGGGCTTCGTGCTTGATGTCAAGCCAATGTGTACCGCTCACTACAGAAACATGCTCCACTGATGCGGAGCCAGACGCCATTGGGAAGCTGAATGGAGATATGTAAACTTCAGTGACGAATCCCATTTCTGTCTTGGTACAGATGATGATCGAGTACACGTGTGGCGACGTGTGGGTGAAGAGCTTCAAGACACACATCTGGCTTAATGCAACATAGGGATTCACCTGGTGTTATGGTGTAGGGTGCCAAATCCTACAACTCTTGGACTGCCCTAGTGTTTACAGTGGCAATCTAACTGGTCAATGATATGCAGATGAGGCGATTAGACCCATCACACTCCCATTCATGGCTACCATCTAAGGTGTATGTTCCAGCAGGACAATGCGCGACCACACACCAGCCATGTGGCTGCGGCTGCTCTACAGACTGTGGATGTCTTGCCTTGGCCGGCCATATCACCGGATCTGTTTCCAATCGAGCATGTGTGAAACCACAAGAGGAGACAGATCCATCGCCACCCTACGCCAACGGTTTGAAGCAGCATGATGAGCTGTACCATACGACATCATGTGAGCAGCTGTTGCAACAATGCGAGGGGGCTACACAGGGTACTGAAGTTAGCAGCCTGGGTGCCATATTGTGACTACTGTGTATTGCAAGGGTAAGCAAATAAAATCAGTTCTTTTATGTGACATGCATAGGAAGGACATGCATAGGAAGGAAATGTACATATCTTACAATTTCTAGGAGTTGCATTACTTTTGACAGTGTATGTATTAATATATTTCTTCTTCTTTAGCAAGAGACTAATTGAAATATTGTAATTTATTAATCTTTTCCAAATTTAATTCCAATTACAAATTTGTTATAGCCCTGTGTCTCATGAAATAACATTCTTCTATAATACAGGAGATCATACAAACCTAAATATATAAATGGAGTAATCATTTAATTTCATTCCTTATCTTTATTTGTTTATTCAAGAACAGCCTTAAACATTATCTAGGTTTATATGATCTTTCTGTATTGTATGAGGGTCATTCAATAAGTTATGAAACACAAAGTAGTGTTCTCAAAGTAGATTTGGTTTATTACAGTTTTTCAACATAATCTCCATTCAAGTCTATGGCCTTACGGTACCACTCTACTAGTCTCTGCCTCAGCCAACTTTTTACTGCGTCAAGAAGTTCTTGATTGTTGCCATATCGCTTCCTGTGGATTGCATTCTTTAAAAATCCAAAGGTGGAAGAACAGTCCAGTGAAGTTTTGTGATCTCCTCATGGTATACAAACTTGGAGTGTGGTCTGGTGTTGTCTGTCGTGGAGCAGGAGAAGTTTATTCACGTCTTTGTGACCACGAACAAGCTGGAAATCAGACAGCTTCCTTTTTCCGACATCAACATCCGATTCGCCCAACGACTTATGATGCTTTTATCAACTGCCATATACATTCTGTAAGCGCTTGTGAATATTTGTCATGATCTCCTGTTCCGCCAAAAGAAATTCAATAACTGCTCTTTGTTTGGAATGCATCTCATTCACCAACGATACATACAGTGCTACCACACACTGGAGAATCTTTGAAGATACTGTACATAAAATTTCACGTTTTTTTAATGAAATATTAGCCTAGAAAAAAAATTTGTGTGAACGATTCTCTAGTAAGAATGTTATTTCATGAGACTTTGTATAAAGTTATAACGATTTTATAATTGGAATCAAATTTGAGAAAGATAAGCAAGAGACTAACCGAAATATTGTAATTTATCAATAATAAACAAGGCAAATTTATTTATTTCTAAAAAAAAAAAAAAAAAAAAAAAAAATTTGCAACAACCTTTCTTACACCTTGTACAGGATGGGCCGTAAGTCATGATTTCAATATTTTATATAGTGCGCTACAAATAATGAATGTTAAATTTAAGAAGAGACAATAATGACAACCATACTGGTATCACTGTAGCCCTGAGTTGACAGTCATTTAAGTTCATCCAAATCCCATCAAGCTTTTCCTTGATGTAGGATGACAACCATTTGTTGCACTTGTCAGAGGCCAATTGAGGGCCTCACCCAATGCATGCTGAAAGCTGGGTGTGTAGTCATTCTGGAATACCAGTCCAGTAATGTACTGAAGCCCCATTTTGTTGATGGTATTAAGGAAACGAACTCTCTTAAGTTCCAGAAGCAGGAATGCACCAATGATAATTTCATGGTAACATGAAGATTGTTCTCGACTCAGAAATCAACATTTCACATTCATGGCTCTCATTACTTTCTAGTGCAATATACAAAATAGCTTTCTATTTCTCTACCCCAAGTTCACTGCAGTATAATAGCTATAAGGTATCTGTTTTATTATTTCACATGCCCGAGCTCATGGAAGGCCACCACCTTGACCAAAAGGCTACACGTAATAATAGAGGTCAAGAATAGCCGCAATGGTAGGCAAATAAAAACTATCTGACAGAAGAATACTTTTGCAACATGCCTTAAGCAATAATTATGTGGGTCTCAAATTAGTCCCACAACCCAGACTATTTATTTCTAGTGCCTTGAAGGGATCAGAAATGAGTAATCTTTTCCTTTTTCCAGTGGTCTTGTATATCAAGACGAATCCATGATGTGGCACTGAAATTTATCGTCGTATGGGAATGAGTATCTCTTCAATGAAATTGGCCCGTCACAATCACGTTGATTGTGTCACAAATGGGGGTTATCCTATTGCACAACAATGCACCAAGATCATAGTTGATCCTCAACTATGTAACCCATGTATGTTCACATATTACAGAAATAACCAAAGAATCTCACTTTCGTTTGGGCAACCCATATACACTGACTGCTCAATTGAAAGTGGACACCTGTTATAGTGGAACAACCCATGCAAATTTGGGCAATAATTTGAATATATTCGTTATAAAACAACACACTCATGTGAACTTGGAGTCATTGGGTGTCTAACCTGTATACGCCCAGCGTCGTGTGGCCTGGTGTAGAGTGACGAATCACACTTCACACACTATCGATCGGATGGGTGCATCTGGGTGTAGCTGCTACCCGAGTGTGTCATCCCAACAGTGAAGTTTAGTGATGGTGTGGTCTTATTATCCACACAGTATCTGGACGTTCTAGACAATTCCATGCTTCCTATGTTGTCGTCGCAGTTTGGTGAAGGGCCATTTGTGATCCAGCACGACAATGCGCGATGCCATAAGGCCCGTGTTATCAGTGACTGGTTTCCGGAGAATAATGTTCAGGAACTTCAGTAGCCCGCCCAGAGTCCGGACCTCAACCCTATTGAACATCTGTGGGATGAATTGGAGTGCCGGATTTGTGCACGTCTGATGTGACAGCAACACTCATCCAACTTATGCAGGCTTTGAAGGAGGAGTGAGGAAAAATACCGGCTTGCTATCAGAAACTGGGGGAGAGCATGCCATGGCATATGGATGCTGTGCTTAGAGCAAAAGGCCACAGTAAGCACTGTAAATAAAGCGTCGATTCCATACCACAGGTGTCCACTTTCAATTGAACAGGCAGTGTATATTTTTATTAAAATTCTTGAGAGATTCTAATGAAATGCATGTCTTTCCAGTAGATGAAACTTATAAGCCCAGTGGACTGAACCTGAAGACGGCCAATCAAGAAACTATCTGTAAATGCTACTATACTGATCTACTAAAAATAGACAAATCTAAGTCACAGCTAACTTTTAAAACTACGCACCTAGCCACTGCTATACAAATAATCATTTCCTGTGGCAACAATGGCCATAGATACGCCCTATTCTCAAATAATTCTGTACTGCTGCTGTTAACAAATGTGCATCCAGTTTCAATCTTTCCTTCCCAAACTTTTTTTTTTTTTTTTGAAACTATTTTACAGCTTCCTGCAAGTAATAATGAAACTAACAAACCGTACAATGTTACAAAAATACAAAGATTATATTCAACTATTACGAGGGTGAGTCAAGCCAAAATTAAAAATTGCATATAAAAGGAGTCAGAATATTTGACCACTGTTGTGTAGCGTGTTCTCTGGTAAGTTCTTGTGGCATACTGACCTATGCTTCTGGTGAAGTACTAATGAGGTGTTAATGAGAACTCCGAAGCTTCGAAAATGACAGGTTGGCTGGAAACTTACTGCAAGGAAGAAGTGTGTTCAGCCATCCATTTTTTACATGCAAAAGGGTGAAAATCCAATAAAAATTCATGGATATCTGAGGTGTACGGTGAAAGCTCTATGTGTAAAGCTCAGGTTTACAACTGGATTGAAAAATTCAAGAAAGAAAGGTGTCGCTTCCGTGCACGATGCAGAAAGGCCTGAGAGAGCTGTTATGCCGGAAACAATCTGATTCATTACAAGTGTCAATCAGTCACGAGGAGCTGGGATACCGAAAAGTTTGTGCCAGATGGGTTCCGAGAGGTTTGACACCATTAATGAAAGAGGCTCATGTGAAGACATATCAGGCAAATTTAGATCATTTTGAGGAGGGATCGAATTGTCACGACTGAGGAATCATTGGTTCATCATTTCATGCCAGTCAAAAATGGCAAGCAAAGAGTGGCGTCGTTCGTCACCACCGCCATCCAGCTCAATCTTTGGCTGGAAAAGTGATACTGATCATGTTTTTCGACAATAAAGGAGTTATTGCCTAACACTATATGCCGAGAGGCACTACAGTCACTAGTGCAAGCTATTGTGACTTGCCGGGGACTTATATGAAACTTGTTATTCGATCGAAGTGATGTGGAATGCTGTATAAAAGAGTCCTTTTGCTGCAAGATAATGCCCACCCACACACTTCGAAGAATACCAAGGCACTAAGTTTGAGGTACTGCCACATCCTCCTTATTCACCATCTTTTTGAACCGCTAAAAAAACATCTGGAGGTGGTCATCGATTCAAGACAAATGATGAGGTGCACAAGTGGTTGCAAGGACAAGACCTTTATTTGCTGGAATCCAGGCACTTCCAGGCAGGTGGCGCAACTGTATTGAAAAATACCGTTTTGTTAAGATTCGTTCCAATTTTGAACTTTAGCTTGACTCACCCTCGTGTTTCTAAATTATTAAACTCCAAACAAAAATAATAAATACCTTATTTCGAAATTTAACTCCATAAAATTTGTCAGCTTTTTCTAAAAGTTCAGGTCTAAAAGTGGTTGTGATAAATTGTGCATCTTTTGCCAATTCATGAATCATGTCTAAATAGGATGAAAAAGAGATTGTAAGTAATTTTTTATTACCAGGAAGCTTATTTTAATAATTCTTGAGTACATTTAATATTTAAACAAGTTTTAAATAATTATGTTCTATTTATGTTAATATTTTTTTATCTTCTTACAAAATGATTTTGAATACCTTTTGGTTTACTAGTAATTAAACAATATCTAAGTGGTTTTGAGATAGACTTGACTCTTCAAATTTTATGATCTGTATTGATAAATGACATCCTATGTTCTGAAATATCCAAAAGTTAAATTTATGTCCCAGTTTTCCTCCCACTTCTCTCATTTTGAACCCTGGTTTTTTTTTGTTTCCTTCTCCCATCTAGTGTTTTCTTATGGATAGTCCCTTACAACTTGACTGAAGAAAGGCATCCCGGGTTAAATTATTCCTTAGATTTGTAATTTTTGTGAAATGCATTAAGCAACATATACCAGAAACAATGATTCTTACCTGCAACAGCCTTTCTGTGTTGTGCATCTAATGCTTGATCAATTTCATCAAATAAATAAAAAGGTGCTGGATCACATTTCTGAATGGCAAAAATAAGAGCTAAGGCTACAAGGGATTTCTGACCCCCTGACAACTGCTGCATTTCTCTCATCTCAGCTGATTTTCCCGTGAATGAAACCTATCAAAAATAAGCAAATAAATGAAGATGTTTATGTAAATTCAAATATTCTCACTTCATTCAAATGCACTACTACAAAACAATAGAGCTTTTAACTCTAACAATGCACTCCTTATTTTATTATCTTCCCTTCATCTAAACATTTCACTAATCTGTGCAGAATAAATTATCCTTCATTTTATAACGGCATAAAAAGAAACACTTCAGAGCAGGAGGAGGTTAAGGTTTTACAACAGCTCTATTGCTTATGAAAAACAAAGACCTATTTTGAAAGTTTTGACAATGAAGCTGCTTATTTTAAACATCTTTCTTATGCCTAAAACAAACATTGAACATCATTTGATTTTGCCTAATAATTTTGAACAAGGTTATTCAACTGATTGTCGGGGTTTTAAAACATCACCACACAAATGAGATACGTAGATGACACCTTATTTATTTTGGCAGACACTTAGTAGTTCCCCAGTTGCCCACCAGGAGTCATTGATTGCAAATGGCGGCCAACGGTAGGAAGAAGGTGTTTTGCACATTCGAATACCAACCCAGTCGTTCCATTACCATTGTCCAACTGCAGTTTTGTACAACATTTAGGAAGGATCCTCCCTCTGACAATTCTATTTGCAAGTGGTATGGAGAAGGAGAGATGCCTGGTAAGGGAAAAAGCAGTAGACGTCCCTCCGTGTCTGAAGAGAAAGTGGACCAGATCAGAGCAGCCTTCCTACATAGCCCTATTGTAAGAGGCACTAGGGACTCGAACATCCCTCAACCTACGGTGTGGCAGAAGTATGACTGGCCTCGATATGGTCACAGGATGTGTCCCATCCCATTTCCATCAGGACGTCAGCGCAGTTTTAAACCAGGACCTACTTCAGCACTGGATTCGGCGTGGGCATCGACGGTGATGATAATCTCCTATCATGGCCATCCCGTTCACCAGATTTTTTTCACCTCCATGTGATTTTTTTCCTCTTGGGTTAAGTAAGGATCACGTCTTTGTCCCCTACTCTACCTGCAACCATCCTGGAATTGAAGGCAAATATGGAGACCGCCATTGGAAAATCACCGCTGCGATCGGAAAACTATCGTGTCGATGTCTGCAGAGTGATACATGGTACATATACTGAGCATTTTTAATGCATTTCTATAACTTGTTGAGCTTTCTTACATAATAAACAAGGTGTCGTCTTCATATCTCATTTGTACTGTGAGGTCATTTTTTAAAACCCCTGTCTAAGGAGATATAAAAAAAAAAAAAAAAGCAGCTCCAAATTAAGTGATAACTTAATAGTAGAAGATTTAGGATGTTACGATTTAGAAGATTATTATATGTTAATAAAAGGAAACACCAATCCTTAACTCTTCAATATTTCAATTCTCTGAACAAGAATTTTCTTCAGGAAATTTACAAATCTGAAAAATAACATCTTTCTTCCATTTCTAACAGAAATGAAGTATAACAATCAATCAAAAGAATACAACAACATTACAAATAAATTCCTTCTTTTCATTATTACAGATAATGAAAATAATCAAGCAAATGAAATTACATCTTTACAAATAATTTTCTCCTTTTCATTATTGTAACGTTATTGTGTACTCTATCACAAAAGATAATTCTCCTTCAGAGAATTGAAATATTGAAAAGATAAAAATGTTTATTTGAGGAGTTAAGGATTGGTGTTTCCTTTTATTAATCTTCTAAAATAAAAACAGCAGGCTTGGATTAGGATTAATTCTCTTTATAAATGTCTTGTTCAATTCT
This sequence comes from Thereuonema tuberculata, assembly GCA_023159025.1. Taxonomy (NCBI): domain Eukaryota; kingdom Metazoa; phylum Arthropoda; class Chilopoda; order Scutigeromorpha; family Scutigeridae; genus Thereuonema; species Thereuonema tuberculata. Next base: position 64,931,258 of record JAFIDM010000001.1, read on the forward strand.
TGTCATTTTTATTTTTCAATGAATTAAATCTGAATTTGGCAAAGTGCACACACTTTCTGCAGTAACTTTTTTTTTTTTTTTCATTTGATAATGAAACTAGTATCTTTCAAACACTGAGTTATGGGTCTACCTTAGTTTAAAATGGAAATAAACAGATTGACTGGAATGCTCTGCAAGATTACAAAAGAAATTAACTATTTACATGATGAAAAAATTCCATACTACTTTAAAATTTGCTTATTAAAAAAAAAAAAATCAGTTAAAATTAACATTTGGTAATTGTCATCAGTCTGTCTTTGTTTTTAAAAAGCCTTAATTTTAAAAGCAAGCAATGACAATAAAATAGCTATTATTTTTTTGATGGATTGCTTTGACTTCAATAATGCATTAAGTTAGCTTGCCTTGTTCTTAAAAGTGATGCTGCAACATAGTTTTATTTAAGAGACTGCCTATTTCAACATTTTGACTTATAATTAGACTGATTAGATGGATAAAGCCTTGAATCCCATATTTCAATGACAAAAAGCATTATCTACCTCCAGATAAGAAGATAAGTGGTTGAGGCTCTTCAAGTGGTATTGTATTTTATAACTTGTCAAATCTTACTATTTAGGTTCCGTGTTTTTATACATAGGGTGTTGCAAAATTCGTGTAATATTCAAACCACATGTAGGGGCATGGCTAAGGATCAATATATCAATATAAAAAGTCCCATTAAGGCGCTAGGTGGTCCTAAAGTGAGCCTATCAGAGAGAACATATCCTTTGCTACACCATAAGAAATGTTTTGCAGGCGAGCCCACACATTGATCCTGGGGGTGCTATTTTTGTTTGTTTCAATTGAAGCAGTCGCATATCTCACCATATGATGCGCAGGATGAGATGCTGTGGAGCAAATGTACCCACCTTGGTCAGTTTCCATGCTGCTTTGCCTTGATGACCTCCCATAACCTCGTCAGGAGGTTTTGGTAATATTTCCCTCCTGTTTGACCCTTAAGGGCATATCTGTCAGGAGTACATCATGGCACTCCCAAAATACTCTCAGCATCCACTTCCCCAATGATACTTTTCTGGCAGTAATGATTCCACAAACTTCTACTGTTTGCTCTGTTTCAGGATCTTAATGATACACCAACACTCATCCATAGTGATCAAAGACATTAAGGTCGATTTGACACTACCTATTCCTGTCGGTGACCTTTATCACATGTTGAACACCATGACTGACTTGGATCGTTTTTTTAACTATCGCTATGCCGTATTAAGAGAAGGTCATCCATTTCTTGGTTCATCTTCCAAGCCTGTTTGTCCACATTGGAATCATCTGCGCCACTTAACCACAGTTTCATATGTGGGGTATTGTCGCCATACATGGCCACTAGCTCAACATAGATCGCTTTGGCACTGCTCCCTTCAAATGCAGGAAACGAATCAACGTGTAAACTTCCACTTTCTTCCACTTTAAACTTGCGGGATTTTTGAAATGTACCAAAGCTACAGGAACATGAGCTTGCCCCTCAATGCAAATTGTGGTGCTATCCTTCTTTGTTGCCAGCTATAATACAGACTTTATTACTGCCCCTTGTGTGTGTGTGTTTGTTTGTATAGAAAAGATATTCAAAGAACTGTGTATTATCACATTTTGACTAGTGATCTATCTTAATAGTATAGGTATAGATTAATACTTATTTGATATTGATATTTTAGTTGCAAGGATGTTCTCCAGGGTTCAATTGCAATAGTGAAGAATAACATTATATGAACTGAAAAGATTAAATGTCTTTGCTTCACCGAAATAGCAAGAGTTGACTGTGATGATTGACGCAAGAGTTGACTGTGATGAATGAAAGTCTTCTCCAACTAGCTACTTGATTAAGCTGTGACATAGATAAATAGGATTCTCATTGCTAGGAACTTCAGTTTTCAAAGAGGATCGTATTAATATCTTTAGATTATGAAGATTTTCAGTCAGAGTATTCATAGCAATATTTCTACTTTTACAGGTTTATTTTGTCAATAATCATTCTATTGATCTAAATACTGGTAAATCATATATGATGGCTGTAATTTTTGTTATCAATTCACTATAACAGTTCAAATATGAATTACTAATTATAAACTTGTATATGAGTTTAGTTCTAAGCATTATACAATCATTCAAAAAACAAAAAAACAAAAAAAAAACCTCTATTCTCTATAGTTATTATGGTTCCATCAGAGTCTGCTTGTAAACAAGATTTAAAAAATGGACATATTTTGGTGTTTATTTATGGATATTTAGTACCTAACAACTGATCTAAGAGTTCAATCTACTAATCTATCTCGTAAAATCTTCCCTATCTATACAGGAAATTAAAAATGAAAAGCCAAATAAAGATATAAAAAAATGATTTAAATCAGATTCAAAATAATATCTGTTAGGGGCAGTCAAAAACTGGTCAGCATGCATAAGTCGCAGCGCTCAGAATTTGTTAACAATGATGTTTACTGAAATAGTGACATCTGTCAGGAATGAGGGCAGTAGAGTGACAACTCTAACTTTGAGCGCTATTTCTTTTTTTATTGAACTGGAAGTAAGGTTAGCGATATGTGTATTCGTCCACCATTGGAAATGGAAATGAGTAAAGAAGAACAGTGGTGTGGTTCGTATTTTAACTGCTGAGGGTGTTGGCGGACGAGAAATTCATAATCGCATGTCTTTTGTGTATGGCGAATACTGCATGTCACATGTTCACATGTGCTGGAGTGGCATAAAGAGATTGCGAGAGGGATGCGTTTCACTGCAAAACAATCCTTTCCCAGGACAGGACTGCGTACGATTGTGGATCGATCCGTCAGCAGCCTCAAACCTTCTACAAGAATTGACCGTCTCGTCTCCCAGTGAGATAAAATGTATTAACTGTTTTGGAGATTACTTTTTTCCACCTGACCTGTTTTATTTGTCTGCCCCTAATAGATTAATGAAGGAAATTTATTAACTACAAAATATTAATTAATTTTACCTTAATTCCAACTCCAATAAACTGTTCAACTTGGGGTACACTCTGAGTATCCTAGTATTTAAAGTAAAAATAAAATATGAATTATTAAACAATATATGAATTTCTAAATAAAAAAAAAATAGGGAGGAGGGATTAAGCAGAATAAATTTAAAATATCATTAATTAACATAAAAAGAAAATTAAGATTTCAACAGATAACAATAGTTTTCTTTCCACCCCTCCCTCTTTTTTTTCTTATCTCCTTCCTTTATCTAGGTAAGTGCCATCAGCCTAATTTTATATTGTATAATTTTCTTGAGATATAATGAACTGATTTCTTTTTCTCCTTCAAAATATACATAGCTTTGTAAAATATTTTTAAAAAAGAAAAATAATTCAGTTTCTTTTCCCTGTAATGTTTTTTGTTTTAATTTCTTCTTTTATTTCCCTCAATGCCGCCACTCTTTTGTCTTCTCGATGGATTCCCCTTAAGACAACTGGGATCTCAAAATTGTAAATTATTATTATTAATTTATATTGAGAGTTTAATTGAGTTATACAGGATGTCCCAGGAGGAAAGATCCCACTTGGTCATAGCATCAATCATTCTAAGAAAAAAAGTTTACCTTAAAAATGTGTTCTATTCTGAAGAGTTTCAGAGATAAGCTGTATGAATATACAGCTGCAAAATTATTGGTAAGAAAAGAGATTTTATATACTGTTTTTAATGTTTACTGTTCAAGTGATAAATTTTTATATAAACTGTAACAAATTTTCAAAAATTCCACTACAAACATGAATGCACTATTTGAGTACTATATGAGGACATGTTTCCTTGTTTGATGGTATCTTGGTGTCACTTTATGCAGGCATTAACATTCATTTTGCAGTTGAGCAGTTGGTTTCTTGTTACCATTCTTCATCCAACCCATAAATAAAAACCTAATGGGTTAAGTCGAGTGATCCTTGTGGCCTCTAGAATGGATTAAGAAAAGTGTCATTGAGTTGTTACATCACAACTGAGGTATGATGAGGGGATCCGCCATGCTAAAGGTATTCTAGATAATTTTGTCCTGTCATACAAACAGTAAGAATAATAGGATCAATTATCGCATCACTCATCATACCACAACATACAAATTTGAAAATTTGTTTACCTAGTATTGTGGATTTTCATGAGACCATCAATGAGAATTATGTGTTGTTGATTCTGGTATGTGGTGATGGCGCTGCAAATAGTATTAATAGAAGCAACTGACAATTAGTATTTAACTAATGAAAAAAAACTAGAGGCACGGCACTGCTGATTCTGCACACATTATGACTGAAATGGGTACAAGCCATCGTCATTTAATGCTCACCATATTCGTGTTTGTGAAACATGAAGGCATGTTGAGAGTTTTCTCATTCTAGTAGTAAGGCTACGATGTACCATTTCAAAAACGTTTTCCTATTCCTCCTCATTTTGTTTGACGTGCTTGTTTAGATGAAACATGAGCATTAGGAAGCATACCATATTCCAACAACATATTGAAAACTGTGGATAAAAACTATGAGCTAGAATTCTGTGCATAGGAAATCGTCAATGTTATTCATCAAAAGCAGCAGTGGCACAACCATCACAGATGTCGTAAACTTCTAGCATATCTGCACATTCAACATTTGTAAAGATGTAAAATCTTTTTCAATAACAATTGTACAATGTCACTTTTAATTGTAAACAGCCTACAGACACTTAATTCCAATTCACATGCTTCAGACAATGGTACATTATGACAGAAGAGTAAACAATATTGTGCACCATGTTCAAAATACAGTACATTCAAATATATCTATCTCAGAATATGACACCTGTTCAAATAAACACTTTTTCTTTCTTAGAATGACTAATACTATGACCCTCCAAAATATTAGGCCTTTCCTCCTGGGATACATTGTATATTTAATAAGCCTGGATGTTTTTTTCTAGATTTTATAAGATTCCTAGCGGTCAATTTCTCCAAACAGTATTAGTATTGCTGAAATTCATTTAGGTTCAATCCAGGACTTATGACTATCTGGAGAAACCAGCCTTAGGTGATTCAGTGGAAACACCTAGAAAATTTTAAAATTCTCACCAGTCACTTATTAACTTAATACTCAAAACTTTCCTTTCTGAAGATAAATTTTACAAATACTTTTATCAGACCTTACATGATAACCAAAATGGGAAGTGATGGGAGAAAAAAAATAAAATGATCATTGTTATTTGAATAGCTCAGTGGTTCATAAAGCTTCCTGCTGAGCCTGCAAACTAACAAAGCTCATAATGCAATGTGTAGAAAATTTGTATAAATATAATTAATTATTTATTGTATTTTTTTTTTATGTTTTCCCCTGATTTAATTTTATGTTTAAAAGATTTACTTCAATACGATTTGTGCCAGGTGTTGCTTCTGCCAAAAGCATTTTTCAGTATATAATGCGACTTTGATTTTGAGGACATTAGAACTTCAAGATGTCGACTTGTGTTTGGATCACGTACGGCATAAAGAGATGGATTGTTTCCGTAAGATTTGTAAATGAGAATGTTTGAATATGGTATAACGATTTAATTATATTTTTTTCTTTTAAATTTTACTAGATCTCTTTCTTTTATGGGGCCTAACGTATGTTAGAGGAAATGGCGATGCGAAGATTTAGGCATAACCTTTAAGGCTTAAGAGTAAAGGCAATTCATGACTGATGGAAAGGTTTGGCATTACAGTGAATTACTTTTTCACAGGGGTTACGAAAAGGTTAAACGATTAGGGCAGGAATGGTAAATGGTCATATATTTCATTTGAATCCTGAAAGATTTATCATTTTTGACTGATGTCTGCAATCCGATGTTTTTACGTTGCCAACGTTCCATGAGATAGGCATAATGACACTTCGAGTATCAACTGGGTTTGATATGTTAATTATAAGTGGTATGTTTTATCAACGAAGTTAAAGATAGGGCTATTTTATTTTATAGTCGAATTTCATGGAATTGGACATCTTCGTCGAGCGATCACCGTGTAATTAGTACGTGTACATCAAGGGACTCTTTCAGTGGGTCGATGCTAAAGACCGCTACGAATGTTATTTAATTAAAATATTAAGTTACAGAGTAATGGAGTAACTTTCTATGTTTTGATTTCTAGTATTTAATGGATGTTATCTTATAGCAAGATTTGTACGATTCTAGAGAGTTAAGATTAAGGCCTATTTGCTTAGATTACAAAATATTAGATATTTTTAGGAACGTTCGATTAATTGTCAAGGTTTTAATGGCATCTACATATGTAAGTTTAATTTGCCGAAAGCAGTAATTTAGGAATAACGTGCGTTATATCATATTTGTGAATTTGATTATTGGAACGATCGAACGTAGGGTTAAATTTGTATGCGAGATACATACAATAGAGTAAATGATTTACTTGATAATATTAATCTTGATTGATTATGTTTTACATTGAGGTTCATAGAATCATGAACACTTATTTGTATTTTTATAATTATTGATTAAACTTGTTGTGATTATTAAACCTTATTTATTTCCTGTTACTAAATGCTCTGCTAATTTATTTTTCATTTTAAATTCTGTGAATTGACATTTATAATTTCTTAAAGACCTAATAATTAAATTTCTTAGGTAGTCATTGCAGAAGTTAAGAATACTTTACTAATAAATATTATTATAGTACACAATGCATTTGATACCAAATGCAATACAAAATAATGTTGCATTTTTAAAAATACAGGAAAAAAATCATTTACTATGACAACTTATCACTTGCCATTAGGTATTGACAGAGCATATGAGTTATAGCACAAGAAACATTTGAAGTGCTTGTAAACAAGTTTAGAGTGGCTGCATCTTACCAATATAAATTTTATGAGGATGGTATTGAGGCATTAAGTTCTCAAAGACCATTTGGAAGAATTAAAATGGGAGAAATAGAAGTCAATATTGGTGTTATACTGAAGCATTTACTGATATATCCTGAGGAAAGCATCCATAGACTTGAGACAAAGTTGGGATACTTGTACTCCAACTCTTAAAAGATTGCTGAAATTCTCTTATGGAATGCAAACCATATTTTCCCTGCAATATGTAGTTCACATACAAACTCATGTAAATCTCAATGGCTTTGTTAAGCAGATCTTTTGCTTTCTTGGAATTCAGAGACCACTAGACCTTATTAGTGAGGAATGAAGAAGATGGTTCAGTATTTCATTATTTGAAGAGTTGTATCAATCTTAAGGAATGCATATATATCAACACCAAAATGAATTCTATGTTTTCACTAGGTAGCAGCAATGAATGAGTTATATAATGTTTGTCAACTTGCCCTGATTAAATAGATATATTTTCTATGTATAAAGTTTTCTGAAACTTATCTAGTTTATAAATTTATAGTGATATTAAATTATTAATAAATTACCATAGGAATAAAGCAGGATATATATTATAAAGGAATTCCTGTTGAAAATTATCCCATAAGGTATGATAAAGCTTAATGTATCACTTCAAGAAATGAATATTTCAAAAACTTCATTACTTCAAGTGTTTGAAATTAATACCACTTGAAAATTATAGAACTAAAATACTCTTGTCATTTAAAGATGTATGGACACATATCAAACGAAGAGTCAATCCATCTATTAATATCTATAGTAAAATTGTTTTAATATCTGAAAAATTCAAGAAAAGTGAAGTATAGAAAAAATTATGTTTTTCTATTTTTAAGTTGAAGGTCAAATGAAGGGCAATTTTATCCAAAGATCAAATACTACAAGTCATATGAAAGCCTGAGCAAAAACCATTACAATCTGAATGAAATTCCGAAGTTAAATAGGATTCAATTTACAAATATTTTTGTATCTCAAATCCATTTTAAGAAATTATACATATAAATGTAAACTAAGATTCAGAGAAAAACAAAAGTCCTAGATTGAAGCACAAACCTTTACAAAAATGCAATGTTAATTATTATGTACTGCAGTAATATAATCTCCATCTCATAAAAGACTTTTCTCGAAACTTGAAAAGGGCAAAATTTATCATTTCTAAACTATAAGAAGTCAAAAAAACAAAGACAACCAAACAGACTGTAATGTTTTGAGAATGGCAGCTAATTTTTGGGGAGAGATTACTTGCAAATTAAAATGCATATACAAATAACATTTATTCCTACCGACTGTGATCCTGAAGCTTCTTCACTATCGGCTTTCTTTATGGCCAAAGTAGCATGCCCTTGAGGAACTAGTTTTTTGAAAACTTCACTGAAGTATTTTGACACCTAGAAAGAGAAACAAAAAAGAATTACACAATTTACTCCTTTACTATTATGCCGCTGTTGATATACAATGAAGATAAAATTCTGATATTTTCCCTATAATCTAACAGATGGATCTTTGAACTCTTATCACTATATAGTAACTTCTGAAATACATTTTTCAACGTAGATATTTAAAAAGATTTGATAACCAATAGAGTAAGAGATAATAGACAGCTCAGTGATATCGTTCCCATTAGGAGAATGTATGCTAATTTGTGGCAAGGATGCTCTAGAAATTTTGACATATAATTTTGAAATAAGCAACATCTACAAATCTAATAATATTTCCATTATAAGAGTAGCTTACAAAAATTTAGGATCCTTAATGTAAGATTCTAACAAGATCAGTAATGTAATGCAAACAATGGCTGTAGTTCACAAATTGAAGTGTCGAACTTGCAGTGGTATATATTTTGGAAATACTGGTAGAACTTTAGCTGAACGTGTCCAGGAACACATTAACACTTTTAGGAATCGACACCCTGAAATTTCAGACTGGGCACATCATTGTATAACTTTGGGACACAATCCAGACCCATTAATTAGTGTGTTATATAAAAACTAGCAGCAAAGCCTGTCGGACGACAGGCATAAAAAAATCTGAAAAATTTTAAGACTAACTTAGCCAATTATATAAGTTGACATATATGACAAAAGAACACAAGGTTTATGATTGAAGCCTGTGTCAGAAGACAGTTTTGGCTTGGTCTATTATCTGAATGTGTTCAAAATCAGGGGTGTGGCTAGTTTTTGTTTACTGTCTTCTCCCTTACCTTACATGAGTCTTGGCATATCACCAGTTCTCCCACAATCAATAGCGAACTATCCAATCACGTCATCAGAGGCTATTTAAACACAACCCTTCCAAACCAACACACAGTTGAAAATAATCTGCATACAGATTGAAACGTCCTGCACATAAATTTTTAAATGACGACAATTATCTTTGGTAATTTTAGGTTTTTTTAAATTTTTGTTGGGATTTTTACCAGAAGGATTTCCCTAAATTTTCACTTTCCCGCAATAAACAATGACAAATGCAATCAATTCAAATTCTACTATTGCGCCATCTGGAGGTCAGGGTCAATGTTCCGTTTGGACGAATATACTTCATAGTCATTTATTATTGAACTTAAACTCTCAACATCTACGTTGCAAAATAATTCAATTCTACGTATTAAAAAAGAGAAAATTTGCTTTAGAAGATAAAATTTACAACCTTGATTTACAAAAAGAAATAAGGAATTTTTTTAAATAACTAATTATTACTAAGAATCTATTGGTAGTAAGATGTGCAATTCTAGTAGGATGCACATCATCCAGCAGATTGCAATATTGTTTAAATTTTGGAATTTTGTATAACCCGTTGAAGACCGGCAATGGTCCGGTCAAAATATTGTAATATATAAAAAAAAAGTAATAATAATATTCATTGTGTGTGTTTTATAATAAAGTAAGGACGATACACACCATAATCCAAACAAAAAAGCATTTATAACATACTGCATGACATGTTTCGGGGATCTACTGCATGATTTGGTTTCATTGTATCTGAGGATGGGGTAGATCCCCGAAACATGTCATGCAGTATTTTATAAACGCTTTCTTGTTTGGATTATGGTGTGTATGGTCCTTACTTTATTATAAATAAAAAAAGATTATAAAGAATTTCTGTTTTTGGATGTTTGTATTTCTAGGTAATTTAGCACCATGTAGCAAATATGAATCTATGAAAAAGAATTAATGACCAAATTTGTCTTCTCCAATTTAATTCTTGAATGAAAATATTATTTAAACACATGATTCTAAAAGAAAAAAAAAAGAAAAACTTACTTGTTTGAAAGTCAACTGAATTGCTTCATATTTCCGTTGTTCAAGAACACTCATCAATTCTGTAATTGACTAAGAGATCATATTAAGGTTTAGAAACTAATGAATAATATTAATAATTTAAACAGATGAAACTTATAAAAGTTATAGAGAAAAAAATTAAATCATAATATTAAAAAGATTCATGTAATTGTCAAAAATGAATATTTATTCATAATTGGAAAAAAAAATTAATAATGATCAAATTTATGGTAAATTTACTTCAACATCTAAAATTACAGATATTCGATCAAAATGTTTGATTATAAAGCTCAATTCAGCACCTGCATCACAAGGTCTTTTTGTTTGCAAACTTAGCATGACTGTAATGTACGAATGAGAATAATAAATAAAAATAAAACTTCCAAAATATTGTGAATTTGTATGAAACAAAGCATAATTAAATGCTAGAACTACAAATCAAATATAATTATATCCCAATAATGAGAACAAAATAATTTAAGAAACTGCTCCATCAAAAAGTATTCACGCATCTTGGAAAAAGACTAAATTAGTGATTAATGATGATAAACTGAGACCAACTTTAAAACACATGACTCAAAGAAAAATAACACTGCATGAAACCACAACTGGACACGAAGATACCTATCGTTTAACTGCTGAAAGGTATTAGGCTTTAGGCATCACAAAAGACCAGTGATTCTTATATAAAAGTCTGAAGGATTAAATACCTTAGGGGAGAGTTTTAAATAAACCTGATATTATAGAAAGAGGACAGATTTTAGAAAAACATAAATTCAATGTGTAAAAATATAAAGACATTTGCAACAGTAGGAGCTGTAGCGGAAAAGAAATAAATGTAAATAAATGTCAAGTACTACCACTATTCTACATTGCTAGAAAGGACAATGAGCTTTACAGAACATAAAAATTATGTAATAATCTTGTCCAAAGACAAATTTAGAATATAGGAACTATAACTAAAAATACAGAATAAACATAGTGGCTACTGTGGATTGATGTGATAGATTCTATTTAGCTGAAGAACAGAGAAATAGTAAGGTTTGTCTATAGGCACCGCAATGCCATCCAGACACACGCCATTTTGTCTGAGAAACCTAGAGGGTAAAAGATTTTAGATTGATAATGACTAATGCCAAATAACAATATTCAGTAGTTAAGGTATGATACTGGTTAATTATTACACTCTGTAACAACTTAGAAGGTGAATGTGTCAGAAAAATGCTCAAGTAACTGTAATGGCTGAAAGTCAGTTGTCGAAGATCCATATGCCTGATGATCTTAAATGAGGCAATGACAGATACAACCTTATTGCATTTGGACATATGGTACAAGATTGATACTGGAGTCTTGCTTAACAAAATAAAAAACTAACAAGGAAACCTCTCGAACCTTAAAAATTCAGATTTTAATGAAACTATGCCGAATGAATCATTAGATTGTATTTATAAAATGAAATAAATCTTAGATGTGGAATCAAGAGGGAAGGACCAATATTTTGGTGTTGAAAATGATCAAAAATCAGTCGTTTTTACCTTTCAAACACCAGATTGTGCTAATCAAGAAACCAACTATCAACACGCCGAAAGATGAACCTCTCAGAATGCAAAGTAGATTATAGATTGTCCTTTCCTGGCCGACCCCTAACATTGAAAGAGAAGAGGTCGCTTCTCTTCTGTTTCAATGTTAGCGGTCGGCCAGGAAAGGACAATCTATAATCTGCTTTGCATTCTGGGAGGTTCACCTTTCGGTGTGTTGATAATAGTACTTTCCTATACCTTTTAATAGGAAAGTAAAGTAGTGCCATCTGTTGACTCCCGATGTAACCTTATTCAAAGTCTTTGTTTTAAATTTAAAGTTTCCAAAATCTGAAAGATTCTTAAACGTAAATTAGAAAGAATCAGATATAAGGGGAAACCTTCTGCATGACTTAGTTATAATCTATATTACTAAAATCTTTTATTCTCTGTCCGGCGCAATTTCCTGTGAGAATGGAAAATATAAGTAATTTTTACAATGAAACGACGGGAAACGAACCTGCAACATTCTGATCCGAAGTCAAGACGTCTTATACATTAGGCCATCGGGACTACAACTCACTTTATTTTGTTTTTTTGACTTATGTGTCCTTCCCATTCGCCCCATTGAATGTATTCAACCTGTTTTTTGAATCTCAAGATTGTTTATTTATTTCCGATCCGTCTATTTATTTGTAATTCGAAAATGACAATTAAAACTATAATTGCCGAAACGTTGCAATATTTTAAATATAATATTCTTACTTAACCAAATCTATGTGATATAGAAAAACAAGCGCGTGTACACGGGAGATGGCCTAGTATATAATATAAAGACATATGATCGATAAATCAATTTCAATAATATGTTCAGCATCGTAACATGGTAAAAAAACAGACAGCATGTGTTGAAATCTAACAGATTTTAATGCATTTTTATAAATTAAAAGTAGTGATGGTTTACTTCAATAAAATATTTTGTGTATTAGGCCCAGTATAAAACAATCTACACGATAGTTGTTTTGGCAGTATTTTTTTACTGCTATATTGTTCTGGTCAGATTCAGTGAAGACGTCGATTTGGTTATGTACCTTCTGTAGAAAAAAAAAATACAGGCAGATAAGTAGTATTTCTAATTGCCAGCAAAATATAGAAAAATGCAATTCTGAGTTTCTGCTGATAGATGACTACAGAAAATAATTCATGAACCAAATTCTGAATGAAAAGGAAGACAAGATAGATTTTTGACTTAGCTAAGAAGTATTTCCTTATCACATATCCATACAATACAAACAAATGTGAGACAAATTAGTTCTATCAAGTGAGGTCTTGAATGGATAAAGAAAGGTCGGAGAAGCTATTTCACGAATGTTGGGTTCAAAGTTAACAAGTGCTGATAAATATTCTCTAAGGTAATATTTACTTAGAACTTGCTAAACAAAATCATCAGGGAACAATAACTAAAATGGTGGAAATGTATTAAAGGTATGTCTGCTAGAAATATTTAACTTCCAACTTCATTAAAATATCTAGAATAAAAAAAATCACTTACTTTATGTCCACGATCAAGCTCGTCTTTGCGCTTCATGAGTTTTTCTTTTTGATCAGAGAAGTTAATGAACTGATCCAATGCTTTCTTATTAACATGGCTATATTTTTTTAGTTCATGGTTACATTGGTCTAATTTTTTGAAGAGCTGGAAATGTTTTTTTTAAAAAAAGGAATAATTACCATCTATAACTACAAAAAAAATAAAAAAAAATAGTAAAAGAAATGAAAACAATTCTTGGTAATTTTACATAGTAAAGTTTCATTGACTAAATGGGCAGAAAGACAAAATGATAACTATAAATGCTTAACAAGTTTCCACCAACCAGTGTAATATTTACAAGATAAAGCTTTTGTCTGGTAAATCTTGAATTGTTGGTGAAAATTTGGAAATTCATAATGTGTGTGACATTTTTCCTTTCTTGAAAACAGGTGCTATTTTCTGCAAAACTGAAACTTACTATAAAAGATGATCTTCATTTCAAAAGCACTCAAGAAAATTCTTAACCTCCTGAACATTGTGTGTAAAATTGTCAATTCTCAAACACATTTTAATAGCATATACCACATTCATTTCCCACCCACCAACTTCTCTTCAGTGACACAATGGTAGTACCTAATGGACCGGCAAATTAATGTTTTTGATTATCGATATATTTAAAAGGTTATAAAAAAAATGAATAATAAATATTGGAATTTCCAAGTTTTATAATTAATTTTTCCTTTAATTTATGAGTCTTCATCAACATTGTATAAAATACTAGCTTAAAGTACAAGGCAGAGGGGGTGGTGAGTCCCGGTTCTCCCCAACCCTATCACATCAAACCTTCCTCAATTGTTCCAGAACAATATTTGTGTCGTTCCCATTGTCACCACCAGGTGCATATGTGGCAGTATTTCAGAGATTTCACCCTGTGGCGGTGGTTAATCATGTTTCAAGGTAGCGTATATTTTCCACTGGGTATTAGCGAGTATCTATGCAAAATTTGGTTCCAATCAGTAAAACATGTAAAATTGTATAGAGAAATATGTATGGATATTTTCATTTTAGGTTTGTTTGTTTTTTTAAGTTTTATTTCACCAATAATGTTTACACATTATTAATTCACAATACAGTTCTAAACCTCCTAGGAGTAAACATGAAAATAGTGGAAGTATATTAATATAATTTCATTGATCTGTCATATGTTTTAGAATCAGAATCCCCCCCCCCTTATTTCAGTAATTCAATGAAATTAAAAAAAAAAAATCCTATCATTGCAATTTGTTGAGTTTAAGCATGATTAAACTCAACTTAAGCTCATTGATCAGAAGATTTTTTCTTTTAATTTCTCTTTGCCATTGGGAATGCTCTCTTCTTTTAACTCCTAGTGATGTCATTTTCAAGCTTTTACTTTCTACATAAATGTATAACCAAGAACAATAGTTTGTCTAGTCAATTTCTCTAAGGAAAAAACAATACTGAAGTGATTAAAGCATGCAAGCCCTATGAATTAGCTTTGAAAATTGAAGTTTTGCATATTTTCAATACTTTAATACTTTGTATAAAATTACTTCCATTTTCATGAAGGATTTTCAGTTTTAAGATGGACTTGGAAATATTTAATAGTTTTTCTGATACTTTCGTTAATGTAGGCACTTTATTTCTAGCTTGAAATCCCCATCCTCCTTTGGAGAGCAGCAACTGATCCTCACTGGAAGTCATGGATTTCAGATGGATCTAATGTTCACTCAGCTTTCTGTCAAATGGGTTTTGAATGATTTCCCCTGGACTAATGACAGGAAAACATCAGGTTGGCCATTCACGATAATGTAGCCCTTTAGATAGTGCCTGAACCTATATTTGGTTGTGCTTGGCTGTGACTTATCTAGGTCATGTTAGTCTAGATTAAAACCGAATAAGTAAAAATGACATAATAATAAAATCATCACTACGACTCACTGAATATCAATAAAAATAACAAGACAAACTATCAAAACTATCTTTCTAGGTAAGTAATCTGAAATGCCTGTTAAAAGAATATTAAAGCTATTAAAAAAGATAGTTTTAAAATGTAAGATAGCTCATTAAGTAATCAACTTCAGACTGAATTCCTACTTCAAAAACAGTTCAGGTTTAATAATTTTCAGTTAATTTTTTTCACCAAACAGGGCACAATATAAGAAGTTGATAAAAATATTCTTCTTCTTTGCAATTAATAAGTAAAAAAGAGTCTCATATGCACAGTATTTATCCCTGCTAATCATTTCAGCAGCAACTGCTTGCTGTGTCTTCTGAGCAGAGACGACTCCTTTATCTTCAAAAGAATTGATAATCTGAAGGAATTGCATTTCTTTGTATAATGCAATGTCAAAATAATACAATAGTTAAAATAATTTAAAATTCCTCTTTCACAGCATTAAAATAATGTTTGTAGAAATATACAGCTTCTTGCCAAGTATTCCAGTATATCAGCAGTGTGGGTGGCTCCAGTACTCCTTCCATCTTTCCTTGAATTCAGCAATACACTGAACATAGGCCATTGAGGGCTTGACTGAAATGATTATCAAAGTCAAGCTGTGGCATGTTGTTTTATTCAGCGATAGGTTCTGATTTTGCCAATAATTATTGAATCTGCAATCTGATGACAATGTAGCCAAAAGAAGGATCACATATTGTCTGCAAAATCTCATTAACAAATATCCTTGAATAGTCAATTATTTCTGATACATATAATGGGCAAGATGACATCTGATGATATGAGGATGATGTTTTCCAACCCGCATGATTGCCATATCTGGGTGGTGTACCAGAAGTCATTTTCCAGCAAGGTAAGGATCAGCTATCTATCGCATACATCTTCCGAGTGTCTCTACTAGGAGTTCATATGCTTCCATGACCCACGAAATCTCTGATCTGTCACTCAGTAAACATGCATCTGATCTCACTAGATGACTAAGTCTCTTACTGGCCATCCTAATTCTATTAATACTTATTATTATTAATAAAGGTTATTTCTATTATCCTTTTATAGTCTGATGGGTTCCACGGAGACCCTAACATGTTTTTGAAATAGTATTACTTTATGTCTTCTTTTCTAAATGTAGTCTTTCTTGACTTTAATTGCAGAAAAATACTCTAAACTCATTATAAACTTGAGCAAAATAATTCATACCATATAGGAGAGCCAGTGCAAATAAAATAAAATTGTTAAGTGTCACAGTGGCCTTCATTGCAGGAATTTTTATTTCATACTTTCAGACATTTTTCTATATTTTATTTGCCTTTATTATGTTTCCAAATATTCAGCAACATTAGACTATCGGTCTTTTCAAGCAGATTAATAGTGAATGATGAGATTGTAGTTTACTTTTTTAATTTATATAATGATAACTTTTTTTCTGGAGGAAAGAATTTTTTGACAAATAAAGCTTAATTATTTTAGCAGTTTAAAGAAGTTTATGAAAGACAGTGTTGTTCATTAATAACATAGATATTTAGAAAGTGATTAAAGTGAAAATGAAAAACAAATTTTTAATAATAGTAATACAACAGTAATACAAATGATGATATTACCTGCTTTAATGTAAGATTTTGATATTTATCAAATGCATCTGATGGCAAAGATCCTAATTCCCGAATCTTCCTCATACATTCTTCTTTCTATTAATAGAAATTATTTCATTAAAAAAAGAATAAAACATTTGGGTAATTAATTCACTGGTATGTTTTCTAATCTTAAAAAAAAAAAAAGAGCAATAATTTTATTTACCTTTTTCAAAAGAAGAGACTGCTTACTGGTAATTTTTTCTAAATCCTTTGCATCTTCATTTAGCTTTTCTTGATTTTCTCGTTCCTTAGCCTTTTAGAGTGTAATGAATCATTAAATTTAAATAATAATGTACAAATTATAGTAGAATTGTATAACAATCAATAAAAAAAAATGTTAATTATAAAAACTAAAAGAATTAGAAGTCCTAAATAGTCCTTTTTTTTTCGTAAATGAATTTTGCTAACCCTGCCATGAATATTTGGCAACAATTATTTTTATTATAGAAAGAACAATCCCATGATTTCAGCTTGCTGAATATCGTCATTACTTGCATCTTGCACATATGAGCTTTTCTTCAAGTATATAAATCAAATTCAAACAAAACTTTACACAGTCTCTGCTAAATATTTAATCCAACAAGAGGCATTCCACATTTTGAAAAATGTGATTTCCAAGTTCTGTATAAATACGTTTTTCTAGAAATGAAACCTATTTAAGTGGAAAAGTTTTTCTTCCAGCGCTTGGAGGGAAGTTGTAGATAAATCGTTTTTGACAATGTTTTTTATTTGTACAGTGTTAAGAGATCTGCAGTGCTGAAGCAACAATGAAATATGCCCTTTATCTATCACTGTCTATATCTAAGGACCAATAAAGAGTTTTTTATCAGTTAACACCATATGAGTAATAGAAAGCTGTACAGTGGAACCCCGCTATTCGTACACAATCCGTTCCAGGAGGCAGTTCGAATGGCGATTTGTACGAATGGCGAATTATTTTTTCACATAAGATATAATGTAAATTGGATTAATCCGTTCCAGAAGATGATTGCTTATTTAAACCTTTGTAATAATACTTTAAGTGTAAAATACATAAAAACTATGAAAACAATAAATATATAGGCCTCTCTTATTATGTCTTTCTTTTTCAGTATAGACGATATGGTTGATTTCGCCATGCCATACTGAGTTGCTAGGTCAGAGACACGAGTTCCACTTTCAAACTTCGCTTCGAGTTCTTTTTTTCAATTCAATTGTCGTTCTCACTGCTTTCCTTTTAGGCTTAGTTGAATCAGTAATCTTTTTTGGACCCATGGCTGCACTATTTTTAATAAAAATAACAAAAAATAACAATAAAATATCACAAAGTTTCACGAAGCTTGCGTGAATAATGCGTAGCGTACGGAAGCTAGCACTATACTGAACTGAAGCGACCGCGTGGGGCGGCCAGTAACAAGGTCACGCTGTCCGAATCGCGAGCAAGCGTACGAATGGCGAGTTCAATTTTACTTGAAAAAGTTGTAAGAATAACGAGTTGTACGAATAGCGAGGCGGACGAATGGCGGGGTTCCACTGTATACTGAACTGAAGCGACCGCGTGGGGCGGCCAGTAACAAGGTCACGCTGTCCGAATTGCGAGCAAGCGTATGAATGGCAAGTTCAATTTTACTTGAAAAAGTTGGACGAATAACGAGTTGTATGAATAGCGAGGCGGACGAATGGCGGGGTTCCACTGTATTACATTCAGAAACAAATGTTTTTGTCTAATGGAAGATTATCTCATAAGATTTTAACAAAACATTATTTTCTAATATAAAATAACTTCTAAAATAATTTGTGCCTTCAAATTAGACATAAAAATGGACTTTTTCCATAATGAATGTACATCTAGTGCATATTAAAACATATTAATGCCCACCAAATTTCCCTTAGCTCAGGCTGAAAAGATAATCTATAAGTAAAAGAAAGTCGTTTGAAGGCATAAGCACTTTCTTACAAAATTTTAAAAACTAATTGTAGATTATTTATAACTGGAGTCCTAGAAGACAGTATACAGTAACCACACTGTAATTGATATGATGTGTAATTGTTACAAGTAGTGGCTTTTACTTATTTATCCATTGTAGACAGGCAGTATGAGTCAGACTTGAAAGATTAGTTTTTACAAAGACATTTCTGTTTCTAAGAAATCAAATTTAACCTAATGTTCTTTTTTATTCCCTACCTTAGCCTCTTCAAGGTTTCTCTGAGCTTCTTTCTGTTCCTTGTTCATTTTCTCCAACTGATGCTCAACATCTATTAAGGAAAATACAAAATGTGAATTTCTAAAAAATACAAGACATATTCCAAAACTTTGAGAAATTTTATGTAATTCAAATAATAATAATAATAATAATAATAATTGAAGTTACTCCAACCTACCTCTGACATTTTTGTTAACTTCATCAATTCTATTATTTATGGACATTAGCTCGACATTACTATTTTCAAGCCTACGTTTTCGATCTTCTACAGAAATTTCTTGCAAAGCCTAATTTTAAAAAGAGGAAATATATTCAAACAGAAAGTAAGATAAATGCTAGACATTGCATACATATCTAATATTAATAAATTCGTATAAGAACTAGTCAAAACACTTTAGGGTTTCTTTTTCTTTTTTACATTGCTTGCTTAAAAACAAGATGGAATTGCTTCTAATTATGCATCTGTCTCCAGACAAACTCCTGATCCTAAGAGCTGAAACAACATGTATTTTTAAGCAAGAATAAATACTAAGACCTCTTATATATTTATATATGAATTGTATTGTAATTTATATATGTAACATCCAAAATCTATTCATCCATTTAAAAAAAAGAAAAGAAATCGAAACATTGAAAAAAGAACATTATTAATAAAATAAATTTACTTTTTTTTTCAAAAAAACCTTGAACATTTCTTTGATTCGTATCCTTCAAAAAACATGTTTTTGTAGATGAAACTGGTATAAAAACTATTTCTTATAAAAATCAATTGCATTGCTATCAAATACTGACTATTGATCTCAGAACTATTTTTATTAATTTAATTATACTTACTGCAACCAATTCTTCTTTTCTTCTCATTAAATTATTACTGAGGAGGTTTTCTAATTTATTCTTCTCTGCTTCTAGCTGTCAATAAATGAAAGTTACTTTTATTAGAAACACAAATGAAAATAAATTTACTTTTAAAACAACAAATAATAAATAAAGACAGGCACCTACAATGCATTTAATGAATAAGTAAGAAAAAACATGAGTAATAATTAATGTTAAAAAACTTTTAAAAAACCACATTTTCTACATTATATAATGATTAAGATATATAAGAATTATATACAGTAAAACTTGGATAATTCGAACTTGTTTAATTCGAAATTCTGGATAATTCGAATTTTTTCCTCGGTCCCTAGAATTCTGTATTAAAATAATGTTAAAAAAATCATGGATAATTCGAATTTTTCGTACGACTGTCCTTAAAATATTACGGTAAAAATTGTTCCTGAGACTTTTCTCAGTTAAGATACATTATTTATTTTAACGGTCTTTCTAAGGAAAACGAAAGCGAGGGTTGGAATGTCACTATGTGGGGATTTCCGAGGATTTTTCTGTCCACCCCCTGTTGTTATCCTCCCACACCCCTTTGGTTTTAGAGTCACGTGCGCTACCTGTGAATGATTTAATGCGGTTATACACATTTTTAGTTTTTGTGCTTGTGCTTTAAGTATTGTTTATATGCTCTTACTATGCCACTGTCAAAAGCTAAAGCTCCTTATAAGTCATTAACATTAGCTGAAAAGGTACGGTGATTAAGGAAGTGAAAAAAGGTCTTAAAAAGAAATCGGAAATCATCAAGGAATATGGAATTCCATCCAACACATTATCGACATATTTGAAGAACAAAGATAAAATCTTGAGCAGCAAAAATGGCAATGGAAAAAATAGAAAAAGAACGAGAGGACCTGGCAACCCAGAGGTTGGAATCATATGCTATGACTCAAAGATTGCATTCAATGAAGCAATTAAAAATATCTGTCATTTTTTTTTAAAATGATGAATAATTAAGCTAGTAAAAAATGTTTGATTTTAATGAAAAAAAATGTAGCAGTATTCTTAGATAAAGTTTATGTGTTCAATCTTTGATCGTGGAGTTAATCTTTTTTATATATCTCTTCTATTTGAGAGAATATATGTAATTTGAATTTTTGGATAATTCTAACTTTTTCTCTGGTCCCTTCAGCTTCGAATTATCCAAGTTTCACTGTATATATAATTAAAAATTGTTGTGTGTGTGAGTATGTGTATATATATAACCTCTTCGAATTTCGCAAAGCAAAGATTTCAATTAATCATTTGCAATTTTGAAAAATTTAGAAAGTATATACCACCGCCTAGCGGCTGGTCTCAGTAGTAATGGCTCACGGAAGGACATGTTGCCTTGACAGTATATATTAATATCCATCCATCCATAGTAAATCTGTCCGGAGACAGGTCAACAATCCTATGGAATTCAAGAATTCCCATAGAAGCACCTGGGGAAAGAAACTGATGTTGGTTCCCATGGTCTTCCTCAGGAAGTCATTATGGAATGGCTTCAGACCGAAGAGAAAGTGAAGAAGAGGCTACCAAACACAGGAAAGGAAATGGAAACAACCAAGCCACACCTGGGATTCGAACCCAGATTCTGACACAATGTCCGCACGTCAGACTGCCACCCAGACCACTTGGCCATATTAATATATCAGTATATTATTGTATTATCATCAGAAATAAGCAAGTGTGCGAAATTTCTAGATGATTGACTGATGGGAAGTGACTTTAAAAATTGATTACAAGATTTGACCTGGAAACTAGACTGTGTGAGTTAATAAAAGCATGGTAAAAAGAAAGAAAGGGCTAAATTCATCTTCAAGAGAAGAGAAAACAAGGTATGCAGGATTAGTAAGGGAAAAAAAAGTAAAAAAAAGAAATTCAGCCTACACACAGTATCAACATTACTAAAAACTATATTTAAAAGCTTACATACATTGAAGCTTTTGGCTTTTTGGAGGCCATTGTCAACAACTACCAGGTTCTGATACTTGAATTTATACAATAATGAAATCGAGACAATTACAAAGTTCAATATAATTGGTCTATTATTCAAGCAATGGATTATATCCTCTCCCTGGATGTATCAAAAAAAAAAAAGTTGTATCACTGTTTTCTTAAAACCTTCAATCATTTGTCAATTAAATATTGACCAGTTTTGACTTAGCAAAGATGTTAAAGTTTACTTTCCTTCTTTGTTTTTTAAAAAAAACACACACACACACAAAAAAGATTGCAGTGATATTAAGAGAAAAATGAGATATCAACTATACTAAACACTGAAAGGACAGCAGTATTTTCTATTTAATCCAAATCAAACTAATGCTATTCAACTGCCATGTTTTAATGTTTTAAATACATACAGATAATTATCAACTAAATGAAGAGCAAAATTTAAAAATCTCATTTTCATTTTTTTAAATCATACATTTTTTTTTTCCGAGTTAAAAACTGTAATTTGTATAAAGTAAAAATATTTATAAATTAATCAATAAAGTAAATAAATAAATAAAAAACATGAAGCAACATTTATGATAGTAACTTCGCAGAAGAAAGTTCAGTTCCTATTTAAAAAACAAATTAATAAATCCAGTCATTACCCTCATTCTTTCACTGAAAGCTTCTTTATTTTCCTGTGTGAGCCTTCTAATGTCATCATTCAACTTATCCACTTCACGCTGATCATTGACACTCAACTGCGACAGTAATTCTTGCTCTAATTCTCCCTGTAAAGATTCTTGAGTACTTTCCATTGCTTTTTTACTGGATTCAAGGCTAGCATAACTTCTTTCCTGAAAAAAAAAAAAAATAGAATCAAAGTTTAAAAGATTGAAAGATAGACCTTAAAGACAATTAACGTAGGACTAATTGTCAAACTGACACTGTAGTTTGATTGTTTTGTTTTAAAACAAAGTCAGAATTTAAAATTGAGTTCAATTTATAAATTTCAGATATGCAACGTCAGAAGAATTCAGATTCTGCATGGCTTTAATTTATTCTTGTAAATGATACAGTAGGGGAAACAATGTGAGATCAGGAAACAAAGTTCCAAAATAAAATTATACATAACCATTACAACAATAATTTAAAGTTAAAATTAATTAGATAAGATGCCTACCTTTGGTTGTCTGGAGCGTTCAATGGCACTAAGTTCTTCTTTATGAAGACGGACATCAGCTTTTAACTTATCAAAAGCATCCCTTACAAAATAACAGTTAATAAAATATCAATGATTTCAATCTTTTTTAGATTTCCAATTTTCTTCCACTCCAAGATTTTTGAATGGCATAAAGAAATGCATTAAAAACCCAATGATCAACACATTTAAATGTCAATAATGCCCTACTTACACTCAAAGTGTGTTGTCAGTACAGTAATAATTGCTTTGTTATTCATATGCTACTATTAAGATTACTTTAAATGTAAGTGCAGTGTAAAAATAAAAAAGAAAATAATAAAGGTTTTTGAGAGAGAACTTGTACAATGCTCAGGAAAAATATTTAACATGTTCACTGCCACCATTGTAAGGGTTGGCGATCCCCAGGGGCACTAGATTATTTTACATTTTTATTGTGTATGGTAAAATAAGAAGTCAGTACATATCAAAATTCAAACTCACCCCCCCCCAACCCACTCAAATCAACTATCATGGCTCCAGGTAGGAAGTACCTCTGGTTACTAGATTTTTAGTAGTTTTTTTATGGTTTCGTCAATGATATGCTAAGGAAGTCAAAATAAAATGCAAATAGGATAGAATAAAGGATGTATTTTTTTATTTATTAATAAAAATAAACATAAATTCTCAAAAAAGTTATATAAAATCAAATTAGGTGTATCATAAGAACTTTATTTTTTTTTAATTCTGAATTCTAAAAATCAATAATTAACTATGGTGCAATTTTAACATGTATATTGCAGTATGAAAAAGGCATCGGTGAACATACACAATTAAAACACAATAATACACAGAAGCTCGGTTGTAACGCGATCTTTCGGATCCAAGATCTCGAAGATCGCGATATAACCGAACTTTTATTACTTCACGACGTTAAATGTCGTATATCGCACCCTATTATCGCCCACACGATTCCAAATCGATTTAAAATGGTCATTTCGTGATTACCTATATCATTCAGCGCTATGTGAGAGAATTTTATATTTATAAATACATAAATCATTACCTTTTCAACACTTTGATGGGTTTTATTAGCCAAAATCGATTTGGCGCCGCCATCTTGGCATCTTGTACAAACGACGAGTCACGTTGATTGAAACTAGGTATTCATAAGCCTATTAGATTACATGGGCCTCTTTACTGGTTGTCATTGGCAGAAAAATAGATCTCGATATTCATTTTGGTTAAACGAAAAAGTCCGCGATTCTGGTATTTTTTAAAAAATATATTGTACTTCGACTCCATTTTCGTGACATTAGGGTGGGTATAGAGTCTCAATCACTGTAAATAATATGGAAACAAGCATATTAATTTATACCTTTGATTTGATTTTAGGCGAAAAATGGTAAATTTTGCAATTTTACAATTATACACCTTTTCCAAAATAGAAGGGGTCCAAGACCAAATCGCGCTATATCCGAATTCGCGATATAAACAACCGTGTTATAACCGAGCTTCAGTGTAATAAACTGCCACTTGTCTTTTTTAAAATTTATGTTTTTTATTATTATTGTTTTAATTGTGTGTTCATTGATGCCTTTTTCAATAATTAACAAATTTAGAGAATCTTAAATGATACAATAAATACAAATGAGATTACTTCAGCAGACATAAGATCACATGCTAACTTACTTGTTCTTACTGTTCTTTGTTTCAGTCTTCTGCATATCACTAACAATTCGGTTTATTTCACTTTCAACATGTATTAGAAGTTAAGGAATATAATATTCAGGAGTATAGCAGAGGAATGCATAGCACTGATAAAATTACAAAAAAAAATTAACAGAAAAAAAGCATTTTTTTTTTCAGCAATTTTCAAATACTATCTATCATCTTTCAGAATTAACTACAATTAAGTGAAGGTAAAAAAAAAAAAAATTAGAATAAATGGTAATTTGTTTTTCATTCAGAAGTATATCATCTTAAAATAGGCTGAAGTTTTCTGAAGTTTTTCTATGTCCAAGAAACTTCAAGGCTTAACATCAGATATGAATCAAGTTGTGTATTCATTGTAAATCTTTCTAATACTACTAAATTAAATCTTTCCTTTTTTTTAATTATTCTATAGAAGACCTTAATGTATTTCTAATGACAGCACACATACCTTTCCTTTGGATGTTTCATATTTTAACAGAAATAACCATTCTACAGAGAATTACAATCCAGATAAAAGATTTTAACATCATTTTACAAACACTACACAAACTTCACTACACTTCAGATAAATTCCAGGGTTATTTTTAAATGATTATTTAATTATTATTTGGTTATAATTTATTCCTCCCTGCTTTTTCATGTCATCATCAAACTGCCCTGTTTCACCACGTTACTGTGCATCCATCAACAATATTCTGGTAGAAATTATAAGTTCTGATAGATCTTTATTTGAGATTTTTTATAGCTAAATGTTCGCAACTTTTTGATTGATATAATAAAACAATGGTGAAAGAAATTTACTGTTTAAGTTTATGTAAACATTAAAATATTGTTTTATTGATTTATATTCACTTTGACAATTTTACAAAAAAAATTAAATATAAACTGGAAAGAAAGAAATAAAAACAAAAAAGGAAACAAGAAATGAAAAACCAAAACTAAATTAAAAGCAACTTAAATTTGATGTAACTTTCCAGCATTTTCTTGCTGAAGCAATCGTAACCCTAAGTGTAAGAAGGAAACTCGATAAAGAGAGGATTATTATAATTTGTAAAATTAAAATTTCCACAAGTTTTTCTCTGCAATAATTTAACTACCCCATCCCTGTTTTCATGTCTTGTTTCATGAAACAGATTGAATCCAATATGTGAGTGTAGATCTACCTAAGATAACATCTCTAAAATAATCTATAAAAGGATATGACTTAATTTTTCTCTATGTTTTGTAAGCTGCTCTTCTTGCTGCTGTGTTTCTGCCACCAGTTGTGTTCGTGATTTCTGCATTTCTAGTCGTGATCGTCTGGTGTCAAAATATCCTCCAGTTAAAGCTCCTTTATGAGACACTTGATCACCTAGAAAATAACATATGTGATAGATGACAGAATTGTTGTGGCTGCAAATGGTAATGTCCAAAGTCAATTATCGTTTCTTTCTTTCTTTCTTTAGAAACAACAACAACCATAAGCAAGTGGAAAGTTTAGTAAAGTTTAGTCTTAAATTAAATTAATAATTGTTTATATTTTAAAACCAGTGAAGAGCTTTATTTGAAAATGCCCTACCAACAATAGCTCTTCAACTGAAAGTTATATTTCTATTATTTAAATATTCAGTATATATATTTTTTTATTTAATTAGATGTTCTGTTAAGTCCTGGTTGAAGAGGCAAATCATTACCTCACTACCTCAATTATAAGTGGTAAGAAAGGAACAACAGTTGTGCTGCAGAATTTTGCAATACAGTTAAATTTCGTGAAAAATTTAAATTTAGACTGAAATACAAAGTTAAAAATAGAAATTTCTTCAGAGTAGTGAGTGAAGAATTTAATGATATTTTAAATTTTTTTTACTCATTTTATAAATTAGGGCAGCGATGGCTATCCATAGCTCCTGATCTACATATGGTTCTCTGAAGGATGATTTGTGGTTCCTGCCTTCCACATTAGGTTTTTGTGGTTCTTAAAAAAAAAAAAAATTACTCTTCATATCAAAAAGAGCTGACTTCTTCAGAATGAATCTGAGGCAGTGCCATACCAAGAAAAAAAATATAAAAAAATACTCTTCTTATCAAAAAGATTGCCAACACCTTCAGAATGAATCTGAGACAGTGCCATCCAATAACAACAACAAAAATTTGTGAATTTATTAAAAAAAAAAAAATATTCCTTCACGTTAAAAAGATTGCTAGTCCCTTCAGAATGAATCTGAGGCAGTGCCTCATCACAAATTATAATGACCAATTTGTATGTCTTCAGTTGGTAAATTTGAAAGTCTGAGGCTTAAATATACTGGTTTCTATTAATTGAGGAAAAACAGAAAAGTCATGATAACTCAAAAAATTCTCCCCAATTCCCTTTGATCTTTAATTTATGGATACGAATGTAATATGAACACCTTTGAATCAATATAAAATCTTTAATAATAGGGTACTGGCCTACCCTTCGCCTGAATTACAGCTTGTATCCGATGTTGGATGTACAAGTACAGATCATGCACAATGTTCAGAAAGTGTGGAGGACGTGAAAATCTAGCAGGCACTTTGGCCTCCAAAATACCTCACTAAGGTTCGATTATGTTAAGATCAGGAGACTGAGGAGGTCAAACGAGATGTTCCACTTCATATTTGTGCTCAACGAATCATGCTCGAACACAGTAAGTGAAACAATCAGATATGCACAGCTCAGTCCTGTTCTATAATTGAATAATGAATGGACTCAATACTTTTAGGACAGTGAGTCACCAATGTAGACTGTGTATGATAGCCTAAAAAAGGCACAGAAAAGCAAATTACTGGAACAAAAGAATTATCAAATACTGAAATATTTCAAGGTTTTCATTTTTCTGGATCTATAAATACTAGCATTTCTGGAAAATTCTAACATTCTTTGGAGATGAACCAACACAGCAGGGCAATGTTTGCTTAATACTGCATCATATATTAACAAACATAAAAACAAAACTCTAATAAAAACTATCAATACATAAATACATTATCAACAATCATATAAATTATTACCTACCTTCTAAAGTAATACAATCCAGATTTGTTGTCCTTGCAAGCTGAGTTGCAACTTCAAGATTGCGGCATATTAATGTCTTTCCAAAAATATATTTCATAGCTTTTTCATATTTAGGTTTATAGTTCAGTTTATTAATCATTGGTATTGCATCCTGTAAAATATTGATGTTATTATAATAAAAGAAACAAAAGAAAGCACAGTCAAAATGAAATTGCCAACAAGTTGAATATGAACCATTACCACACTAAGCATTAATAATAAAAGCATACAAAAATATATGCTTTTATTATTAATGCTTTGTATGGTAACAGTCTAATGCCTTGTTATTATTACAACCACATGTTAAATATGTTTATTCTAAAGTTAAATATGAGCTATTTCATTATTATTTTTTTTTTTGGCTAAACTTACATTTGTCTGAGGGTACTGCATATCTCGAACTTGTATTCTATTTAAAGGCATGAAGGTAACTTCTCCAGGCAATTTTTGACGATTCATTTCTTGTAAAATTTTTGTACCCACTCTATCTGTTTCAACTATATGGTAAAACAATCTAAAATGCAAAAAAAAAGAGAGAAAAAAAAAGGAAAGAAAGAATAACACAATTAAATAAATTCAAGCATTTAGTTTTTCCAATGTATTTTATTATAGATGATAATAATTTGAGCATTTATTTTTAATTAGTTTCACTGCTGAAGTGATATTATTAAATCTTTTTGCAATCAACATTTTCAATATAAACAAAATATCTTTGATAATTAGAAAGTAATAGTAAAATAATAATTTATTAACATATGTTCCCAAACTTATTAGTGAGATAGATGAATTCCCCAGTTGATACAGCAACTTATTTTTCAAACTGGAAATAAATAAATGCAAGAACCACTGAAATTATCAAATTAAAAGAATATAATAAAGAGAGAGAGATAGTTGGCATTCCATATTTCAAATACTATTGTATAAGTGCATAAAAAAATTGTTAAAAAGAAAAAAAAAAAGTTAATTTTATCCCGCAGCGTGTAACACTTAACTAATGTTGCCAACATCATGGTCTTCCTTCGAACCTGGAGGATTTTTGAGTACGGACAGAAAAAAAAAAAACCATTGTGTTGAAAGGAAAAGCGAAATCTAGAGGTTTATGAACTGCAATTTAAGAGGGTTTTTAGGTCATAAATAAGAGGTTTATTTATTTGTGATACAATAATTTATTGAAATGGGGGAAATAAATTGAAATTTATTTAATAATTTATTAAATCTGTAGTTTTGAAAATGTTGAATTTTTGAATGCTTTCCTAAAAAATTTTTGTTTTTTTATATTTGGTTGTTCAAACAAGACAAGTTGTGACATTTTTTTTTTTTTTGGATGAACACTGAATTTCTAAAATTTGCAAAATCTGGAAGTTGTAAGTTGCATTTCAAAGGTGTTTTAAGAGCTGACAAAGGGATTTTAGGTTTTGAGTTGGCAACACTGCATCTGACAGCAAATATACATGTATATATTAGCAAGTACCATGACTTCTATTTTCTTTCTAATAGTAGGGAATACCTCTAAAAACAAATAAATAAATAAATAAATAAATAAATAAATAAATAAATAAATAAATAAATAAATAAATAAATAAAGCTCATTCAGAAACTTACTTATTTCCAGACGTAACTTCTACAGCTGTATAAATGGTTTTATCACAATCAAAATTTTCTATCATTAAACCAAAGTAACTATTAGCAATCTGCTCATCTCTTCCCCCTCGTTCTTTGAATGTTTCAAGGACTTTTCTAACACTATCTCTTCCATTTAAAATTGCCTGTAACAAACATATTTCAAAAATAAATATAAAAGAATATGACCACTTACTATATAAATAGGTAAACTAAGTATTTAAATAAAAAGAAATTAAAGAGATAGTTACTACAAAAATAATAATTTGAGACAATTTAAATGGATAATTTTTTTTTTCCTAACACTTTCTTGCTGCATAAATGGTAAATGTAAATGAACTTTCTGTGAAATTACTGCTACTATCAAATTTCTTGTACAGGTTTCCACCAATATTCTTTCATCATCAAAGCATTGCTTGAAATATTGTGAAGTATTACCTTTTTTTTTTTTAATCTACTGATTAAAAGTTGCATGCAGAATTAACCAAAATGAAGTAATTAAGCTAACAATCAAAACAGTATTTTATATTGATAAAATATTTAAAACTTATCACTGAAGTAAATCAAAACAAAAAAAACAAAAAACAAAATTTCATGAATTACTGGAATGTATAGATTTGGTCAAGAATATTAAACATAGATGACACAGATTCAGCCCAGATCACACCAGCATATTTGTCAACATTGTTTTCATCATTGACCCTATCATTGACGGTCTATTATTTGATTTGTCTCTGTTGACCATTTTCATCACTGATTCTATCATTGGAAAGATTTAGAAACTGTTTTATTTGCAACTTTGTTTTCAGTGATGATCGTTAGTGAGCTCCAATCAGAACTGACAAGCTTCGAGACCGAAGAAGCCGACCGGCGCCATTTTGGCCACCGTTTCGATTGAATCCGAAGGCTATTATGAATTAGGTATCACAGTGAGGAGATTATGTTTTGAAAATAAACAATATTTTTACTGAAATAAATTAATTCTATGAATCAGAATGTGCAGATGTCAACTTTTTAAAGAGAGATTTCATTTCTTATTGAATCTTCATCATGCTCGCAGGGGATTGTGGGATTGTCGCTGTTGTGAATCAAAATTCATTCCGCTTTGGCTTAAATAGTAGAGATGCTTGAATACAATATACAATTAGTTCCAAAAAGATTGACAGCTTGCTAAAAGTCATTTCAAATTCTACCGAAATTGTGTTGCCGAAACACGATTTTAACCTCTAAAAAAAGATTCAACGCCGTCTTTTCGTAACTAGGAAAAGCTTTGGAGTTGCCGCCAAAACCTTTCCAACTCAACTCTGATTGGCTAGCGCTCTGCCAATCATATGCACTGTTTCATCATATTTCGTCGATATGGTGGAAAGCAAGGATGGGACACTTCACTGAAAACAGTGATCATTTCAGTGAAGCAAAAACAATGTTGAAAAATACGATGGTGTGATCTGGGCTGAAGCAAATGAAGTTATCCTTTCACATTGAAATGAAATAAAATTAGACATCTACAAAATATATGCTTCCAGTAAGGTGTGCTAAAGACGGGTCATTCGTTTTGGTGCTAAAGATACATCATTGCCATTAAAAGCCTAATACCACTACATAAACATTAAAAGGATATATTATAGCTTTTCTAAGCCATCTATAGGTTTCTAACATCTTGAGAATAATTGAAATTTTGAATTGCTAGCACAGAATGAGAGTAACAGCACACATTTGCAATCATAGTTCGAAGCTATGAAAATATCTATCTTATTTATTTCATAAAGGCCTAACAAGGCTGAGATGTATATTTCATATTATCACAAATTTAATGAATATTTTATTAACATGCCTTGCTTTATATACTGTATAGCTATAGGTTTAAAAGACTTGGGTTTTTTTTTTTTCTGCTTTTGTTTTTTTTAATTCCTGGATACAGTCAGGCAACACTGAAATGATTTCACACTCATAAAAGATGGAAAATAGAAAAGAGGAAGATATTAAATATAAGATGTGTGTATACCAAGAAAAAAAAGAAAGGAATTTCCCACAATTTTTCAACAACTGAGATTTTGATCAAGAGAAATTTTTCAGATGCTTCAGAAATATCCAAATACAAATGGATTAAAAGCTATATTTAAAATAACATTTATAAAGCTTCAGGTGGAAAGCAAATTTATATAAGATTCTGAAATTTGATTGGCAATTTCTTCAATTAAATCAGTAAGGAAAAAAAAAAGGTAATCAAACATCATTTGTATCCTGGTGTAACAGCTCCAATAAACGTATATGCTCCAATAAACGCTGAGGCTCTTATTGTCGCCGGTCTCTAATAAGCGCCGGGCTGCAGAGGGGACACGGCCAAATAGTAGCCGGGTCTTTGATATTTGCCTACTGGTACTAGTGTAAGCGTCCGTATTTTTATAGTTGTGCGTAATACCTTACGGTACATTGCCTTACAATATGCCGCCGAAACGGTCATTTGACATTGCATTTAAGATTCGCGCGGTGGAATACGCGAAAGAAACTTCCGGTAAGGCGGCCGCCCGTCATTGCGGATTCGGACGACGAATAGCAGCGAAAGGTACAGAAAGACATTGCCATTTATCTTTAAGAGTCTTATGTAGCATGTGAAATTCAAATAAAGTAGCTGTTTGTAATATTAGCTGGTGTTTATGTGTAAAAATATTGTGTTCTGAAGGTTTTTGTTAATAATGGCCGGTCTCTATTAAGCGCCGGGAGCCGAGGCTAGTTTTGCAAATAAACGCCGGGGCCTCTATTGGAGCATAAACGGTATATATATTAATAGATAGATAGATAAAAATAAATAAGAAGCACAACCCTAAGAAAAAAAGGTAATCAAGATAGGAAAAAATATAAGGCACAACTAAAATAAGCCACCTAAAACATACCATAGAATAAAATAGTGAAATATTCATTCCCCCATACACACAAAAACACTGTAAAGTAAAGGTGTATAAGCAGTTCAATGATTTGTATTTTTTTTTTTTTTTTTTTTTTTTTGTTCTTATGGAAATGTCAACAGATATTCAGAAGAAATTCACATTTCTTTTTCTGTTTATCGACTAAAAACACATTTCAGCTATGAAAATTGAGAGCCACACTTCCATGGTATTATAAGCAGATTCCAATTGCAATACATTGTGTTATAACAAGGTTGAGTTGCATCAGGATGAGATGCTGGATTCTTACATAGTCTAAGCTCATACTGGAGCAGTTGAGGAAGATTTCAAAACAATGGATAACACTTGTCAAATGCTATAACTAATCTGAAGATATCCAATGATTATTTTAGCCTACATTCTGCCTGGACAGCAATACTTTCATCTGTTTGTTCCCTTAGAGCAGTGCTTCTCAACTTTTGTTGCTTCATGAAGCACCTTCGTATTTGCAGAAATCATATGGCACACCAAAACTGTTTCACTGCTTGTATTCCTGTAACAGAATCCTTCGAAAAACACCTTTGATTTACAAATGAATAGAACTGTCTTATTTTTAAATATTTAAAGCAATTTATTTTTTTAAAGCCAATTTGAATGTGATTTAATATTTTGTTATCCTTCATTGTTTGAACAAACAGAATGTAATTCAAATTTCTGTTTGACCAAGTTATTTGATGTCTAGATTTTATTACACAACCATTTGACTAGTATGAAGCTAAATGCTGATTTCAGAAATACTCAGAATTTCTCACAGCACACGAAAGACAACCTCATTGCACACTGGTTGAGAAGCACTGCTTTACAGTTTTGCAGTTAGTTGGTTTGATACTGTTACTCAGATGTTTGGGAATAAATACAATATTGGAAGGGATACATCAGTCCAAAAAAAAATTGGTAACCGGTGATGTAGTACATCTAAGGGATGCCTGCTTGTCTTAGACAAACTAGTTTCTTCTAATGCTGATATTTTACCAGACATAATAGATTAGGAAGAACAATATTCATGACGACTTAATTCTATATATTTGAATCATTCAGATATTTTCACTTTTTTTATTTGCTACTTGGGTTTACAACTTATCTAAACATTAATTTGCCCGGCATTCGTAATTAACTTATATATTAAACATCTCTAAAATTTAAAATATATATTTATAACAGGTTTGGAGATGTTTATTTTGAATGCAAATCTTTCTAAAAAAAAGTCTATTTATGTACAATTTACAAATGCCTTGCAATGATCCTCTACTGACTTGAAATGTAATGTTTTATAAATTAATGAAAAAAAATTTACCTTTCCTGTCATAGATCTTAAACCTTGTTCTTTCTTTGATAATTCCTCTTTTAATTGGGATAAATTTTGTTGCATTGCATTTTCTTGCCGCCATAGTTCACTGCAATCAAAAAGGATAGAGAATAATTGATGATTTCTCCACAATTATTAATGAGTTAAATCAATGTTCATTGTCAGTTTACAACAACTTTAAAAAGTAGTAAGTTTAAAAAAGTAACAAAATATCAAGGAACTGATTCCTGCCAGTTCGTAAAGAATTATCCAATTGCTTAAGTTGGAAAATCTACTATTTATTGTTATTTTCTGCCTCACCATGAAAAGAATTTGATCCCATTAATTAAAAAAACAACAATTCCTCTTCTTTAACAAAGACCTTAAACTATTCAAACTGTCATCTAGAAATTTTGTTTTCAGCCAAATTAAAGCATAAGCCATTAATTTCATACTGGACATTGAATTTTAAATATAAGGAAAATAAAGATTGCTTTTCTTTCTAAGTAATATTGTCACAGTTCTAATTAACTGTATGCCAAGGAATGGCAATATTTATTTCTTCAAAGACTGTTGGAAATGAATGATTTCACTTGAACTGAATGCAAAGTGAAGTCAAAATTCAACCCAAGAAAAACATCAACAATCTACTGAAATAAATAAGTAATTTCATAAAATGATTTTTCCAATGTTTCCCTTACAAACAGGTTTTTTCAGATACTAATTTTTTAATAAAAAGTTACCTATGGGGTTCTTATAATCTTTCAAATAATATTAAACAAAAACATTTATTATTTTCATTTTATTTGATAGTAGCAGAGTAAGAAATTAATAACTATTTGTTATTTTTAATTATAAATTTTTAAAATAAATTAAAAGAATTAATGAACTTTTGAAAAAAAAAATTAGAGTGATTTTAACATTATTCAGTAACAGCTCACCATCAATTTATTCAATTGAAATGGAGTAGATAATTCTTACAAAAGTGATATGCTTAAGGGTGAATTTGTGCAGTGGGGATAAGGCAACAGTTTCACTATCGTTGGGTAAAATTGACTTGAATAAACTATAATTTTACTAAATAGTGAAAGCTTTAAAGAAAGTGACTGATTTGACGAAAATAAAATAAGTGTACACAAAAAAAAAAATATATGAGGGTCGTTCAGTAAGTAATGCAACACACTTTTTTCTCGGCTATTATTTGATGAAAAAACGTCAAATTTTCTGTACGTATCTTCAAACATTCCCGCACTTTCTCAAATTGTTTCATCATTCTCAGCTATGCAGCAGCACTGTAGATAGCGTTCAAGATGGCATCTGTGAATGAGATGCATTCCAAACAAAGAGCACTTATTGAATTTCTATTGGCAGAACAGGAGACTGTGACAAATATTCATAAGCGCTTACAGAATGTCTACGGAGACCTAAAAGCACTGTGAATCGTTGGGTGAATCGTCTGTCGACATCGGAAGAAGGAACAGGGAAGCTGTCTGATCTCCTATGCTCTAGCCGGCCACAAACAGCTGTACTCCTGCAATGTTGCAAAGTGCAACGATCAACTCAGAAGCCTATATGAAGACTCTTTAAGAAACAATTCCAGCATGTTCATGGCCACAAAGATGTGAACAAACTTCTCCTGCTCACAGGAATACCGCACCACACTCAAATCTGTGGAGGAGATCATAAAACTTTACTGGACTGTGCTCCCTCATCCACCCTACAGTCCTGATCTCGCACCTATCTGACCTCTAAAGGATGCAATCCGCGGGAAACGATACGGCAATGATTATGAAGTTCTTGACACAGTAAGAAGTTGGCTGAGGCAAAGACCAGTAGAGTAGTACCATCAAGGCATACAAGCTCCGATATCTTGGTAGAGCAAGGCCATAGACTTGAACGGAGATTATGTTGAAAAATAGTTTTTTGTAGCTAAAGAATTGAGGAACAAGGTAATGTTTTTAAAACTGTAATAAAACAAATCTACTTTGAGAAAAAAAAAATGTGTTGCATTACTTATTGAATGACCCTTATAGAAATGGCTGAAGATGAATCTGATTAAAGTAACAACTTAAAGTACAAATATATCAGAGACTATTATGCAAATTCACAATAAGTTGTAGTGAATTTGCATATTATTATTTCTGAAAAACTACAACTTATTGTGAATTTGCATAATATACAAAACTTCATTATATAATAATAATAAATGGTTATAATGAACAAACACTGAACACGGATGAGAAAAACAAATTACTTAGGTATTTCAAAATTATCGAGCAAGCGGAAAAAAAAACCACTTCTGTAAATTAGTATTTACTCATTCTATAAAGATCTTCAATAGCAATAGTGAGGAGTTTCATGATAGCAAGTTAAAGTCACTATATATTATAGCAATTAGTTTAATGAAATTTCATATCATTTCTTTTACAGCATTTCCAAATTAATAAATTTACATAGTTACTGATAAATAACAGGTTTATAAGTACAAAGAAAAGCTTTAGAATAATTATCATTTATTATCAATAAATCGCATTTTCAATTCGAAATCACTTCATTTTCAGCCATTTGACTAGAAAATTAAAACTTTTGATAAAAAGACAAGAAAACCTGTTTTTAGAAGACTTTTTCTTTCCTTAAACACTGAAACTAATGTTAATCAATGGCTCCTGTTAATCAATGGCTAAGTTTACTCAGTTTTGTATTAGCAGAAGTTTCGTAATGCTAATGAATTACAATCTAGATGTTAATGTGATTACAATCTAGATGTTAATGTGACTTATTAACAGATAAAAGCTTACTGCAAGGCTGATACTAGATGATTTTTAATTTGAGTTAAATTTTCTAGATTATTAGCTTCTTCTTCAGTTTTGTTGGCAAAATCTTCAGTTTGTCTTATTTTCTTCTGGAAGATCATGTATTTATTATTTATTTAAATGCGATACAAAAAAACATATAAATAAAAATGGAAAAGAGGAGGCAAGAAAGAATGGGAATGGGGGGGGGGGGGAATAGCAAAAGCTAAAGTTGCTGAAAAGAGTCAAACAGCAGCCATTACAATCACCTAAACAAAAAAGAAAAGAAAATTGGATTAATAGAAAAGCTTAATGAATGGAGGAAGCAAAGCAGGCTAAATTCAGGTAGTGGAATATTGAAACAGGCAGCAGACAGAGTAGCACATACTCAATACAACATCTTTATACAACATTTCTTACTTTCTTTCACTTTGTAAAGCATCTTTTCTTTTCTTCATTTCATAGAAACTTTTATTTTGATTATCAATATTAACTCTGTGGTTTTCAATGTCCTTAGTTAGCTCCTGTATTACAAAAATAAAAGGAAACAGTAAATTTAAGAAAAACTGACGTTATCAAAAGATCCTGCAAATATAAACAGATCATTCTTAGTGAAGAATCATTTTTTTTTTTTCCTATTTCATATAATATGGATCACTCATGAAATTAATAATTAACAATTTTTCCATTAATAAAGAGAAATCAAATATTAAAATAAAAACAAACAGTAAAATAAGATTCTGGTACTTACCTATGTTTCACTCAACTATAATTATGGTTTATAAAATAAAATATCTACAGTATTTAAGAAAGACAATACTGATTTTAATTAGTTAAATTAGTGTTTGGAGGGGAAGGTATTCATATGAGTTTAATCAGTTTGCACTTACAATGTTTTGCAAGTAATGTCAAAAATTAAAATTAAAAAAAAAAAAAAATCAGGTTTCTTTCAAAAATGTTCATAATGAATTGAATAACCCACTGTAAGATCATATTTGCCATGTAATCCATCCAATCGAAGTTATTAGTCTCATCTGAATGACAAGACATGGAAAGGAAGTTAAGGAATTTAGAAAGTACAAATCAGAGTGAAAGCTAAAGTTTGCAGTCAGTAAAACATGTAGGTGTGGTGAATTGAGTTGCTTTGCCTCAAAAACAATGTCCAAAGAAGTTACAACACTAAAACTCACCATAGTCAGGTCTAAGACTGCTTAAGAAAGGAGAAGGATCTGGATTGTGTCTGCTCAACACTATATCTGCTAATCTTAATAATGACTTGAAACAACTAGATTGTAGGCTTAGATACCATAAAGAAGTTTCTTCCACAAAGACAAGGATAACGTCCAATAATCTATAGTTTTGAATGCTTCTTTTACTAAGTGTAATTTTAAAGTGAATGAACTAGAAAGGATTAAGGACTGTGAACCTGGAACATTAGATGTCTTACAAGAAAGAAACTGAACTTAAAGAAATGCAGAAAGTCAAAGCTCAATATCTAGCAGTAAGAGAAAAAGAAAAAAAAAAGAGACAAGAATGTGAAACATTGGAAGATGACAGTATTATACAGTGGTACCTTGGTTAACGACAGCCTTAGTTAACGATGTACTTACTTAACAACAAATTGCCTTAAGCAAAAAATGTCTTTGGTAACGACTCAGGCTTTGGTTTACGATGCCTTGTCGATTGGTGGCGGACAATAGTTTTTGAGAAAATCGCATTTAAATTTTACAAAATATCATACCTACGTCATTTATATTTTCTTTACACACAATTTATACTTCTGATGAAGATTGACATTTAAAAACGGTAAACATGAACTATTCAT
This sequence comes from Thereuonema tuberculata, assembly GCA_023159025.1. Classification (NCBI taxonomy): domain Eukaryota; kingdom Metazoa; phylum Arthropoda; class Chilopoda; order Scutigeromorpha; family Scutigeridae; genus Thereuonema; species Thereuonema tuberculata. The sequence continues at coordinate 64,969,494 of JAFIDM010000001.1, forward strand.
TTTATTAATGATAAATTTTTGTAGCAAATATAAATGAATAAATGATATGTAACATATTTTATGACATTTAAAATCGCGCCTTGGATAACAATGATTTTGGTTAACGACAATAATCCTGGAACGGATTACTGTCATTAACCAAGGTACCACTGTATTCTAAAGTGCTGTTTTGAAAAAGGAGAAAGAGAGAGTTGGTCTAGGAATTCTGAGTGGCTCAGAAAAGGTGGACAGTGTGAGAAATGGAAAGTTTGTTAATGAGAGGATGTTGATTGTGGAAATGGAAGAGAAAGAATGTATATCACTTAAGAAGTGACCAAATGTAATTTGCAGAGAGGGGGAGCACAAAATAACAATAGGAAATGACATTTCTATGAGAACATTCACAAGTTTAGCCGAGTGGAACCTTCAAAACAAGAAAAATTATTGATTATATTATTGTTAAGGAAAACTCGCTGCAATATGTCAAGAGATACTAGAACCTAAAAGGGAACCAGAAATTGGCAGCGAATATGAAATATCAACTTAAGCAATCTAGAATAAAAGCATACAAAAAAGAAATTGGATATAATAATAACATAAAACAATATAAATAAAGGCCTACAAACTGCAAGATAAAACAATGAGAAGAATCATAAAGAAATCAAGAACATCAATATGGAACATAATGATAATTTGGAGGAAAGGTGGAATAATTTTAGAGCTCTTTTATGCAGCTTTTGTAATCGCTTGACACATGATGGCAAAATGTTGCACGGTTACTTTTATGCATGCGACATTTGTCATCCATAAAAAATAATAATAATAATATCAGTGCCGCCAGTGCCTTTTCACATTGAAGAGTGGAAGATGGATCTGTGCATGATGTATATTGCCTATTGGCACCTTGATGTGAAAAAAAGGAAAAGAAGATGGGATATACATCCCATCAACTCTGTTAGATTTGTAGATGGGGCATTTCGCAACTTCTACGGAAAATTAATGGATGACATGGACAAGTTTTAAAATTATTGTTTTAAATTAAATTATTAAATTACTTCATCTACAAAATGTAAAGTATCTAAATTATTAATTTCGTTTTGGAAAATAAGTGCACAAATGAACTGAAAAATGATCAGAAACAGTGGATGCCAGATATCTACACAAAGGAGTGACAGACAAGTCGGGCGTTTGCATAAATGGTACCATAGGACGCCATGTACTTTTAATGCCTATGTTATTACTGCGACTTTTTGCCGCTGGCATTTCCTAGGACACAATGGCATGCCTTTCAGAACTTGACAGCAACTTAAGACTTAGATGCACGACAGTGCATAAGATGACCAACTTGTTCCAGTTGATTTACAAAACAAGCAAGATTTTGCCATCATGTGTCGCACGCATAAAAGGGCTCTTAGACATTATAATGAAATGTGCACAAGAAGTATGTGGCAAAATGAGAGGTAGAGAGACAGGAAGAAAGAATACAGATTGGTGGAATTATGAAGTTAAGAAGGGTGTAGAAAAAACAAATTATTGTGAAAGAAATATCTTACTACCAAGATTGAGTGATTA
>JAFIDM010000001.1:64971054-65026128 GCA_023159025.1 Thereuonema tuberculata
AGAAGGATGTACAAACACAAATTATTGTGAAAGAAATATCTTACTACTAAGATTGAGTGATTACCAGGGTATAAGAGCAGAGAAAAAGAACTAAAGAGACTGTTATAGTGGCCAAAGTAAAAGCATGTGGGTAAACTGTGTTGCATTGCCTCAAAAAGAATGTCCAAAGTTACAATCACTAAAATTCCAATGTAGTCGATACCAAGACCAATTAAGAAAGGAGGAGAATCTGGATTGTGTCTGCTGAAGCCATTACATCCGCTAATCTTAGAAAGTAATGTCATTATTAATGATGTAACAAAAAAGCAAGATGGTGATTCTATTAAAAGAATCAGAAAATAAAAAAAGAAAGAAAATCAGAAGTTGTTTTTGTAAAATTTTGAAGAGGATGAGGAAAAAGAAATGTCATTGAAGTTTATCAAAGACAAAGATGGAAATACCTTAACTAAAGAGAACAGATCATGGAAACAATATTTTGAAGAACTACTTTAGTGTGCAAAAGAAAGAGAAGTTAGGATTAAGAAATGAAAGCTTGGGAAAGTAAGGCACAATCTAATAACACCAGAAATGATAACATTTTTGGGACATGCTGATGAAAAATTCCTACTCAAAGTTATAAGAAATGCTTGGCATAAGAAGAAAATAAAGAACAACTGGGAATTGTCAACTACCATCCCTATCTTTTTTTAACGGGATAACCGATTTTGTTAAAATCATAGGGATATTTCATTATTAAGTGTACCAGGGTAAGTTTATTCAAGAATCCTTGAGTTTAAGATTAAGGCAAGTTGAAGAATATTTAGATGAGGCATAATGTGGTTTCTCAAATGGAAGAAGTACACAAGACATGATGATCTTCACCCAAAGACAAATATGTGAAAAGGTGAGTGAATATCTTTTGCAAGTACACATTTGCTACCTCGATCTTGAAAAAGCTTTTGATAAGGTACCTTAGTTTAAGCTTTGGAAGATAATATATAAATAAAAAATAAACAATAGTCGTCTTATGACATTAAAAAGTTTTTATCAATCTTATAGAAACTAGGTACAGAATTGCACATCAATTGAGTTTTAAACTACAGAAGTAAGACAAGGTGATATGCTATCTCCACGTCTTTGCATCATCCTAATGGATGATATTATGAAAGAATGCAAGAGATAAGACAAGAAACTTTAAATTAGGTAACTGGAAGAAGAAAGCAGTGAGCATCAATGAGTTGGCTATCGCAGATGATGTAGCCCTTAGCTACGTCTGTTGAATGTCTACAATGTAATCTTAATGTATAGAATAAAGCAGCAATTCTCAAAGGGTGTGCTGCAAAATTGCATGTGCAGTGAGGGAAAAAAAAAGGCCGCGCGGTTGGCGTTGTCGCTAGGACATCGGCCTCTCACCTCTGAGTACCGACGTTCGGTTCTCATGTGGGTTTCGTGATGGTGGACGATCCGCGCTGGGCAGGTTTTCTCGGGGTTCTCCCGTTTCCCCTGCACTTCTCCCACCATACTTTCTCAGTCTTTCTCTCCATCTGTCCTTATTTCCTGTGGGATAGTACAATAGACCTTCGGTCGCAGTGCTTGGCTTCTCTGCCACCCACATACATACATACATACGAGGGAAAAAAAACAGCAAAAATCATTTTTATTAAAACGGGAAAATAACAGAAAATGTAAAATAGGTATTAAATATATTCAACAATGTTATTTAGGAACAAGTAAATTTTAAGTAATATAAATTGGAATGGTTAAAATTAATGAGTCGATAATTACATGATTTTTATAATTCAATGAGAAATATGGGCTTGTTTACATGTGCACAAATGTTTAATACGAGGTCAAATACATAGTAAACCAACGAAAAAGTTTGAAGTGCAGTGGGATATTAGGAAGAATAATTAGTGTGCTGCCAGTTTTCCAAATACCTAAATGTGCCATGAAGCAAATAGATTGAGAAGCACTGGAATAGAGAGATGAAGAAGAGTGGAATGGTAATCAGTGTTGATAAAATCAAAGCAATGGTGATCTCAAGAGAATCAATTGAAATTAATCAAACAATTGACGAAATAGATTCAAGAATGGCTTCTAACTGTTGTGGTATGGAAAAAAAAATTAGTAAGAAATTGTCGAACCAGAACTCTGGCCTAAAAGAACTGAAAACTGATTATCGGATATGAATGGAAAATTAATGAAAACAGTGAGTAAATTATACGTATATGAATACTCCCATATAAGTGATCAACTACTTACACTAACATCATGCAGCTGGCACCAACTTCTCTTAAAATAGGTGATGACTGGCCACAATGGGAAATGTTAACTTACGGGAATGTTATGTACAGAGGCAAGAGTGTCAGGAAAAATAAAATATCTATCTATGCATGGGAGAATGGTAAAGGAAAACTAGCAATGTAAAGGCGTCAGACAATCAGAATTGATCAGTAGTGAGAAATCAAGGTTGTACCATTGACATCCCAAATTCAAATGATTGGGAAAAATAATAAAAGCAAAGCTCTGACTATGAAAATAAGTCTAAAGGAGAACAGTAGGAATACAGAAGACCAACAAAATTAAGATATATATGGGTTGGTGATTTACATACATACACAGTACTTCAATCCGAAGATTGGTTGAAAGTTCACGGACCCTAGTGACCCCCGAAGGGCGACCCATAGGAGAAACCGTAACTTATTCTTGGGAACAGATACTAGAGTGGATTCCCGTTGCCTTCTCTAGGACGCCATTACGGAATGACGTCAGACCGAAGGGAAAGTGAAGAAGAGGCTTTACAACACAGGAAAGGAAATTGAAACATCCATGCTCACAACCGGGATTTGAACCCGGACGCCAGCACACTGGCCTCACGGCAGACCGACGCCTGAGACCGCTCGACCATGCTGGTGCAGCGTTGGTGATTTAGTAAGACATAATGATAAAAGATGGTCAACAGAAATTCTAAACTGGATTCCGAGGATTGAAAGGAGGCCAAGAAAGTGTCCACAAGATAGACGAGTGGATGAAATTAAAAGTTTTGTTGGATTCAGGTGGAAGAGAAAAAAAGCTTTCAAAAGAACACGCTGGAAAAAACTTGGAGAGACCTTCATCCTGCACTGAATTGAAAATGGTTGTGAATGATGATGATACAAATAATAAAAATTTGGAACAGAAATTTGCTAAGCAAAGACCCATGCCAGAATTATCTGTTGTCCAAGATAACAAATGCCTTCTATATTTGTGAAAGACTTAACACATGATAAAATTGATCTCTAGAACAAAATAAATATGTAAGTAAAATATAAAATACATAAGAAAATTACAAATAGTTGAAATAGTGTTATAATATTTTGAAATACTATTGAAATATTTTTAATACTAAGAAAGTATCTACATGTATCATTAAAGGAAGGTAATTTCTATATTTTGTTAATTAAAAGAATAAGTTATCATAAAGAAGTGTTTTGTTTCTCATACTGAACAATTCATCTCCAAATTAGACAAGAGCTTTATTTATATCTTGATAATGTGGTTTTCACTGAAGGAGAGGCCTGTGACTGGTTGACAGCTTGTAGCCTTGCCTTGTTGCCAAAAGAACAAAGGAAAGAAAGCATTTACTATTGGGGCCTGTGTGAAGTCATGGGCTATATAGTGCCTTTATTATGAACTTTAAGGAGAGCAAATAATATGAGGTGTGAATATGCCGTTTGTGAATGAAATACTGATAAAACATCATCAGTTGTATCTGTGTTTTCAGAACTTACTAGATGGAAAAGCTGATCATGATGGCAACCTGATATCATTGTTATGAAAATTATCAAATAGCAGCTTGGCAATAATTCTTCAATCATTCCTATCCTGCATTTTCACTTTAGAGACCCCTCAAAGAATTATTGAGAATGACATGTAAGACCTGTAAGGCTGCCTGAGATTGTTAATCAAGTGAACTACTTTAAAAAATTATAGTCACTTAATACATGGAAATAGAATGGCAAAGGGACATTATGATCTTGTCCTCAAACTATATATGATGGAAGCTTAACAGCAGTCATTAAAATTGGACAAAAAGAATTCACAATAAAACATTAGGATAAATATAAAAAAAAATGTATCAAACAAAATGAATAGCTGCTGAGTATCTTGAATGTGTGAACTGATGAGATAATCATCATAAAAATGAGTGAAATACTTTAAATGAGTATGAATACTTTAAATGGCAGTAAAATTCCATTTAATAGGATGACAGAGCATTTCAATACATCAACAATGCAGAAGACAATCCAATGACTTACAAAAAAAAAGTTGGATAGTAGGAATTCAGTTTGGAGCTTAATTAGACTTTCATTATATATATAAATAGAATAAAAAGAAGCAAGGACTGTACAAATAACAATTAGCAAGTCTTTTTTGTTTCTTTTTAAGCTCAAAATCTGAAATATTGTAGACAGAGTATGCAGTACTGAATCAATATAAGCAGCTGGCCAGATTTGAGTAAATTTGTTTGTTCGGTTGTTACACTGAAATATGCAATTCAATGAAAAATGTAAATGCATTTAGTCACTCATTCATCTATATAAACATCTGATGAAGAGTCATTTGTCAATCAGCATTTGTGAAGCAGCAAAAGTTGATGAAATATCAGTGTCCAAAATGTTACTGCTTGAATGTTTGAATGAAATGGTCTATGGCTCCAGCAGAAACAGGTAATATAGCAGCTGTAAGTGGTTCTACATTAAAAAAGAATAGAAGAGAGGATCATGTCCAGCAGAGGCAAACTTATCAAGGGTGTCCCTGTCCACCATCCAGATACATGTAGCGGTATCACTAGGAACTCGTATATACCTGCATGACTGCAAGGGATCTGCTTTCTCAGCATCACTTACACTGTCTGCCATTAATACTCCACCATCAGTGGCTTCATTTGCAATGGTGTAGTGAGTGGGTGGCATAAAACAGATGTGAACAGGTAACATTTAGTGATGAATCTAGGTTTTATCTGAATACTGATAACCACCATACTCGAATATGGAGAAACACTGAGAAGCACACAAATCCAGACTTATTGTTGACTGACACACCGCCAGAACTAGTGGCATCATGGTGTGGGCAGTCATCTCCTACAATTCTTGGTCTTCGTTGGTAGCAACATTGACGACTGCTGCTTCTAGATGTGTTAATTTTTGGCAACGAGTGTAACTAAGCTTTTCAAAATATAAGGTATTGTTACGCTGAAGAGCAAAGTAACTGATACTTAAGAATTCTAAAGAAAGGCAAATGGGACAAAAGATTAGATGATTCAGGACAACTTAACATTTAACCACTCAAAAAAAAAAACAAAAAAAAACTGAAAGATGTGAGTTAATTTTCATTACATCAAATTTTAAGATTTATTGTTGCAAGACATCTTTGTAAGACTAATAAAAAATAATCATTGAATTAGACAAAGCTTCAATTGACACTTAAAAACTGAATATTCCTTTTAAAAAGAAATAAAAATTTTAGTGCATATTAACTCAATTAAGTCTAAACTAAAAAAAGGTATTCACAATAAAATAAAATAAAGAAATCCGTGTGCCAGTCTCCACTAGCTTGAATTTTCTATGCACATTAACTAATCAAAAAAGCACCTAAAAATGTAGAAACACATTAAAAGTATTTCAAAAGATTTTAAAACATTTCAAAGCATCTGTTTCATAGTAAATTGCAGATCATCAGTTGAGAGTAGTCACAAGCAGGTCTTAATTCGGAGGTTAATATATGTTGAGGAAGGAAAAAATATGGAACATCCAAGTCTAAACCAAAGACAAGAAATACACAATTAATTTTTTTATTTTATTTTTATTGTGTATTTCTTGTTTTTAGTTTAGACTTGGAAGTTCCATAGTTTTTCCTACCTCAACTTATACTAACTCAATTAAATTTGAAAGAAACAGTCAATTCTAAACAAGTCAGCTGAACTATTGAAACATTATTATGATCTAAAAGATTTGCTTTTAAGATGATTTGAAAGTTATTAAGTTTTATAAAGTACAAAATGCAATAAGCAAAGGAGTTAAAGCTTTAAAAGCCAAATTTTATACAGATTAATTAAGTAAAATTTAATGTTATAATTAAATAAAATTTAATGTTAAGAAAGAAAGAAAATTTTCTATACTTTTTTTCTGTTAATAATTCCGTACAAAATATTACCTCAATCTTTTCTTCCAACTCTTTTTTCTTTTCTTGATCTCTCTCTAAGTCCTCCTTTAGTCTTTCCATCTAAAAATGATGATTAAAAACACACATTAAAACCATTTCTTTTAAAAGATGCCTGAAACTAGAGCAAAACTTTCACACTAAATAGAACTGTCTTGGAATGAAGGTTTAGAAATTAATTTTTCTTACAAATTGCTTATTTTGTTTATAAATATTCAATAAGCAATGAAAGTCCAATCCAATGCTTTGAAGTATCTGTAGACAAAAGTTTGCAAATTTAATTCGGGAAAGATTTACACAATAAGTTTTGAAAGAACATAAGACAGCATTATGTGTTACTACATGAATTTAAGAACTATTGTGGATAGATCGTAGCTTCAAGATACAGAAATGACTACTACGTCAAAAACACTATATACTTTTAAAACACTTTCTCATTATAAATAGATATACAGTATAATGCTACAGAAAGTGAGATTGTCTTAAGCTGTCTGCTACCGCAGTTCCAACTGCTAAGTTTTGTTGGAAGACAAAATAAAAACCACCACCAGTGCAGCAATTTTTAAAAATGTAATTATAATGCTTATCAATGCTTTTATTGGTCATAACTCAAACTATGAGTTATAACTCTGACTAGAATATTCACAGGAGTTAGACCACTATTAGTCTTTAGAAGAAGCATTTCCACTTGTAAACATTAATAAATCAATGTTAAAGTGAGACTGACTGACTCCACTTACAGAAATATCAACATTATCTTAAAAGATTTTTCTACTCCATCCATCTATCTATTTGACAATTCACACATAAGAAGTTGTCTAAGGTAAAGTAGGAGGCTCTGTTAATGCCAACTTTAACACAAGAATCACAGCCCAACAGAAGATACAGGGTGAAGTGATATCCTTAAAAAATGATAAATGATCAATTCATATTTTAGTTTATTTCATCTGAAACACCTCCATACTAATTACATCAATATCCCTTCAGAATTTTACTGTCATCTCCTGTGTACGACAATCATATCTTTTCCACTTTTACTGCTTCAGCTAGTCGCTATGCCAGAGGGCTAAAAAGAACTGTTTAGTTAAAAAATGGGTGAAATTTATGAAACTTCTAGAGCATGTTCATAAAACATGAAATCATGTGATAACTATCTCAGAAGAGTAAATATATATTCAAAATGGTGTCCAAAGTAAAAACTTTACTTTATAATCCTATATTGATTTTTAAAAAAAAATAAATTAAAGCTGATAATTGGCTTTTGAGTACATTTTTATCAAGAAGTTGATAGTTTTCTGTTATAATCAACCAATTGTGAGAAAATCCACCAATCCCAAAATGTCATATAAGATTCCTGCAGTCTTATTATTTCTCAAAAGTGGAATGAGAGATACTAGGGATAATTTCATTCAGAGTGAAACATCAAGGAATCATCCTTTTAATGGAGATAAAGTAGTCAGTTTCCTTCCCAACTGATGCAACAAACTTCCAAGGATCAATCTACATCATCTAAATTGATGAAACTCATCCATTTTCTCTTTAGAAAAGAGACAAAAACTTCAAAGTTTCTAAATTTTTCTAAAATTATAAAATTACTTATTATGGTAGTTTCAGTCATATTTTTGAAGCTTCTACATCTACCATAGCTACCAGAGATGGTTATAATGTGATTTTGTGTTTTATGGGACCCAATCAACAAACCCTAGAAGTTTCATCAATTTCCTGAATACTTTATGAAGAAAGGTACCTGGCATATGAACTTAGTAGCCACCAGACCAAAGTAAACTCTTTGCCTACATTTGTCTCATCTGAAGTTGGGCGTAAATTTCCTGAAAACCTTTGGTTTCTCTTTTTCAACAGAGAATACAAAACCTAGTTTATTAGGATTATGGGTAGACCCTTTCACTATTGACTTTTACTATTCAAATGGCTACATTTCGTCTGCCTCCCTATTTCTAGTATCAACTGCAACCTATGAATGACATGAAAACACCTTTACCAAAGCTAAACAAAGCCATTTCTTATTGATATTTATTCCCAAATTTTTCTCCATATTTAATTGTACTAATTGCTTGTCTAACAAATTATTAAAAATGAAAATTCTCAAGAGATATTGAAATTGGAACACTGCAAAGAAAATGCTCATTGTTATGACTTCAGAGAACACTAAGCATTATAGTTTCCAAGATCAAAACGTAAAGATTCATGCTATCGGCCAAGAACTCATCACATTAAGATTTACACATTGTACAGCCTGCGTTTTGTAACTGAAAAATGATTCAAGCAATTCGTCTTCTCAATAACATGCCTGTGAAACAAGAAGCTTCAATTAACAGACTTGAAGAGAGGATGCATGGCTGGTATGTGCATGTCTACAAGCAATTGAAACAAACAAAAATAGCACCCTCAGATCAATGTGTGGGCTCGCCTGCAAAACATTTCTTATGGTATAGCAAAGGATATGTTCTTTCGGAAAGGCTCACTTTAGAACCACCTAGTGCCTTAATGGGGCATTTCTGGACATGGGTTCATTAGGAATATATTGATCCTTAGCCATGTCCCTACACGTGGTTTGAATATTACATTTGAATTTTGCATCACCCTGTTTATATACTTACACACACTGTCCGGCCACTTTATTAAGTAGACCTACCTAGTAGCGTGTTGGGCCTTCTTTAGCCCTCAAAACAGCCTGAATTCATTGAGGCCTGGATTCCATCAGATGCTGAAAACGTTGTTGAGGTATTATGTACCATGCAAACATGAGTGCATCACGCAGTGCCTGAAGATTTGATGGAGGTGTAGGCCTGGAGCGAACAGCCCGTTCAAGCTCATCCCACAAATTTTCAATCGGCTGAGATCCGGGAACTAAATGGGCCACTGCAGCAAGGAAAAGTCATCATCATGTTCCTCAAACCATCCCACAGTGATGCGGGCTTTGTGCACCGGCGTATTGCTGGAAGTAGCCATCTGCATGAGGATAAACTGTTAACATATACGGTTGCACTTGGTCAGCTACAATGTTTAGGTACGCTCTAGCATCCTGACATGCCTCCAGAGGTATCAATGGACACAACGTGTGCCAGGAAAACATCCCCCACATCATGCCACTGCCCCCACCGGCTTAAAGAGTTGTTGTGAGACATGACGGGTCCAGACATTCATGCGCACGACAGGGGTGAACTTAATAAAAGTGGCCCGACAGTATATATATAAACAACTGTTACTATTGCCAACAATCCATTTTTAGTATCAACTGACATTTATCTTTATTAACTATCTAACTATTTACATATACCTTATTTTAATAATGTTTTAATTATTTGAATTTTTTCAAGAAGCCATTTGCATTCTATCCATTCCCAAATACTTACATTCAGCTAAGAAAGCAATATTTCAAGATATCCTTGTGATAATATGAATCATTCTTAAACTATGTGGTAATTTTCCATCTAATAAATTGTCAGGCCACTTCTTCTTCTAGTGCCTTAATTTTTAGCCATTAACAACACAACTGTTTTATTGATATCAACACTTTTCAGCTGATGTAATAGACCAAAGGTTTTGTCTAAAACTATTACTTATTAAGTTAACAAGAACAATACAAAAATAAATTCAAAGCAATTTTTTTTTTTTTTTTTTACTAACCTGCTCCTTTTTATCTTTAATGGCTCTCTGTAAAGATTTCAATTCTTTTTGAATCCATTTATCTCTTTCTTCTTTAGAAGTAAACTGGCTTCCTCGTCCTTGTTTTGCATAAAGTTCTTTCCTTTTCTGTTCTTTAAACCCAAGTCTGCAAAAAAAATTTTAAAAGAAAATAAATTTCTAATCTTTACTTTTTTGCTTCGTTCAATTACAGCTTCTGTATTCTAACAATTGGTATATAATAAAGAAAGACTCCTGAGCATACTTTCATTTCTGACTAGTTCTTGTCATTGTTATCTGTGAGACTCAAAGACAACAAAGAAAGGATCATATGATCTCAGGAAGAGGCTGACTACAAAGTAACATCATGCACAATAAATACTACTATAATAAATTAATAGTAAATATATATATATATATATATATATATATATGAAATACAAAAAAAAAAACTGTCTCCCTTGAATTGGAATTTCTCTAAATCCTACCAATAAATGAAAGTAAGCGTTTGCAGATTACATGAAAAGAAATCAAATAAACTCTTGTGTCCATGCTACATTGTTCTTCAGAAAAATAAAAAATAATAATTTAATATGAGCAATAATATTTAACAAAAAAGAAACCCTCCAGTGCACATAACTATGCTTTTGCTCCTTGCAGTGGTATCATAACCTTCCCCACAGTCTGAGCCTATCATCGAGGGTAAATCTGGCTGATGATTCCTAATAAGGGTTGGAACAGCTATTCAGAATTCCCATTGATGATGGCTCAGTGTGTGAAAGCCTAGTTATGTACACTTGGAGGGTTTCTTTTTTGATAGTTCTTCAGATTTTGAGAGGAGTATAAAGAGTTGCAAAAGCATGTTATATCAGAAACCTACAATTGCTACAACCTACAATGAATGATCTATTTCAAAGAGACAACTTTGCTGCTGCTATTTATTCAAGTAATTCCTAAAATGCAAAAATAAAATCAATCCATGTCTAATCAATTATGACTGTAGTGTCGCCCAATAGGACTAAAAATATCTAACCATTCTTCACAATATAAATACTACATCATTTAATCCCTTAATCTCACTTAAAATATTAGCTTCTCTATTTGGCAATATTCTGTTTTCTTTATCATTTTTTCATGGTTCTGAATAGTTTCTTCTTCAAATCAGAATGGCTGTTGGTCTGGGAAACAATTCTGTACATATGCAACAATGTCTCCTGCCTTAACTTGATACAAAACCAAATACTTGATTTGCTATCAATTGTCCTCTCATGGTTTTGCCGAACTGTCATGAATACTTTAAACAATAAAATTCCTCTACACAGGATAAAACTAAATTTTTGTCTTTCCTATGAAGCAGCTTCGAAACAGGAGTTACTTTTTAGCACTTTTATATTAGCAAGATTAGTTTTAATACCTTAAGTATTTCACACAAAAATAAAACAGAATATTTGTAACTAGTAGAACTTGAAATAAAGAAATAATAATGCAGACTTCCAAAATAAGCAGTTATGAACACAATGATGTGTTTATTATTTTAGTGTACTGACTTAACTAACTTTATTTTGAAAAAGTCCTATTTAGTTTCACAAGAAATTACATTTCAAAGATTAAAATTACTGCTGCTCCCTAGAAAAACAAACTCTGGTAGCTTGAAATGAAACCATCAACGTGTTTGATGCCTTTAATTTTTAAAGATTGTAAAATTTTTTAAGATCTTTCAGTCTTTAAAACCTTGCCATTTTATTAATCTACGGTTTGCTGTTCATGTTTATTTTTATCACTTAGTTTATGAAATTCTTGTAAATCACTTAAGATTATCATTGTAATCACAGTTGTTTTAATGCATAGTTTTCACTTTGCAGCTAATACATAAAATATACTCCATACTTTTTTTCTTTTCTTCAAACTGTCTATTTCATTTAAACAATGAAACAAGAATGAACTTCAGCTTCAATTTTTAAGTTAAAAATATGTTCCATGTATTAGTTTTTCTACAAAATAAAAAAAACAGAAGAAGCCACTGGAAAAATCTGAGGAAGAAGGAAATGAAAGATGTTCATTTTGAAAGCCCAATAATGATAATTTAGCTTGAAAACTAACTCCTTTATGAAAAGATAGAAGAAAATCATAACCTTATAAACAGCTTAATCAGTTTTCCAACCCAGATAATATTCAAAATATTCTGAAGTACAATGAGAACAAATGGACAATCACACCACCCTCCCAAACAAAATCTATTACCAAACAAAAATTACCACAGTAGCATCTAAATGTTATTTTTTTTTTCTGTTAAATTTTGAAATGTGGTAAGGAAAAGTGATTGTTTCTAACAAAAAAAAAATAATAAAATAAAGCAAAACATCTATATAATAGTGATAGGCGGAACATTAGAATCATAACCTTTTTTTTTTGTTTTCTAAGTTAAAGATATATATTTTTGATCTCTGAGAAATATTGGAATACACACAAAATTCACAAAGATTAAAATAAAATAAATACAGTAAACTCCCGATTTTCCGCGGGCGGTTTATCCGCTTTGCGGATTATCTGCGGACCTCTCCTGTTTCCATTTTTTTTTTACTGTACAATAAATTAATGAATTAAAAAAAAATCTAGAATAAGGTAAACAATAAAAGAGGTTAACAAAGTAAGTGAAGACAATTATAGACAAACAATTTAAAGAACGACCTTGTGGGCAGAGCTTAGGCCAGCAGGTTAGAGAGAGCCTTCCCGTAATAATAAAATTTAAAAATAAATAAATAACTTAAACTAAAATAATTGTTTATAATGTATGTACTGTAACTGTATGTATTGCCATTTTAATGTAAATAAAACATGTTAAATGCATTTTTGTGTTGATTTTCGTCCTATTTCGGATTATCCACGGAATTCGCTTATCTGTGGTTGCCGCGCCACCCAATTCCACGGTTAATCGGGAGTATACTATATATATACTTACAATATATATATATTTATATAAATAATACAACTGTGAAGTACTTTAAACTAATAAACATTAGTAATTATCTTCCAAGAAAAGGTATTTTAATCCTAAGTAACATTCAGTTGCAAATTTAAAAAGGTACAGTCTTCGAGCAAATCACTTATGTTCAATCATAATTACACTTGTTAGAAACTTTCATCTACAATACACTTAATCTCTGTTGAAATTATTCTTTATTTTATTTTAATGTACAGAATCCCTACCAAACATCTCAATGTTGTTTAATAGATTTTAATAAAAATTTAGTTGTACTACCTGTATGTCCATGTTATAATGAAATAACCTCTTTTACCAGTACTTTATATTAGTAATTAAATAGATAAGCTTAACATGCAGGCGTATGATTTAGTGAAAAAAAATATAAAACTGCCCATAAATAAACAAAAGGATTCCCAATATGATAGCTCAGGGTGCCTTTTGTTTATTTATGTGCAGTTTTATATTTTTCACTAAATTATATTAGTAATTTATAGGATTAAAAAAACATATCCTTACTCTCGAGTGCATTCTTCTTCACGTCGCTTTTGAGCTTCATACTGTGGCCTTAATTCATCTAATAATTTCATTTTTTGGGCAATTGTTTCTTCTAATCTTTCCAGTTCTTTTTCTGCACGTTTCTATGAGAAACAAAGCAATTCTCTATTAAAAACAATTTAAGTCATGAAAGGAAACTAATAAAATGATTTAAAATCAAAAAATGTGAATTACCTTAGAACTGTTATCACCTTCTACTTCATCATTCAAATCTTTGATATTAAGCTCTAATTTTGTTTTTTCCTGAACTAATGATTGCTGTTCAGTAACCAGCAATTCTTTTTCTTCACGACAGCCCTGAATTTTGGCCTTGATATCTCTCAGTTCTTTACCATGTTGCTACAATACAAAATTAAAAAAAAGTTATAAGTAGTTTAATTTTACATTATATTTATATTATTTTACTACTATAATTTAATCATCAATAAGAATTAGTTAATGTTTTAAAATCAAAATACAATCACAATGATTACCAAAACTGTAATGAAACTAATAATAACAAAATCATTATCAAAAAAAAAATCAGTAATCATTTTCCAATCATAATATTGCGTAATGTTGTAATAAATGTATAAGATTTTTCAATAATAACGAACAGTCTTCATATGAGATTTAATTACTTGATTACAATTCCACATTGTTTTTCATTTATTTATCAAAATTCTGTATTCAAAGTTTTCATGGAAACTAAATTTTATCAAATGATGCTTAAATGAATTAAACACATTTCAATAAAGTTTAGTATAATTTCTTCTATGACCCACTCTCTTTATTTCAATATTAAAGGCTAGCATTGAAATAACAATCAGATTCAGTTGGAAATGCAATAATTTCAATATTATGTAATGAAAGCCTAAGAAAATATTTTTTTTAAGAAGTTAATTATTGAAATTAAATTCAATTTGCAAATTAATTAGTTTATTTTTAATTAATAGTAAAGGTTATGAAGTTATCAAGGAAAAGCTTCTAAAAAATTCACTAGATGATTAAAAAAAATAAAACATTTAAGAGAAAGAAGGTCAAGCATAGCAAAATACAAGTAAAAAAAAAAAGCCAATACTTACTTTTATTTTCTCAGAGGCAATTTGCAACTCTTCCCTGATCTTTTCTGAATTTGAGCCACTATTTTCTCTTTTTTGATCCAACTGAAACAAATCAATCAGACAGGATTTCAAGTAGATGAAGGCAAATTAATCAAACAAAATGGAAAGATTAATTAAAAAATATTTACAGAATTATACTTTGAATTTTCAAAGAAAAGCTTAAGATATTGATAAAAATTTCTCAAATTAACAGAACACATGAGAGAAATGAAAGTCCCCCCCCCCCCTCCGTAAAATGAAGTAAAATTCAGTCTATATATTTACAAGAAACTTAATAATTTAATTTTGTTTTCCTAAATTACAGGCAATTGTTATGCACCAGATTTCATCACTGATAAGTTGAGAATTTGTTCAGGCTTGTTCTCCTCCAGTTTAAATGGAAATCAGGATTGTTCCTGGAGTTAAAGGTGGACTAGCTTTTGATGAAGCCTATAGCTTTCTCTCTCACATCCAACAGTCAGTAAAGGCCTGCATATAGGAGTTTTAACTTTGATGTCTATTTGCAATTTGCTTTTAAAGTCAATATGGTCCTTTATCTCTGCTGATATACTTGACTGAAAATGAGCTGAAATGTCTGGATGCTATTTTTAATTTACCTTAACCCATTCGCTTCTAAGCAATTTTTTTAGGTTTCTTGCTTCAGACTATTGCAATTATATTAAAGGATACAATTGAAAACCTTTTTTCTAAAATTTTCATTAATAAAAGATCAATAACAACTCAATTACATTGTTTCTTGTCATGATGTATATATATGTCATTAGTTCGTAAATAAGATTGTTTTAGTATATACTATTGAAGAATAAATTGTGCTTGAACTAAAGTTGTGCATATACACATCAAGAGCTGGATTTAAAGACATCACATGACATATATATTTACGTCATTAGTACTGAACGTGTTAAAGCTGAAGGAAAAAACAATCACCCACCTATGTTAATAATTAACATAAAAAAAAAAGAAAGTTATAACTAACTTTTTTTTTCCAGTAGTCAACAAAATCATTAATATTTAATGAACTAAGTATTTATCTAATTTACTTTTCTCTTTCTTTCATGAACATTCAAAAAATAAACAACAATGGGTGAGACCAAGTGTTCACTAAGTGACATCCAAGAACAGATGTTTCAAGCTTTTTATTGGCAATCATCAGCTAGGAATAGTCACCAGCAAGGTCTGAAGACAGAGGTTAATGGGAATAATAATAGAAAAGAAAATGGTACCTCCAAAATTAAAAAAAAAAACTATAAATAAACAATAAAAATATAGAAATAAATTCATGTGCTGACTACAAATGAATTTACTGTGCACATTACAACATAAAAGGGCACCTAGTTTGTATTTTAAACCAAAATTCTCAGTATCAGATATTCTCTCACTCACGCATTCATTCACACATACACACACAAACCATGTAAACAAAAAAAAAACAAAAAAACAAATTTGTTCTAGGGAGGAATGGCAGGAATTTCCGATTAAATCAGAACATGGATAATTAGTATAAATAATGTCCTACACTTTATATATAATTCTGAAAAAAGTTAATCATTTTATTATAATAGTAACATGATTAACATATGGACTGCTCAGAAGCCAATCAGATTAAGTCAATAAACCAAAAAATGAAATATGTTTTTTAAAATTACGTACCAAAAAATAACAACGCTTGTAAATTTGAAGAATGAATTTTTTATTGAAGGATAACATAACTATAAACTTGCAGGAGTGATTTGGGCACTTTGTCAACCGAAAGTATAAACATTAGAGTATGACTTACAGAAAAAGTTTCAATTTAAAACAAAATGACTTAATCTGATTGGCTTCTGAGCAGTCCATATAATCATTTTATGTCTTAGGAAAAAAATACATTTGGATGTCTTAGGATGGTAATTACTATACTTTCTCATTTCCTATAGTATTAAGAAAGCACAAATACTGCAATTGTTAAAATACTATGACTAAATGAGAAAAAAACTAAAATAACTTCACATTGATAAAAACAAGATGTTAGTAAAAAAAGACTATTCTAATCTTTTCATTCACAAATAACTCATGCTGATGAGACAATAGGACAAAAATCAAACCAAACCAAAGAAAACAAAACATCCAAAGATAAATTCAGATTGAAAAGTTAAAAGAATATTCTTAAAAATTAATAAATACCTCATCAAGCTTTTTTCTTGTCTCCTTTAATTCATGATCATGAATAGTATATTCAAGAGCTCTAAACAAAAAACAAGAAAACATTACAAATTAAAGAATTTTTTTATCTCATAAATGTTTCAGTTTGAAAGAAAATATTTATAACTGTCCTTCATCCCAAATTAAACATTTAAAAAAAGAATATTGAAAGGATAACTTACCGTCTCATTTTATCCCATTTTTGATATTCTTTCAGCTCTTCCTTTTCTTCTTCTAGAGTTTTTAAACGTTCTTCTATATATTTCAGTAAATCTTCTATTTTTTCTCTTTTCCCTTCTGTTTCCTTTAAAATAGTTTTACTTTCTTCTCTACGTTCATCATATACTCGTGTTCCAGCTACTTCCCTCAGTAATTTTAATCTTTGTGAATCAGGAGCTGTTGCCATTTGGTTAATCTACAAATAACAAAATGTATAAAGTAACTAAGCTGTTTGTTAATTACGCAATTAAATGGTGCAGATCTGAAAAGAGCTTTTATTTCTGCCACAACTTCTTTAAATTTTGCATAAAATTAATACTTAGATATAAAAATTTAAAATATTTAAAGATTGTTCTAAACATAGAATTTGAGTTTAGAGAAGTAATAGCAACACTTTTAAGAAACTTTATTAAAACAGCTTCACTATCCCCAATCCCCATTAGGTAATCTTAGGGAGATTTCAGAGAAGTATAAGAAGCTAAATATTAAGATGTTTTAGAGGTTAAGAAAACATCTCAGAGAAAACTACTGCAAAGATAGATAAAACAATACTAACTTGATGCTACTCTGATGCATCAATGTAAATATCATTGGATAAAAAATACTAATACTCTCTTCATCTTGAGATAACAAATGATTTTTGAAGGCACTCTGAACTGGAAATGAATGTCGTTTGACACAAATACACAGGCTATGCTGAGATTTTAAATGAACCAGACTTTAATAATATGTATCCTGAAGATTTATTAATATGGCTTATCTCTGTACTAATTTAGTTGAATGGTTTATTGGACCTCTTATTTCAATATCCTCTTCGGAGCTAACATATCATCCTAATTATGATAGTATCAATTTAACACTTCATGTTGCATTATTAATCATTGTAAATTACCATCATATTCTATAAAGATTTCCTTAGACTCATATGAATCTAAGCGGGGAAAATAAATACAATCTGAAATGTAGCAATTTTATGAATTACATTCTCATGTCATATTCTAATCAAAGTTATCTAATACTAAAACAATGACTGATAGCATGGATAGGTTGTGTTTATTGGGTTGCTCAATCAGATCCCAATCATTCCTATTCATAAACAGGAATGATTAGGAAACATCTGATTGAGCATCCCTATAAACATGTGCATGATTTAATATATTACATACAGGAGGGCTGTTCAAAATGATGTCAACAACATTCACATTTAATTACAAAAAAACTACAGTTTTTAGACAAAAAAAAATATCAAATGAAAGCATAAACATCTTTCACTAATACAGAGATAAGAGATACAACCACAGATAGTGCTGCAATCACGCAACATTTGAAAACAGCATCACCAATGGAACAATCGTTTTGCTGATGGCAGTTGTAAACAATTCATCTTGCAGCAGGACAGGGTCCACCCCATAATCATAGGTAAGTCCTGAATAAAATTCTCTCAAATCTACATCTGTCTCATTTCTCATGGTTCCAAACATTTCTTTCTTGGCCTTTTAACTTCAAGGTAACTGAAATTCACCACTTTCGATTTCTTTCTGTGATGTCTTACAAAAGATATGGTGTTTTTGTTTTCTTCCCTATCTATCTCTGCAAGAATTGCAAGGATTAATTACACAAACTATCATACAGATCAATGAATCTAAGCTGGATAAGTGTGGCATCAATATGATTGCTACGTTGATGTTTACAGCAGTGTTTCTCAACCTTTTAGTACTTGCGACCCAATTTTCAAATACATCTCTCATCGCACACCCCGAAAAAAAAAAACCCTCCAAACCTATTTGTTCAACCAAAAAAAAACCTCCAAACCTATCTGTTCAACCAAAAAAAAAAATTGATATGCTCGCGCCCCCCCCCCCTTTAGTTTTATAGCGCCCCCCTAGGGGGGCGCGCCCCACAGGTTGAGAAACGCTGGTTTACAGAGTTCCTCAGAGGGCCCCATATCAAAGAATTATAAGATGCCGTTACAAAACTATGATTTTTATGCTTTCGTTTGATATTATTTGTTTATCCAAAACTTTGTGTAGTTACTGGGGAAAAAAGGTTAAAATTTTTTCGACATCATTTTGAATAACTATACATATATAATGCACATAATTAGGCACATATGCCTAACTGTCAAATTGACATTGTTCACTTGTTAGTTCGACTGTTGTTAATCTAAATTGTGTTCGATTTACAAATTCAGAAATATATTCAATTCTTTTAGAATATAAAGATTACAATAACTTACATTAAAACTAAATATATTAACAATAAAATTGCTTTCAGAAAACAATCTTGAATATGTATATATTCCAGTAGCGGTTAATCTATCCTGATCCTGAATGATTCAAATTTCTTTGATTTTTCATAATTCCTTAATTCAAATGGAACTTCATGAGTTAAAATAATCAAATACATATTTCGTAAGCCTCTTTTCAGTAATGAAAATTTATCTCAGTAAGGAACATTGGTCTCAAATTTTTAATCTCTCTTCTTTTTATTTGTAAAAACAATATTTCATGTAGCTTCACTTTTTCAGGTTTATATTTTTACATCCTACATTTTTTTCCAGTCTATTTGATGTGCAACTAATATTTAAACAATTTGTAAGTCTTCTATATTAACACATCATAGATAAACAAAGGCAACTTTATCTTTTTTAACAAAGTTAATATAGTTGTGTATCATTTACAATAATATTCTTTCAATTTATTTCTTAAATAAATGAAAACTATTAGTAAAAAAAAAAAATAAAGATTTATAATTGATAATTCATTTGAAATGGATGAAAAAAATTAAAGTGAAAATTAAAAAGTGTGTAATATTAATGAAACTTATATTTTCTGCCATTCTGATGATTTGAGTCTATACTTAAGACTTTGTTTCTGGTAATGCATCTGCAATTTTGTATTCTAATACAGTCATCATTTTCATTGTTTAATAATATTGATTTCTGGTATGGGTCTTAATTATATTTGTGCAATTTGAGCAAGCTCGATCAGATTTATCAGCGTTGTTTTCATGATACCTGTAACTAGTCCTACTCAAAAATAAGAACTTTGCCTTTTTCTTAATACACTGATCAGTGACTACTTGATTTTAAATAGAAATTAAAGACATTGGTGAGCATATCAGGTGTACTTTAATTACAGCATTTAAAGTATCTTCAAGAATGAAGCCAAAAAATAAAGAAGAGTAACAGATATTTTTACCTTTCCTTGCTTCACAATATAGTAAGGATTACTTCGTGAAAATCCAGCACTCTCCAGAAGATTCATAACATCCGTTTTACTGAAAACAAAATTTTATTTTTAATTTCAAATTTTAAGAAAATTTTCATGCAAAAACAGTTTACAACCAATTATTGAATGTGACCAAAATAAATAGTTTAAGAAATGATAGAAATAGTATTATTAAAACTATTTTTATTGTTTTCTTATACAATATTAATTTCTGTTGAAAGTTCTATTAATTTTTAATATTACAAGTAATGAATAATAATAATAATAAAGTTCTATACTGTTTGTTTTGAACTTTTGGTATACATAACTTAATTTATGTATACAATTTGATCAATCAATCTTTCTACTTTTATTTTTTATTCAGCACCTAAATTACAGGTTGTTTTTTTTTTATTGTAAACCTAGCAGGACTGTAACGAACTAAGTAAAATAAAAAACAATATCAAAACATAATCATGTTTCTTTAACAAATGCTTGGAACTTATAAAGTTCACCGGTATTGGAACTCCCTAACAACGCGAAAATGGGAGCACAATAAATCTTTTAGGTTGACGTGCACGGGGTCTGGAACCTCAATCCCAACATTAATCTAATCTAATCTAACAAATGCAACAAATGAATGAAAACCTTTAGAATCTATTTATTATATTTTATTTTTTTATAAGGAAAATCTTATTGTGCTGCCTAATTAAATTTTAATGTTTATTTATGCAATACTTTTCCTGTATATTATATAAAAAAACAAAAATCCTAGAATTCCATTAAGCATACAATTTCAAATTAAGCCTATTGTCCTCACGCTGAAAGAAGAAGATGAAAGATGAAACTCACAGAATGCAAAGCAGATTATAGATTGTCCTTTCCTGGCCGTTCGCTAACATTGAAATAGAAGAGGTTGCTTCTCTTCTATTTCAATATTAGTGAACGGCCAGGAAAGGACAATCTATAATCTGCTTTGCATTCTGGGAGTTTCATCTTTCAGCGTGAGGACAATAAATGGTTGTGAGGCCCAACAAATTCAAATTTAGTAGTAATGACTCCTCCGACAAAAATTTATCTTAACCTCTCTGAAGTTAAATACCTCTGATTTTTTTTTTCAATAATTAAATAAAGAATATATATGAATATCATTAATTTAGTTAAAGTATCCCACTACAGGCCTATGTAGGTTCTCTGGGTTGCAGGAGGTAAGGCTCCTGGAGTTTTCTGACCAATGGAACTATGTTGAGGTGAGATGGTCAGCCCGACAGCCTTAATGATAGAAATATGCCATACCCATTTAAGCCCTTCCAGACAACAGTCAAGAGCTTTACTTGGGTGAGTGGTAAATTTAATTTAGTATCACGTTCAAAAAAAAAATATTCTTCAGAATCTGTCTTACTGAATGGCAGTAATTCAGTAAAGGAAATCCCTGCTTGAGCATTTAAGCTTTTTATTCAATACAAACAATGTTTTAATAATATATTATTGAAATAAGCATTTATTTAGTTTTATTAAGTTGATTTTAATGTTATTATTAGAGGTGTTTGTCATTAACTACCCTGAGTCAATCTGAGATGAATCAAAATAGCTGCAAGGATATTTTACATTATTTCGTAGAACATCTGCAGAAAATTAATGAAATAGAGGATATGTTAAAAAAAAAAATGTTATTAGCAAATCGAGTCAAGAGGTTATAAAGAATAGATACTGAATTGGGCTCTTTTACCCTCACTCACATTAACCAAGTGCTTGAAATATTTCTTTTAAATCCAACAACATGCTTTCCAAAATAAAAATACCAATAGTAATTGTATGCATAATAAATTAACTAAAAAAGATGATAATACATCTAATATTGTTTATAAAATAACAAAAGAAATGCTTTTTATCTGATATTAAAGAGACTTCCCAGAAACTTTAAAAAAAATGGATACCTAACATAAAAGGTTTTGCAAGAAAAAAAGAACTCAATAAGCGCGCTTGGCTGCGGGTTGGAGGTCGCGGGTTCAATTCCCGGCCTCGGCAGAGGGCGGGAATTTTTCCACGCTTCTTTCACCTCCAAACGGGTCCTAGGGTCTACCCAGTCCTCTATGAAATGGGTACTGGGTTTCTTTCCCAGGAGTTAAAGGCGGGCGGGCGTCGGGCTGAACACCCGACCTCAACTTCGTCCCGATGGTCACGAAACGCTGGGAGCCTGACCTCCCACGCCCGAAAGGCCAGCCCAGGCCTGTAGAGGGATACTTTAACTTTAACTAAATCTAAATAAACAAAAATGGGTTTTTCATTCTTCGCAATTAAAATGTGCATGAGATTGCAAGGGTATTAATATTAAGGGCAAATAAACATGCCTAGTTAAGCAATGTTTTGAAAGCGTTTAGATTAAGAGATTAGCTTGCAACAATATCTCTGTTTCATTTGTTCTGTTAATATATATAAAACAATACAAATGTCTTTTGTTTTTCAGAGCCAATTTTTACGATTGATGAAACATCAGAAATTTGAAATTAAAATTTATAATTAATTTACTCTTTAAAATTTATAAGCATATTTATTTCATTTTCAGGCTTCTTATTTCTAAATTATTCTTTTATTTTGGCTTATGTGAATTATTTAATTACATTATTTATATTAGTTGATCTCTCTAACTTGTCTTTTCTTTTTAAGTATTCCTTGGTTTATTTTTGATTTTTGTAAGTTATGTTTTCGTTTGAAAAAAAATACTGTATTCATTGAGTAAAACAGTATTTCTGATATGATATAGAAACAAAACTTATAAATTACCACACTAAATTTTGAAATTTATGAACTACAGATATATTCCTGTAATACTTACGTTACCATTTTCTTGTTAAGAAAATACTGATCTTTTTTAGAGCCAATAACTCTTCTCAAAACAACTTCTTCTTTGTCAATCTGAAACAAATAACTTATGATTAGTGAAATAAGAAAAATATCTTTAAATTCATTCTTTTATTTAAACATAAGTTATATTTAGTTCTATACTTGGACTTGAACTTACCGGTAATCTGTTATCTGTATTATCAAAAATTATTTCTACAAAAGCCGAAATCACCCTGGGACCAGTACCTTCATGAAGCAGTGCTTGACGTTGTTCAGGTCGCAAGTGAGAAAATTCATCACTAAGTACAAACTGTATAGCTATTATTTTTTTTTTCCAAAAGATAAAAATAGCAAATTGTTAATTGCAATTGGTAAAATGAACTTTATTTAAGGGAATGTATGTAGGCAAAATTAATATTCAGAAGGAATCTTCAGAAGTATAAAAAAAAAAATGTTCTAAGAAAACATATTATATCTCTGGAAACAGCATCTTAATTCAATTATATTTTAAAAATGTCAGAAAACTTTTATTATTGCCGAAATTTTTCATCTTCTTTAAGCAAAATTCTTTATCTTGTTATTCCTTCCCTCCCCTTCTGTTCTCTTTAAAATGATAAAGAAAAACATTTCCCTTATTTATTTTAATGTTGGTTTTCATTTTAAATTTCCCTGACAGCTAAGGGTTGGAAACAATTTAAAAAGTTTTTATCGTGGATGGCTGCATTCAGATCTGTTTCTGTTTCTCTCCACTTAAGAGCATAGTTACTGTCCTTAAGTTAATCAACAAAAATCATCCTTCTTGATGTGCAATAACATTCTCTACAATCCATTGAGTTTTAATATTAATCAAAACTCAATTGTCTAATATATAAGGAAGATTCTATTACACAATCCATAGGGAAATGTCTGTGTCTAGTGAAAACTGGGAGAAACAAAGATCCAAAGATATCTCAAAGTTAAAGATTTCAGACTATCAGGCTAAACATTCAATGAAAATGCTTCATTGTCATAAAGCTCTGAAACTCCTGCCAAAGCAATGCAATCAGAAGACAGAAAGTAGCAGATTTAAAGTTAGAGCTATACTCGAGCTAAATTTGTGGTCAACAGCACAGATGTTGCAAAAAAGTAACAACAAATGACCTAGCAATATTTGAGTGAGACAGAATTAATAGATGGATAAGCATAACATGTTAGTGTATGACACAGTGCCAATGCATGTTTCTATTACAAGACAATAAGTCTGGTAAAAAGCTTATTTCAAAAGAAATAATTAGCTAGTCAAGCAATGTCAAGCTTATTTCAAAAGCAACAATTAGCAGTCAAACATACAAAAGAAATGTAAATTATCTCAAAGCTTACTACACACTGAATTTGGAAAGATGATAAAATGATGGATTTCCAAAGCAATTTTAACAACTGAGAAGCACACAAAAAATATAATATATCAATTGGATAAATTTGAGCTAGAGCTTCCAGGGACATTCAGACACAGCATAACAAAATGACTTAAAAACAGTAAATATACAGCAACTTTGAATTAAAATTTCTGGAATGCTTGGTATTTAAACAAGTAATTGTAAAGTAGTATCCTACACAGTAGTATAACATTACATTTTTCTAGGCAACAAGGAAAAATGTACAACATGAATTTACTTATAACATGTTTAAAATGAAGCTATTGTAGAATGAATAAATACAGTAATCAATTAATAACAGAAAAATATGCTAAATATCCATTATGAAAGATTACACTGTTCTACAAGGGTCATTATTCTGATATGGAAATGTGTGTTTCCAAAGAGTTTTCATGTGAGAAATTCAAATTTGAAATCAGAAATTCGCTATCAGGCATAGTTTTTTAGTTATACGAGGATATATGTCCAATTTAAGTGATATTTTAACTATATTACATATCTATCTGTAGTGTATAAAAATATAAAACTGTCACCTCTTCACATCAAGCTAGGCCTTATTAAACAGCTTGTAAAGGCCATGAATCAATCTGGAAAAGGGTTTAGGTACCTTTCAAAAAACTTTCCTCATCTTTCTTCAGCAAAAATAAAGGAAGGCATGTTTGTGGGCCCCCAAATTAGAGAACTTCAAAAAGACTTAGATTTTGAAGAATGTCTTGAACCAAAAGAAAAAAAGCATGGGTCTGTTTCAAGAATGTAACCCAAAACTTTCTGGGAAGAAAAAGAGCTAACAATTCTGAAGAATTGGTGCAAGAAATGATAAATGCATATAGGAATTTAGGGTGCAACATGTCTTTAAAAGTGCATTTTCTAGATTCACTTCTACACTATTTTCCTGACAGCTATAGTGATGTTTCCGACGAACATGGTGAAAGGTTCCATCAAGACATAATGTTCTTGGAAAAACGTTATGAAGGGAAATGGATGCCTGCAATGCTAGCCGACTACTGCTGGAACACTATTCGAGAGTGCAAAATTGTTCACAGGAGAAAAAAATGATCGTCAAAATTCTTAGAGAAAATATGATTTTGTATAATTGTTTTTTTTTTTTCAAATATTTAATTTCACACACTAGATGATAATGTATAGGTCAGTATTTGTTTTTCTTTTTTTACTATATAAATGGTTTGTAAATAATTATGAAAGTGGCTAGAATAGTAATGCTTATTTGTTTTTTCTATATAAATACGCAGCGTAGAAATAAAAATAGAAGAAAAAATGAAATTGCCTATAACGTGAAAACTATGCCTGACACAGAAAAACTAATTACAGATTTGAATTTAGGAGGTATGTTTCCATAAGAATCAACAATGAAACCCCCAGAAAAACAAATTTCATCTTTTTTTGTAGAACAGTGTTATAAGATAAGAAACTAACAATTAAAAAAAATAAACTCAAAGTAACAATTGAGAAGTAGAATTCACGAGCAATGTGATAACAAATGAACATTATTGAACAGTGACAAATCCACCACACCCTTATAATTAAAAAAGCCAAAGGGAAGAAAAATGTTTATAATTTTTTTTTTTCCTGGCTTATAGTAATACAATTTTTGTTATTTTTAAATGTGTGCAATATTATTATTTGTTGTTCATTTTTTTATTTTGTTTAACTGCTAACCATTTTTCTTAAGCACAGCTGGAAAAGAATTCTTTATATTATTTTTATAGTGAAGAAGTGTGCATTTTTATTGCCATGAAATAATTATTCCACGAATATAAAAATAAATGGAGAATAAATCTTCTGTAAAGTCAAAGATTTATTCAGATTCAGTATTTCAAT
The DNA here is from genome assembly GCA_023159025.1 of Thereuonema tuberculata. Lineage (NCBI taxonomy): Eukaryota > Metazoa > Arthropoda > Chilopoda > Scutigeromorpha > Scutigeridae > Thereuonema > Thereuonema tuberculata. Next base: position 64,997,228 of record JAFIDM010000001.1, read on the forward strand.
TTGTTGATTTGCTTACAATGTGACAATGTAGGTCACTGATTCCCTACTACTACACAAATTCTTCTGTACGACTAGTTCTGCAGCTGCTTCGGGATCTTTGTAGGAGTTTCCTGTTTCACTTTGTGCCTGAACAGTGCACAACAGGACTTAGCAAAAATTGTGATATAGTAACATCCTGAGACAAAATATTTGAAAGATAAAAAATGCAAATGAATTCGAAGGATGTGTATGAGTTGCTTTCAAAATTTAATTTTAAAACAATCAATAACGCATATCAAAACAATGCGAAATATTTTTTATTATGATTCTAAAAGGCTTGAAGTACAAAGTAAAACCTGCTGAAATACAAGTACAGTGAAGATTAAAATATTTCAATTTATTCTAACTTACCGTAGAAAAAATTGCTTTTTCCAGAGCCATTTCTTCCCACTGAAAAAAAAAGTTTCAAAATTACTTATATATAATATTAAATGTTTGGAACTACAAAAATTCCAATATCTAATATCACATTTACACACAAAAAAAAACTATTGACCATTTACTCACAAAGCAGAGTCTTTACTTTATTACATTATTTTCGCGATTTCGCGAGCCAGTCTAATCGCGAAAATTTAAGCCTCACAAAATACTTTTTTTCGGTTGAATTCGGTTCTGTTCATATAAAATTTGCGAAATTTTCAGCTCGCAAAATCACCGATATCTTTATTTTCACGAAAATTACGGCTCACGAAAATAAGTGCTTTTACAGTATTCCTTCACTCTGCATCATATAATAAACATGACCCTTCTAGAATGCCAGATATTTAAAAGTGTGTTATGAGCATGAAGGTGTGCTGCTTTAATTGGTTCCTTTTTGGAAAGTGGACAAATTGGAGAATCAGTAATACCTAAGTAGATGGGGCTGAAGATAGCAACAGCCAACTGACTGAACAAAATGTTGACAGATTAACGTGCAAGAAAATAAAAGAAAGATTTTGTTGGGATTGCATTAGGATATATAAGGTGACCAGACGCCCCGCTTTTGGCAGGACAGCCCAATTTTTAAAAAAGTCCCAATTTTTGGAAAGAATGCACGACAAGCTAGGGAACGGTGGGAGAACGGGAAGGGAATATATGGTTTTCGGCGGCCATGAAAATTAGCGAAATAATATTTGAAATATTAAATTTATAAGCGGTCTGACATTAAAATAATAAATAATTAAATAAATAAATCAATCGAAAAACACGAACTTTTGAAAGATAATCCAACCTTTCAACCGCTTCCAACCAGTTTTTTTTTTTTTTTGGTTGTTGAATTGGAGATTCCGCTTTTTTTTTTGGTTGAAGATTTTCGGGGTGGGGGGGGGGGGGGCGCAAATATCAAGTGCCTAGGGGCCCTGGATATTTAAGTCCGGCCCTGCCATACAGACCAAATTTTTAATCAAGACAGCTACCCCCCCCCCGGTCAATGGTGTCCCGCTTTACCAATGTAACCTGGTCACCTTAGAATATATAATATAGAAACAATCAAATTAATAAAAATTACCTTATGGTTTCAATACTCCGCAGTCATTTAACAATCTACCTCAGAGGATGATAGTCTTTGGAGTATTGAAACCATAAGGTAATTTTTATTAATTTTATTGTTTCTATATTCAGGGTTCTACAAAATCTGAATAAAAAAATTCCCTGACTTTTCCCTGATTTCATGAACAATTTCTTTTAAAATTCCCTGATCTGTTCAACCAAAAAAAAAACGATCTGTTTAACCAAAAAAAAAAACCGATCTGTTCAACCAAAAAATTCCCTGATTTTAAGTAATAATTGCAAAATTCCCTGATTTTTTCCAGAATAACAAAATTCCCTGATAATTCCCTGATTCTGTAGACACCCTGATATTATACATATATCCTAGTGCAATCCCAACTCAATCTTACTGATTAAACAAAAGTTGATCACTACCGCATGTTTTGGGATAGAGGCTAACATTCATTTTATGTTTACCAGAAAGCCTTTTCAGGGTCATAATAGGTCATATTATAGTACTAAGGCAACTTGTTTTAATATCTTGAGTTTTTCAGAAGGAATAAATAATCATAAGTTTACTGAATGGAAGTTAATTCTTTCCAGACTAAACCGTAATGTTTACAAAACAAATTCTAATGAAGTAAAAATCTACAACTTTTTTTTTTAGAAATTAAATATTTTGCAAGCATTTCATTATACATGTTCAATGAAAACAAAAAGATCTGCACAACCTGTGAAAAAAAAAAAGTCTAATTTCAGTTCACTATTTTAAATAAAATCTTAAATATCTTTTAGTAATGTCAGGTTTGTCCCAAGGCCCACAGGGTAAAGGTAAGGCTCCAACGTTTCTTTCAAGAGAATCGAGATTAGATTGTAGTCAGCCCAGTGCTTGCCCGCCTATACCTCCAGGAAAGAAACCCAGTACTATTCTACAGAGGGCTGGGCAGACCCTAGGACCCGTTTGAAGGAGAATGAAACATGGAAAAATACCCCGCCTCCTCCAATACGCAGCTAAGCATCTTACAAACCTATACTGGGCCCATCTTATCTTTAGTATCTCATTTTTTTTTTATTAATAGCTTAGCCGAAATCTTATGTACCATGGCAACATTTTCTGTTCTTCTTTCTCCCCTTTTTCTTACGGTTTTTGCCTAATGGTGAAACATACTTCTACACAATAAATATTGTCCTTCCAGTAAATGATTTGTTGCAATTTATCGATTTATTTTATAAATTGCATCTAATTGTAATCTCTTAGTTTGTGAATGTTTACGACTAAGCAGCCTGTACCGTTCTGATATTGTACTTGAAAACGGCCGGAGAGTCCGGTTCGAAACCCAGTTGTATAATTAAATATCTATAAATCTTTCCAACATTTTAAATAGTGTGTCTCTGGCCTTTTTTGGAACTATTCCCCAACATCTTTTGAAAAACATAACATAATATTTACTAAAACATGAGACTGTTTTTAAATAAAAGATACCCTGAAATATTTTTATGCTGTTTTGAATGTGAATTAATACTTTATTAACCTTAATTGTTAGAATGGAATAGAATGCAGTGCATATTTCTGTTATTTGACTTCTACATTTTATTCTAGCATTAACTATTATCCAGCTAAATCTTTTTACAGATGCACTCTCAGAAATTTCTCGCAACAGACCAGTTGAGAAGCACTGCACTAATGAAATGTAAAACAAAATTAAAATGTGGGTGTTTTAATGTTACGTTAAAAATGATATGTAAAACAATAATCCAAACTGAATTTTGGATTGTCTAGCATTTTATTTTTATTTTAGCTCTTCTCCACCAACCCAAACATATCTAAACTTATTTTTAGCACTCACCAACGACATTATGACCTGGGTGAAAAGGTTCAACAATTGTTTGTTCTCTGTAACTTCGAAATCCTTGAATAATAACCTAAAAAGAGAATGGAGTTAGATAATTAGGCAAATTGGAAATTATTTCTGTTATACAGTTGAAAAATGTATAAGGGACATTAAATTAAAAAAGAAAAAAAAAATAGCTATTACTGTTCAAATTCAGAAACTAAATAACATTTATTTTCAGCTTCAGCTTACTGCTATCAAAAATTAAGAAACATGAACTAAGTATATATAATAATTGACAAATCTATAATACAAAGTTTATTAAAAAACTTTGGACAGAAGATTTTGTAACTACTGCTATTTTTGCCATGGAGGAAAAAAAACTATATTAACCATATAAAAATATAATAAAGTTAACAATCCTAAATACTTGAAATATAAAAGTATATTCCTAAAAAAGCTAAAAAATAGCATAACTTTAAATGAAATGATATATATGCCTTAATATGCAGTAATGAAAAATTTAAAAAAGGAAAATATACACAATAAAGTGAAAAAAAAAGGAAATATACACAATAAAGTGAAAAAAAAAGGAAATATACATATTTATCCAAATGGCAAGGGAAAGATGCTCTTCAAATTTGTGAAACTTCCAAAGTTCCGAAACCTTCTGGTCTTTTTATTCTTTGCTATTTATATAAATACATCTTTTTGCTTTACATTATTTAAACAGAAATACCTGTACAAAATGTGAAACATGAAAATTCATTTTCAGCTTAATACCTTACTCAAAATACAAAAAAAAAAAAAAAAAAAAAAATTTAAATGAGAAACTGACATTTTTAATTTTTATACTTTATAAAAATGCAAAATTAGCCTACATGATAACATAGTGAACTAGTTTTCAGAAGAATGAATATAACTTCAACGCAAACATAAAATAATGTTTAAACGTTATTTATGGACACTTCTGAGGATAGTTGATGGAGGTTGTGGTATTTATATAAGTACATCTTATAATAAGGAAGATGAGTGTTACTGTGTGCTGTTTGTTTTTGTTTTGTTTATTTAATGGGGGGGGGGGGAGTGTCAAGCCCCAACATTAAACAAGAGGCTGTTGTTTTGAAATAATTTGGGGGAAATAAAATTATGAAAGGTTTATGTGAGACTGTTGGCACTTCTATCGTTTGAATAATAATAAAACCGTTCCTTAATTTTTTCAATTGTAAGAAATTAAAGAATTTATAACTTAAGGAACACATCATGATGCCAAAATACACTATTAATTAAGTTAGCTGTTTTAATAGCCAAGAAGTTTCTCTGAAATGCATATGCTCTCAAAACTATCTATTTGCTACTACGACATTTTTTTTATGCAAAATTCAATTATCCGAACAATGCTTCGTCAACGTTCATCTGGGCATCGACGCTGTAGAGTTTAAAAATTTACAATTAAATACTTTGTAGTGCCCATTCGATTTTTTTTTTTCCGAGAAAAATTGAAGCTCTACGCATTATCTAGTCAAACTTCGGCAGATAGAAGTGGAAATTATCACGATACTTATTTTCTGAAGATGTTGAGATACACACTTTCGTTGGCATTTCTGTACGAATTAGCTGATCTAAGTGAATGATAAACAATAGGTTCTACTACCATGCAAACATAGTCTGAAGGTTTCTAAGAAATAATAAATGAAATCTTCAAACGCGATATTACAATCTGAAAATTTATATTTGACGGGATTTTTTACTTATCCTATCTGTATTATACATTTGTTGACAAATTTCAATCATCTTCTGTGAATAGATTAGAAAACACTATCTGCTGGAAAACATCAGTAACAGTTTGTAAATTTCAAAGTTTATTATAAACATTCTTAAATAATCATAACAAAAACTCTCACTAATAATTTAAACTAAAAAAATGATACTGATTTTCCTATCATTAGGAATTAAACACTATTGTCACTGAACTATCAACAAATAAAAAATAATTAACGTCTTCTTCATTACTTTATGATTTTCTGAACTTCTAAAGTGAATGTATTCTAAAGATAATATCATATTTACCTGTTTAATATACATGGCTCATAGTTTATATCAATCATTTACTTCCAATTGTAGTTTAATCGCTAGTCAAACACAATCAAACCGCGAGCCACTAAAACACCATCCCAATATGGCGGGTAAATTTTAAACGCTCCTGTCGTAAACTATAAAAGTAATTCAGTAAAAACAATACTTAATTGTCATGGTACATTAAATAAGATTTTAAAATGAGTTACTTAGAACTATATTACGAAATCTTAAATAAGAAATTATGGAAAATTTAAATATTAACTTTTTCTGATTTATGCCATGATATATGCGACCATCATCGGTGATTATAAAATGTGAAGAGTAAGGTAATAACAAAAATATTAAACAAAACATATTTATAAATATCAAATAAATCCAAATTTTTAATTTAAAACAATTTTTTTTATGTTTTTCTTAATTATTTCATGCTATGATAAATATAATTACAAAACAATTAAATATATCAAGAGTTGGATTCCGTTTCTTACTTAAAATAATGGTATTTAAAACTAAAGAAAGTACTTAAACTGGCTTATAATCAAATTGAATTATCCCATTCATATTTTGAAAAACAAATTTACAAAAATAAAATCTTTAAAATGAAAAAGTTTGTCTTCTTGCTCTATGTCTTATTCCATTTAACAAGAAATAGTTTTAGTAAAAGATGCGCTTTTCGGGTTAAGAAACCTTTTTGGCGCCTTTCTCTAAAAGCAAGTAGAATTACTAAAACAAGGAATCTCTCCAAATATATATAAACGAAGAATTTTGCAATTGAATTTTGTTGAAGTTTGCCATTTTTTTTACTGACATATCAAGCGTTTTTGGACTTAGCGTTTTTGGTCATTGACAGTAAATAGAATGAAACCCTTTTAATGTTTTATTATTATTATTATTATTATTATTGTCGAAAAAGTTTCAAACCATGGGTTTCCCCAGCTAAGGCAATATAACGGGTCAAAGCACATATTGCCAAGAAAAAAAAAAAATTTTTGGAAGAATAGTTAGGGATGTGTGCTTGTATCCATAAATTTCCTAACTATGTTGTGTTGAGTACCACAGCCTTCTGGAGTTGTGCATAAGTGTTTTTATGAAGTCCTAGTGTGCTGAGGCTGTCGTGCAATGTGTGAGGCACCAGACCAGTGGCGGACAGGACAATGGGTACAACATGTACTCGGTCCTGCTTCCACTGCTTATGGAGCTCGTGTGCTAGGTCTGTGTATTTACTTACCTTGTCTGCGTGAGTTTTCTGCATGTTCTTGCTGATAGGCACTGCAATATCGATGAGATAGGTCTGTTTGTTGACCTTATCAACAAGTGTGATGTCAGGTCTGTTGTGATGTATTGTTTTGTCTGTGTGAATGGGGTGATCCCAGTACAGCTTATGTGAAGGTGACTCTAGTACGCTTTGTGGTGTGTACTTGTAGTATGGGACCGTATTCTGAATAAGTGAATGTTTGTGTGCTAGTTGTTGATGGACGATCGACGCTACCTGATGGTGTCGGTGGAGGTAGTCTGTTTGGAACAGAAGGGGACAGCCTGATATTATGTGGCCGATCGTCTCATGTGTAGTGTGGCATTTCCTGCATCTGTCGTCGTGTGTGTTTGCGTCGTGTAGAATGCGTTTCTTGTAGTTTTATTATTATTATTATAATTTTGTAAAAGTTTCAAACCATGGGTTTACCCAGCAAAGATAATATGACGGGTCACGGACCAAAGCACATATTGCCAAGTATAAAAATAAAAAAGTGTGGAAGAATGGTTAGGGACGTGTGGTTTTGTCCATAAATTTCCTAACTATGCGTGTTGTGTTGAGTATCACAGCCTTCTTGAGTTGTGCATAAGTGTTTTTGTGAAGTCCTAGTGTGCTGAGGATGTGGTGCAATGTGTGAGGAACCAGACCAGTGGCGACAGGACGATAGGTACAACACATACTTGGTCCTGTCTCCACTGCTTCTGAAGCTCGTGTGCTAGATCGATGTATTTACTGATCTTGTCTGCATGAGTTTTCTGCATGTTCTTGCTGATAGGTACTGCAATATCAATGAGATAGGTCTGTTTGTTGACCTTATCAACAAGTGTGAAGTCAGGTCTGTTGTGATGAATGGTTTTGTCTGTGAGAATGGGACGGTACACTACAGTTTATATGAGGGTGACTAATACGCTTTGTGGTATGTACTTGTAGTATGGGACGGTGTTCTTAATAAGTGAGTGTTTGTGTGTTAGCTGTTGATGAACGATCGACGGTACCTGATTGTGTTGGTGGAGGTAGTCTGTTTGGGAGAGAAGGGGAAGCCTGATATTAAGTGGTCAATCGTCTCATGCATAGTGTGACATTTCCTACATCTGTCGTCATGTGTGTTTGCATTGTGTAGAATGTGCTTCTTGTAGTTGCGTGTAGGGATTACTTGGTCCTGTATCGCGATCATGAACCCTTCGGTCTCCCCAAACAGCTCACCACTCATCAGCCATGGAGCTTTCATGTCGACATGAGGCTGGCTGAATTCGTGGCGATGTCTGCTATGGAGTTCCTTACGAGCCCATGATTCACGCAGCTGCTGTGTGTGTGGGTGTCAGGGGTGGTGAGTATTAGAGAACTATTTGCGAGTTCCAGGGGTGTGAGGTGTGTGTGTCAGCCTTGACAATGGCCAAGTGGAGAGAGGAGTGTTGTGCTCTTTGGTGGAAGTGTTCCCTAAGTGTATGTACTTGTTTTTCATGTAGGATGATGAGGTTGACGAGTCCTCAGCCTCCCTCCTTGAGGGGAAGAGTCATCCTTTCCATAGCGGACTTGGAGTGGTGCATGTTGTGTTTCGTGAATGTAGCGCATGTTGTACGTTGTAGTGCTTCGAGTTCAGTGTTTGTCCATGGAATTATGCCGAACGAATATATTAGTATGGGGACACACATTATTATTATTTCAAAGTATTTTTCCATGTATATTAATAAAACTTCAAAACTAAAAGCATTAAATCTGAATCATATTTTTTTTTAATCAGCTCATCATTTAAAAAGAGTAAAAGACGTTTCGGTCCAACCAGTGAACCTTTGTCAATTTCCAAAAAATAATCTCCACTTGGTTCTTATATAGTGCTTAATCGGGTGATTGGACAGACCTACATTAATCAGGGTTTTGTGCAAAAATATTTTTACTGTAATCCATACTTTTTTATTTTTTGAAAATTAGGTTGATGCTCGTGTGTAAGAAATGTTTTATAATATTTGAATAATTTTCCTTTTTTTGTTCAAACATTAAGTCATGCTGTTTTCGTCCTTTTTATTATGATTATTATTATTAGTAGTAGTAATTAAAAAAAAAGTTAAAGTATCCCACTTACAGGCCTAAAAAGGCCTATGGGGTGGCTGGAGGGTAGGCTCCAGCATTCACGACCTAACGGGACGAAGTTGAGGTCGGGGGGTCAGCCCGACGCCCGCCCGCCTTTAACTCCCGGGAAAGAAACCCGGTACACATTCTAGAGAGGGCGTAGAAGACCCTAGGACCCGTGTGGAGGAGAAAGGAGCGTGGAAAAATTCCCACGCTCCGCGGGAACTGAACCCGCCACCTCCAACCTGCAGCCAAGCGCCCTAACCCTCTCGGCTACAGGGGGCCATTAGTAGTAGTAGTAGTAATAGTATTAACTATGTCATCTGCATAAGGTTGTTTCGAGTTGATTACACCAGTGCCAGATTACCAAATAGGCAAAGTAGGCACCTGCCCCTGGTCCCTATGCCTTTTTGGGGCCCCGTGACAATGGATCAAAATAATATTGATTTGATCTTGAATGCAAATTACAATCAAGCTTTCTTAAATTGCTTCCAAAAGACAGAAAAAAATGAATCAACTCAAAGAAAGGTAAAAATTACATTAAGACTCTATAGAGAAAATACTGTATTAATGTAATGTACCCATTAACAACTTCAAGTACATAGACATCAGGTTCACATTACTATTTATCTCTTAAAAGCTCGTCTTCTGTCAGCTGTCAACTTGTAAGAAATTTTGGTGCAACTTGAGTACGTGTAATTTAAAGAAGTGATGGTTCTCTCCATCTACACTTATGTGCAGCTAAATCGACTCACCCCTTCAGAGCGCACAAAAAGGCATATATTTTTTAAATGGCTTAACCGATTTTCAAAAAACTTTTTTTTTTGAAAGCCTAATGTTTTTACTTTATAATGACACCATTATCATTAAAATCTGTACAATATTTTGTTTTATAATGCATTTTGAATGAAAACGCAAGCAAAATGCATGCTTAGGAAAAAAAATTGGGGATACTTAAAATTAAATTACAACAAAAAATTCAAGCAAAACAAGGAAACTTTTATTAATCAATACTTGGTATTGCCTCCCCTTGCCTGTACGATGGCTTGCATGCGGTTCCTCATTGACCCTATTAAGATTTTGACAAAGTCTTGGGGGATCCCATTCCACTCCTCCTCCAGCGCAATCTTGAGCTCGTTTTTATTAGACGGTGCCGGATTTCTGGCTCGGACCCTCCATTTGAGCTCGTCCCACAAATGCTCAATCGGATTCATGTCGGGACTGAGGGCTGGCCACTCCATCGTCTCGAGACCAACCTCCTCCATGAATTGCCGAGTGGTTCGTGCTGAATGACACAGGGCATTGTCATGCACCAACATGAAGTCTTCCCCGATATATCCTGCGTAGGGCACAACATGATCCAGGAGAATGTCCTCAATGTATCGTCGAGCAGTCAGACCCCCCCTCCGGCCTCCACCAGGTATGAAAACAAGATCTGTTTTTCCCTCAAGAGATATGCCAGCCCACATCATGCAGGAACCGCCGCCGTACGAGACTGTTTCAGCAAAACAGCACAGTGAAAATCGCTCTCCTGGACACCGGTAGACCCGGCCTCTCCTATCATTACCATGGAGACACATTCTGCTCTCATCAGTGAATAGGACGGACCGCCATTGCTCGATGCTCCAACTGACGTGTTCCCGAGCAAATTCGAGTCGTGCTGTGCAGTGACTTATGGTCAATTTTGGGCCTCTAGCGGGCCGTCTTGGAGTGAGGTTGGCTTCCTTCAAGCGTCTTCTGACTGTCCACTGACTAACAGCTACTCCACGAACTTGTCTCAGCTCCTGTTGCAGATCGACGCCCGTGAGATGGCGATTTCGCAGTGAAGTTGAAATGATAAAGCGATCGTCCCTCTCAGATGTGAATCGGCGCCGTCCAGTATGTGGTCTCCGAGTGAAGGTACCAGTTTCCTGAAACCTTCTGAATACTCTTGAGACAGCAGATTGGCTCAAGTTTAGTTGACGAGCGACTTCTCGTTGACTGTGGCCTGCTTGCAACAAAGCAACAACTTGTGTGGCGTCTTCTGGCATAGTATCCATGGGTTTGTGAAAACAATGAATTAAACTTGCAGAGATGTGTACAGATGAACGTCTGATAAGCTACTGATAAGAAATATCGGTCCACGTGGGATTTTATAGGGGATTTTATAACGGAGTTGGTGGTTTCCGTTCAGATTGCATTTTGCTACGCTTACATTCAGATCATATTCATTTGGAAAATATTGTACAGATTTTAATGATAATGGTGTCATCGTAAAGTAAAAACATTAGGCTTTCAAAAAAAAAAGTTTTTTGAAAATCGGTTAAGCCATTTAAAAAATATACGCCTTTTTGTGCGCTCTGAAGGGGTGAGTCGATTTAGCTGCACGGAAGTGTAGTAGCCGATGTGCACACTACTTAGTTATTATCCCACTAGAGCGTGCAAATGAGAAACCTCCAGAAACGAAGCTTTCTGTGAGTTAGTGTGCCATGAGTTCCCGCCGACTTCAGATCCTAGTAGAATATTCACAAGTAGAAGCTTCAAAGAATACCGGCAAGTATATATCCGACATCTACGTAAGTTAATTAGCTTTTCTGAGTTATAATGAAGTTCGATTAACTTTACCGTTTAATTTCTACTGTAACAGAGCAATTTTTAATCTATCGGTTTCGGTCCAAAAGTTATGGTCCAGTTTTCTGTTCAAAAACGATTCGGTCCGGATCCCTGGTTCAGCCGCTTTTACTCATTTTTGGCAGAGACTTAAGAATTCTTTCATTTTCTTGAACAAAGCGTAAATAGTTTGTCATCACTCTTTTGGAGATGTAGAATGTCAGTGCCCCAAAAAAAAGAGGTACCAAAGCGGTGCAGAAAACAAAACAAAAAATAGCAACAGAAAGTGAAGAGTCATGATGAACAAATAAAAAAGACCAAGTCTTTTTCGACTTGGCTTTACTCGTAAGTCCACAGAGGATCAATCCAAAGCCTCTTCAATTATGTCTCCCAGCGAAGTGATGATGATGGCAGTAGACTTTCCCCTGAAGAGATTGCTGAGGATGAGTGCAGCTGAAACAGAGCCGGAAGATCAATTAAATCATCAAAAACAGAGATAACCTGGGGCCTGATATCAAAATGACTTGGGTTATGGCGAAACATTACCAATAAAGTGCAAGATTTTTGGAGTAATAGAGACCCTGTGGAATGTCAACATTTTGATGGTGATTTTTCGACTTCAAGCAGGCAGTATGAAGATCATAAAAATTTTTCCCGTTCCATGATCTTTCGAAAACATGCAAGTGGTGAACAAATCAAAAGAGAATGGTTCATGTACTCTCCGACCACAGGAAATGTGTACTGTTTCCCATGCATCCTATTTAGTGAAACACATAAAATTCGGACTCAATTTGCAGGTGATTTTCTGATTGGAAGAATGCCTTGCAGCAATGTAAATGCACGAGGACAGTGCAATGCATCGGGTATGTGTACAGACACTGATCAGTAGACAATTCACACACTGTCGAATCAACAGCTCTTTGGAAATTCAGTTCAATAAGAACAAGAATACTGGATCAAAGTTTTCAAAGAGTAGTATCAGTGATCAAATTCCTCTCATCACTTGGATTAGTTTTTCACGGCGATACAGAACTCCTTGGTTCTCAACATAATGGCAACTACTTGATAATTTTAGAGTTAATCGGGGAGTACAAACCTTTTCTAAGTTCTCATTCAGCTAAATATGGTAATCAACGTCGAGGAAAACCTTCCTATTTGTCTTCCACAATTTGAGAAGTAGTAATCGAAATAATGGGAAATAAGGTTCTGAAAGTTATTGTAAAGGAAATCCAGGAAGCTAACTACTTTTCTCAGAGCGTTGATTCAGCACCAGACATATCTCACGTTGACCAACTGACTGTAGGGCTTAGATATGTTGGAGTGTAAGATGGTAAAGTAATAGAATGTTTCTCACATTCATCCCCACAGCAAGCCACACTGGAGAAGAGCTTGCCACCACTGTTTTGACCTTCTTAAACAAATGCGGCATTGACATCAAAAACCTGAGAGTACAGTCTTGCAGCAAACATGTCAGGGTGCTACAATAGTCTTCAAGCGCATATTGCCAAGATAAATCTGAGGACATCGAGTTGGAGTTTGCAAATGAAAATGGTTCATTTCAAGGATTCATGTCATAGTTAGAAGATATCAAAGCTGAAACAGTGCCAGCATCGCGATTGGACAATATTTTTGAAAATATTGTGCAATCAACGTTCCCAAATGTTCTGACAGCGTTAAGAATTTATAGATGTATCATGATCACGAACGCTACTGGTGACGAACCTTTTTGAAGTTAAAACTGCTGAAAAATTGTAGACATGGTAGACATACAGAACATTTCTGAAAAAAACTTGGTGAGTTTGTCTTTCATTTGATATCTCAGTGGCAAACATTCCTTTTTTCACCTACTGGATAGTCTTTCACTGTTTTTTTGCTGGGCTGAGGTCTATGTAGCCCGATGAAGAAGGGTCACAATAAAATAAATGGAGAAGTAGGACAGTGCTGGCTAGGGAATACAAACAGACTGATTTGATGACCTCACTTAACTCAAAATGTAGGTTAAAAAACAAACAAAAAAAAAAACAGAATTATGACCATTGGAAGTGACAAATGGGGGTTTGGGATGTTTTCCCTTGATTCCAGTGTAATTACTTAATAAAATATTAAAAAGTAAACATGACATACTTTTTCTTTATTAATCTTAAAAACATTAAATATTATGCGATAAAAAATAAAGGAGCTTGGCTGAGAAGTCCTTAATCATCCTCCATATTCATCTGAATTAGTGAACTAAGATTAGCATTCTTTCATGTTCTGCAGAATTATCTTAACGATAAAAAATTAAATAGTTTTGATATTATTAATACTGTATATGCTTCACAGATTTTTTTTTACCCAAAACCTATACCGTTAACTGGGGTAACTTTGTCCCATTTTCATGTTTATTTCACAGGAAAAGCAAATAATAGTTATACATCAATTACAATTGAAGGGCCCCAAGGAGAAAGGTGTTAAGCGACAGTTTCATAAAATTTCTGTTAAAAGCGTTAACAAAGCTTTTCGACCAATAAATGTGGTTCAACAAAATCATGGTTTTTTCAGGACAATTTTCAATTATTTGTGATAATTAAGCTGTATATTGTTCACAATAAATTATTATTTCCAGGTAGCAGCCAAACTTTAACTTTTAATATCTCGAAACTGCCAAGATGTTACTTAACACCTTTGTCCTTGGGGCCCTTCAATTGGATATGGTAAGTGGTTTACATTATTGTAAACATAGTTAACTGTAATATAAACCATTGTTAAATTATACATACAAATTTTAAACAATATGTTACGTTGTTTAAAGTTTTGTGCTAATGTTACCTTGAATTGGGGCAACTTTGGCCCAGCTCTTGAAAATCAGGCATTTAAATTGTTGCCATAGCTTCAGCCAATGGTAGACCATGTATAAGTATTGCCAAAGTACCTATCAATAATATATTATATAATCCGAGTTAATCTCAAGCTTAATTTGGAAAAAACAATAAATCAATATTTTTTTCTATGCAAAATTGATTTTATTTGTAAATTACAAGTAGAATTTTCAAAGAAAAGACAATAATAATAGATAAACAGTAACAGTAATTTAACAGTCTGATATGTTTTGATGATGAAACTCAGGGAATGTTTCACTTATCCCATCAGGCTCTAACACTATCTCAGTGTCATCTTCATCTGATGAGCTGGAGCATTGTTGTTTTCGCCTCTTTGAAACTGGACCCTTTTTAGAAGTAGGAGTTGACTTCTTTGACTCAGAATTGTGTAATAACCTTGGGGTAATGTTGGCCCAACTGCCATGTTGGGCCAACGTTACCCCAAGACCTCGGACAAAGTTTGCCTAATGTAATAAATATTCATTAGTTGGCAACCACAGAATAAATCAAGATAATGACATTGAAAATAGTTGAAACAATTATTAATAAACTGAGACAATTCGCTTACCTGCTCTGAATCACATACTCTATCAAATTTACACGGAAAAGTTGGAAGACAACAACAATTTACGTTGTAGGTATACCACCGTGGAGCAGCACTGTAGTGGTGGTAAATTGAGAATCTGCAAGTCAAAACTTTGAGAAGGTCAAGGCAGTGCTGCCACCTATTCGCAATAAATAAGTGATAACCACTCTCCTTTGTCTAGATGCAGCACATTCAATCTTTTTTTGTTTGTTGGGCCAAAGTTGCCCCATTTGACAGTATTCGTTTATAAATGTGACAGTAAAAAGCTGATTGAAAGATGGGATCTTATTTGTAATAACAGATATATAATTGGTTAATAAAAAGAATATCCTAAATGAAGTTTACTTTTCTTCATCTAATTGCAAAAGCAGAAAAGTTTTCCTGTAAGTTAACAGAAATTTTAGGCAATGTATTTTTATTCAACCCAATGTCTTTTGTTTTGTTTTCGCTTCATTAACTTCCATTTTGTTTTGCTTTTTTAATGGTTTATTTTCTAAATTTTCTTTTTATTGATAGATATTCTAAGGTTTTGCTTTTCACTGGCGTGGAGACCAAAGGAAAAACTGCATAAATCTATATATACATTCAGCATATGCATAAACACCATCAGATAAAGTGCTTAAAGTGTATGAGCTGCAGGAATAGGTAGATATCTGGAGGTAAAAAGTTTTTTTTAAATGTAAACTCTATTGCAGCAATCGTCTATACCTCTTTTATGAGAGTTCCTAATACAGATTCTTTATTAATCCTAATAAATATTCCCAGATACAGAAGACTTTTCTTTCTTTTTTTTTTTTTTTTTGAAATTATCTTATAACTGATTTCAATTATAATTTTAAAAAATATTGTAATTATTACTATGGATGAGAAGTCTTCAAAAGTTTTGCTGATGAAATAAAGAAAGATAGGATAAAACACACTTGCTTAGTAGACTATACATGTATTTATTTTAAAAAAGGATACATTAATAATCTTGTCTTATAAATTATAATTAAAGGATTTAAGGATTTTTTATTGTAAAAAAAAAAAAAAAAGAGCTTGCAGACCAGGTGACAATCCATGTGCTGTGCACACATCACACCCTGTACTGCTACATCTATGGAAATGTATTAATGTTTTATATCATGTGGGGTCTTTCACAATAAATATATTTTTGTGTTCATTGATGTGTATGGAGAGGGGATACATATCTGTTTGTCTCACATAGCCTGAGGGGCATTGTGTGTAGGGGATCCAGTATATCATGTTGGATGGATCATATTGTTTTTATTGTGTGAATTGTGTATGTTTGTAGATTTGAAGGCGGGGGTAGGATGGTATTCTATAGGAATTGTTTGATAAAATGTTTAAGGAGTGGGCAGTAAGGGAAAAGGATATATTTGATTAGAGGGTTTAGGTTGGGTGAGTTTCTTAAATTGGTATTGTAGAAGATTAAGACAAGACAGTGTGGAAGAGGTGTGAGGGATAGTTATGGAAGTTGAGTATGTTACTTATGGTGTTTAGCTCATTGTGTATGGATTGTTGTTTGGAGTATGTGATTAATGCTCTATGCATCAGGAAATCTGTGGTGTTGATTTTATGAGGGGGATATGTTATAATTGTAATATATGTATCTGTTATAGCATATAGGTTTTTTATGTAATTTTAATGGTTTTTATTATAAGTGATGAAGTACATCCAGATAGTTAATGTGTTTGTTGGATTGATTTTATTTTAGCTGAAATTTTACAGTAGGTAGTGGTCCTTGGAATTCAGGTATTGTTGTATATGTGATTGACGACGATGATGATAATGTCAACACACCTACCATATAATGTGATGTGGGATGGTGAATGGAAGACATTTACATTGCAATGTATGAAGTGTTAGGTCAACAATGGATCCTAAGATGGTAAGGCCCATGAATAGGCTGTTTGTTTGGAGATATGTTGTGTTTTTGTGAGAGAAGTTGAATTGGAAGCATGCAATTGCTATTCATCGAGAGGTCACGGGAGTGGGGTTTCATGGTAGAGCAGCTGCCCAAACATTTCCCCTGTGAATGCTAAGCACTGCCTGAGGTGGTGTAAAGAGCGACACCACTGGACAGTGAAAATGTGGAGTGGAGTTATAAATCATGCTATACTATATGGCGGTCCGATGGGAGTGGCGAATTTAAGTGTGGCGAATCCCCAGGGAACGATATCTGCCATCATGTGTAGTGCCAACTGTGAAATTTGGATTAGGTGGCATTACAGTGTGGGGTATTTTTCGTGGAATGGACTCAGCCCTCTTGTACCACTGCATGGCAAATGTAGGTGCGGAAGGGTACAAGGATATTTTGAACAGTTACTTACTGCCTATGGTAGAGGATCATCATTTGATCCTCTATGACCGTTTGCCTCTACCAGAATGACAACGTTCAATGTCATAAAGCAAGGTCTGTGAGGGAATGGTTTGCGGACAATAAGAATTGGAAATGGACTGATCTGCCCAGAGTCCTGACTTGAACCCCATCAAACACTTATGGGAGGAATTACAATGTCAACTTCGCTCCATATCCCAACATCCCAAATCTATACCTGCTCTGACTTCAGCTCTTCATGAAGAATGGGATGCTATTCCGTCAGAGACGTTTGAGCATCTGGTGGAAAGTCTCCCCGGCAGTCACAGCTGTGATAAATGTGAAAGATGGACCCATTCATAGTAAGTCATCCAATGGGGAGTGTGTCACAGGGAAAGTCTGATTACGGTTTCAGGTAGGTGACCATACACTTTTGATCACATAGTGTATATGACCCTTAAGTCGTCTTATTTATAATAATGCAAAATTAGTGTGCCTAATAGATCTCAAAATATATGGAAAAAGAGGCTTTAAATAAACAGTACCAATAAATTAAGTGAAAGGTAATTTAAGATATAATTTTATTATCAAAAATAAATAAATATTAAAAAACTGGTGATATACAGAACTGATTTAGTTTTTGTTGAAGAAAAATAATAAAAAATATCAGGTATTTGATTTTCAGAAATAATACAGTAATTCCCAAACTTCTTGTTCATCATTCCTTGAGATTCCTTGAAACATTTGGTGGATCTCACCAAATTAATAAAAGTTGCTCAGGTGAAGAATAGTTCTAGATTAACAGGAAGTAGTTCCTCCCTACTACTATGATATTAATAAAAGCAACAACTAATAAAATAAAATAAGCTATAACAGCGGGATAATTAATGAGTTGTCCACTGTAATAAATTTCAGAAAAGCCTGCATGAAAACTTAAGTTTGAACTTTCTCACTGAATAGGATCCATGTGAGGTCAGGATGTTTGTATGGAGCAACAGTTTGAAGACAATAAATCCAATTTATAAAACAAACAAAAATAAATAAATAAATAATTAGTAAAACCAATTAATTAAGAAAAAATTTATTCATTGCTATTTACACAATATTATAAAATGATTTCATGATTCAGAATCTTCAAATGTAAATAACAGTATCAAAGAAGTTATTATCACAGAATACTGCCTTTAATATAATTTACAATAATTTAAGAACCCTGTTTCCAACAACTTGATTTCTCATAATGATTTAATGACCATGTTTATTTAAATATTTAATGAAAAACCAAAGTAAGTAAATTTCAATAATAAAAAAAAAATAATTATGATTTGAACCAAAATAAGTAAAACCAAAGTAAGTAAATTTCAATAATAAAAAAAAAAATAATTATGATTGGAACACTACAACTTAAAAAAATATTAAATACTTATATATTTAAAATTGACAGAAATATTCTTTTAGTTATGAAATATTAATTGTATTAGAAAAAAAAGTTACAATAAAAAAAAATAAAAGCTCAGTACATAGTACAGTCGTTCTTAATTAAGGTCACTTAATTACTGGTTCTCATTTTCAGTTATGTAATTCAATCAATTTAATTATTATCGCTTAATTTTATAGGCATGTTCCAGATTTAATTGCATTCCTTTCAAATTATTAAAGAAAAATATTTTTTTCTTCCTTGCAAAATTAATGGCAATAGCAAATCTCTTGGCCTTAAAAAAAAATAGAAATTTTTCATTGTAGGAAAACAATACTTTTAAATTTATTTCATAATACCATGATTTACAATTTAAATAGAATTTCATTAGATATAGATGACCTTACAAAATTTGACTAGCAGGACCTTAACAGGGTTAAATGCTAAAGTAAATTTAACAACTAAAAACTAAGTTACTTAATTCTCCTATAAACAAATTCCAATGATAGCACTCTCCAAGACCCTGATTGACATGCAAATCTTATCAATGCTGGATTACTCCTAGTGAAATTTCACTGGTAAATTAAGTATTTTCATTATATAATTATATATTATAAGCTAATATGTGGAGCTGTTGGAGAGATGTTCATGGATAGACTGCTTTTCAAGTCAGTCAGTCAAAGAATGATGAGAAGATTGTTATGGAAAGAAACTTACAAAAATCACTACAAAGGACAATAATCCTTGTATTCATAACTTTGTATCTTCCTTTGTCTTCAAATGATATGTTTGTAAGTCCTTATATTATAACATGCAAAATCCTGTCGGTCAGTTAGGAAAGCAAAAAAGAAAAATATAAAAAACCTAATTGCACAGAATGTAAGTAAAAATGCTCAATGAATGTAAAGGAACTAGACTTATTACTGGAGATAATACTTCATATGCAGCTATGGAATTAAGCCAAATGGAATGGCAAAAGAGGTAAATATTTTTATTTTTCCTGAATACTAAATTTTACTGTCTTTAGCACAAATAAATACCAGCAGTTTTCTGTAGAGGTATCGTTACTATTAAATTATCTAAAATTAGATAAATGATATCAAATAAGAGTTTTATGTCAACAACATAAATAGACATAGTTTTTGATTTAAATAAAATCTAAGAACAGTAGAGCTATTGCTTGCCTTAAGGGAGATTATGGATTACTTTATTTATCTCTACTGTTGAATATCTGGCTTTTTCATATACCTACAGGAATCAGAATACTGTCTTTCTTCCTCCTAATTCATAATAAATGTAAATGAACAAGCTTCAGAAAAACATTAATTTCATTTGACTGAAATTTGAAGAAGAATAGTTGTCAGGAGTTCAACAGAACATTTCTGTTTTGTTCACTGACTGACCAAGAGAAGAAAAATATTGTCCATTAAAGAATAATGAAGATTTTTTTTTTTTTAAATTATTTTACTGAATGTAAACAAAGCTTTAACTCTTGTGATGAAACATAACAGAAAAATATATTCTAACTAGAAGATTATGTAGTTTTGTAATAACTTCAATCTTGCTATATTCACCTGACTTTTACAACCTGAAAGAGTGGCTTAAAAATTAACTGAATATCATTTTGAAACTAGATTAATTATTACTATTGAAAAATAATAAAAGAAAAGCATTTAAAATAATCTCATTTAATAAAATAATAAAAATCATCAAAATGATTTGGAAAACAATGTTTGGAAATTTTTAGCAAAAAAAAAGAAATATCTGGCTTTTTCATATACCTATAGCAATTCTATGGATAGGAAACAGAATACTGTCATTCCTCTCCTAATAAATGTAAATGAAGAAGTATTTATATTTCTTTCTTTATGATCATTTTGAAAGATTGAACTTTCAAGCAATTACACTGAAGATGAACAAATTGTAAAAATCACAATAACCAATCAAAAGATAGTTTAAATTACAAAGATAAGTTAATCATACAGTAAGAAAGTGGATAAATCTTTTCTTGAGATTCTTTATTACAATGTGGGATTTACGGCCTTGACAGAATACACAGAGGAATTATTAAATTTTCATCTACCACTTGATGAAATGTTTTACCTTTTATATTTAGTTCCTACAGACCTAAATCTATGCCTTAACAAGTATCATACTTTTTTTTATCTATTTTTTTTTCAATTGCACTTAAAATATTTTGATTATCGCTGATTTAATATTAATTATTAATAAAATTCATTAAGCCTCCTACTATAACAAAGTTTTGCATACTGTCATCTAACATTAAGAAATGGGTATATTTTGGATAAAGAGCAATTGTTTTTCGTATACTTATCTAAACATAACAAATGTAGATAAAAAATTTAACACATTAAAAAGACTTCACACAACCAGTTTCAATTTGGCGACACGAATCTTTAACAAGTGAAGAAGATAATTTAATTTAATGCAACATGCTTATATACACAAAGTGAATCAATTACACCAAGGATGCAAATAAACCCCACTCAGAACCAATCGTTGTGTGGAAGTGGGCATACCGTCGAAGTCAATCATGGGAATATCATACACGGATCGTCAATGATGTCGAACTTCAATAATGAAGATGTTGTTGTGAGACCAGCAGTAGAGGCTGGCTTCCCTTGTCATATTCAAACAAACTGGACAAAGAATTTTTTTTTTTTTTTTTTTTTTTAATATTTCTTCTTTCCCCTTCCTTTTCCTTTACTTCCTTTTTTTCCTTTGTTTCTTTTTTAGTTAATGTTTACTAGGAGAAGATTTGTTACTATGGAAACCATAATGGGTTATGGTGTGAACAGAAAGACAGTCGTTATAACACAATCGATTTGTTAAAATGAAGAGCGATTCCTTACATTTTCTTAAGTGGTCCTGCTCTTAACATGTGACCTTGGGAGAAGAGAAGGTCTTCTTTTTTTCTTTTCAAGTTTGTTTGAATACGACAAGGGAGGCTGTTACCACCGATCTCACAACGACACCTCAACATCGTTGACGATCCGCGTATCATATTCCCATGATTGACTTCGGCGGTACGCCCACTTCCACACAACATTAGTTCTCAGTGGGGTTCATTTGCATCCTTGGTGTGTCATTGGTTTGCTTTGTGTACATAAGCGCGTTGCGTTAAATTATCTTCTTCACTTGTTAAAGATTCGTATCACCAAATCGAAACCGGTTGTAAAGTCTTTTTAATGTATTAAACTTTTTATCTACAGTTGTGTGTCCACATCTCTTGTTATTTATAATGTGCACAGTTAAACTATTTTATATTATCTAAGCATATTTGGTATAATTTATCATGAAAGCTACAAACTGAATAAAAGATTTACAGACAGAATAAAGCCTTGGTTAGTTTATTTTGTTTTTCTTAAAGCAAGCTACCAATACCCAGAACTGGTAAATCAAAATTAGAGCACACAATTTGTGAAAATGATTTACTGAAATGCTGTTATTTGTTCGAGTTTAATGAATCTACAAATGAAGATAATAAATAGAGAATGGTGCACAAAATTAATGCTGCCAATACAACAGTTTTTCTTTTAGTGTGGTGGCAAACTAAAACTTATTATGAAACTACTTATATTCTTGGTAAATTTTAAGGTTATTTATCATTGAATTCCACACCTTAGAGTGAAAACAAGTTGGTATTTTTATTATTACTATTAATTTTTGAAATGCTAGATTAAGAGTATTAAATTAAAAGTAAGCCAGAGACACATACATTGAGAAGTATGAAGATATGCACAATGTGTGATCCTGTGAAATATCTGTTAAGCACTTGGTTTAAAAATGGATAAAAGATATCCTTGAGATGCATCCTTCTTACTATATATATATATATACTGGTATAATAGTATAGTAGCATGACAATTTCTTCTTTGTTTAATAGCACACTTAATGAATTTCTCTCATATTCTAACAATCCATGAACTCATTATTTTTTTTAAAAATTAATACTTTCGATGTATTAATTTTTATTTTGACAGTATTCTTAATTGTACACTTCCAAAAATAATCTCTATTTAGATTTTATTATTAAAATTCCTTCAGTTAAAAACACACAAACATTTATATTTTTCAACAAGTTAATGAGTTTTCTTTCATTGTTTCTTCCAAAGTTCAGTAAATGATACTGAGAACTTGGAAACTAAGGGTTTCTAATTTTTTTTTTGTTATAAACAAATAAATATATTACAAGGTTTTTAATAATATCTCTACCTTTCCTTCAATTAATCAGATGCTTGCTGGATACAAATCAACATAATTATTTATAAAAGAGCACATTTATTTATGGTCATAAATTCATATTCTCCCCAATCATATTAGTTTCATTAAAATTCTTCGTATATATAAATCTGTCATGAGACTGAGAAAGTTTTGAGAATTTTATTATTTTAATATTTGTGAGAAAATAAATAGCTGTAAAAATTAAAATAACTTGTTTCATCACATTTTTCAGAAAACGGCAAGGAATGTTAAAATTTACAAATTCATCAAAACAATGACAACGTTATTGTGTGTGTGGGTTTTTTTTTTTTTGGTTTTTTTTTTTGTATATAATCTATTCCATAGTTAAACATATTACTTTAAAAAGTTTGCTTGGCAAATCAAGTTAATCATTTAAAAAAATAATAAATTAATTACTTTTTTTTTAGTTTTTACTATAAAAATCTTGTTTTTATTGCTGTTGATCACAGAACAGTAGTTAGTTATTCAAGTAACCTACGCTCAATTTTATAAGTAAATGTACTTTAATTATGCACAAAATAATTAAATGAATTTTCAAGAAAAATTTTCTACGGTTATCACTGGATCAACAAGAATAATTGAAGAATACATATTTTAAATCTAACCTTATCATCTTCCTCTAATACATTCAGTAATGACCTTTCATAAATTTTACTGAAACTTTGTTTTAATAAAAATCAATACATACTATATTAAAAAATTTCAGTATTAAAAGATGTTAACAAAATAAATCAATGGGACTTCTAGCTGTATCTGCTAAATCCCATACCATTGCTGCCAGTCGTTTTACATGGTCAACAACAGTTGGAGGAGGAACCGAGTTCAAATGCATGCAAAGCAATTCATAACACTGGATTTGATCTGCACTCATGTTGGGGAAACATTCTTTGATTAAATGCCTAAAATAAAATAAAGATAAAAAAATATATTTAAATTATTGATAAAAAAAAGTATTCATGGCTTTTGACAGAAGAAGACGAGCAAGTTCTTCAAACAGAATGGTTTTATTTCTGGATCAAATGAGATCAAAAAGTTCTGAGACTCTAACTCTCTAAGAAATATATGTGGCTAAATTAATTAAATAACAGAACATTCTCTAGATTGCCTAAATATTTATTTCAAAGATAACACTAGCTAAATACGATCTATACAAATTGTAATCTACAAGATTGTGATTAGAATGCTTGGCCAGTATTGCAAATGATATCTAAATTGACGCTTTTTATTAAAATTTTAAAAATGTCCAGCAAAATACTAATTTTATAGATAAATATTAATTGATCAACTGATTTGTTCATTAATTCCTGACGTTGTATTTTGATATTTTCTGAATGTTGACCTTAATGATATGAATACTTACTTATAAAAATCTCCACAGAGCACACCAGGACATGGGAAGTTTTTTAGACCATACAGTAATGCCTGGGGTTTCAAAGGATTACCCTAAAATGAAAAGTAAATTTATAAAGTTCCTCCTAATTGTATTTCTTATAAGCTGGTTCAAATTAATGAACAAATAAACACATGAAATTCTAATCAATGTATATCTTTATATGTATGTTCAGACAAAATTGCATTTACTGAAGCAACTATTACAATGCACATTTAATTTCTTCCAGGATCTGACCCACCAGGAATTTTGTCACTGATTTAGTAAACTTTATTCATACCTCCCATCTTTTTTTACCAGCGTTTTTAATGAATACTGGACATTACAGCTTTAATTGTAAATTCAGGATATGGAATTTTATAAGTCTATAGTTAAAGAGACAATTCTGATTGTATTAAGCAATGAAGTCACGAATATTTCTACTATAAAACTGGGGAAATGTATGGAAAAAAAAATAAACAGATTTCATAATCACTTCCTCATTTTTATTTTTGCAGTAATTAATTAAAAAATAAAAAATAATTTTATTTTAGCAATAATTTCTTCATCAAATTAATCTTTAATTCAATACCAGTAAAGATGATCATCTACTAAGCTGATAGCAGTGTCAATTTGGAATGCTTGAAGGATAGCATCACTATAATTGGAGAGCTAAATAATTAATAGTATTATACTCTCTCTCTTATTTATTTATTTTTTTTTTTTGTAATTTCTGAAACAGCTTATGAAATGGACTTAAAGCACCTATTTTAAGTCTTTGGTCACTCTCTTCAGTTCACATTAAGATTTGGAAGTGTGAAAACTAATGTTGCTTTTCTTTTGCTATCTGACTACTATCTACATTCTGTTTTGACAATCAATTTTAAAGACAAGAAGTGATTTCTTTTTCTGTTAAAAATATGGTTTCTTAAAAATTGAAACAAGCATTATGGAACACGATATTTTTTGTAGTATGTAACTGAAAAGAGAAAAAAAAAATTCACAGGTACAAATTTAACAAAACTAAAAACTAAAATAACTGAATTTGCTTGACTATAATTTTTTTGCTTTGACAAGCCACCATAGATCTTAGTTTTGAAAATTTAAACTAACTAAATTGTTCCTGCTTGCAGATTCAGGATGTATTGGAATGTATGAGAGCTGCTCATTTGGAAGAAGGCAAAAGAAACAAAAATGTAAAAAGGTAATATTCTAATTTAATCAATATATAGTGACTTTATCTCAGTTAAGAGGAAAATATCGTTCATTAAAAATCAAATGCAGCTTAATCTCAAGCCATGTTAACATCCTTGAAAATATTCATAGGACCTCGTAAATGTAAATTTTTCAAAAAGAGGAAATTGAGAATCAATCATGTCCTTAATGAAAATTATTCAAAAAAAAAAACAAAAGAAAATGTACACTATTAACTGACACTGCAGTAACTTCAACATCTGAATATAATTCTGGTGATTGATTCAATGATTGTGAACAATAACATTTTCTAATTATAATACGTTTTAAAAAGGAAAATTGAAATTGATCATATTCTTATTAGTTATCTCGATCAACAATCACTTCTGAAAAAGGACTACAGTATTTGGAGGATCTAGTTAACTTTGGCAAAAGTTCCAGGATGATGTGTTGGTGGAAGAAGTGGAATAGTAATTGGAAGGAGCATTAGACAACTCCACTGGAATACCAAATGATGCCTAAAATGTTCAAGGCACCAAATGAATCTTGGGAAGGATGAGGTGAAAGGAAGATCCAGGATTCCAAAGTTGTGATCACCCAAGTTCAAGAGCACTTGAATAATAATCCAAGTTGCAACTAGTATAAGGGATCATACAATAAGGTTCATTCTCATCAAATGTCAGAGAACTGTCCCTGAAGCTGATTACAAAAAAAGAAATAGCATTACTGACATCTTCAATGGCTTCGCAGAGCCAGCCAAGAGCAAAAGGAACCTTTTCATTGTATTCATAAAATCCTGTTTCACAGCTAGGTAAGTAAATGAAGTAAAAATAACACTTCCCACGAAGATGAAATTACGCTATCATGAATACATTCTACTAAAATACAAATGTTTATTGTTAGTTTAGTGACATAAATCTAAATATTTAATAATTTAATATTTTTTATTGAAATATTAATTTTATTTGATTACATCTTGCAAACCTGATTTCTTTTTTTTTTAAATAATTTTTTCAAATGTGCAAAATAAAGGTTGTTTTTTAATTATTATTATTTTTTTTTATCTAATATGGATTAAGCAATATTAAAATAAAGAAAGAGTACACTTTTAACCCTCCAAAAGCAGAAGAAACATACTAAACAATTTTTTAATGTATAATGTTTACCTTTAAATCTTCAAACCATAAATAGTAGGAATAACTGAAGTAATTGTCTCTCCATTTGGCAGCAAAATGTCCAAGCTGAAGTTGTATTCTAGTGAATTCAATCATTTCATGAACCTTAAAAAGAGGATTAAAAAGGAATAAATTAAGGTGTGCATAAATAACTAGTGTAATACGAAACACCTAAAAACACACTAATATAAGGTTTTATTTTTATATTAATGTGTTTTTAAATGTTTCTCACTGCACTAGAAAAGGAGTATTTGAAAGTCAAGAGGTTACAGTATATATTTATGCCCGATTAATTTATATAGCTTACCACATTGCAATCATATGAGACTCAGTTATTCATTATTCAACATTATTCAATCTATTGCAATTGTGACAAAGAGAATTGAAACAATATACTGCCTTTATATTATACTAATAGTACAATATAGTACTTTTAACACCACCTATTCAATTCCATAGCAATTTATTATGAACTGCACTGCACATGTAAAATCAAACATTAGAAACTTTTCAAGGAAGGAGAAAGAAAATGAATATGGAGTCTAGAAGGATTAGAAAAAAATTGGCAAAGTGCAAGCAAAGCCTCAAAAATGTAATCAGTTAATGAAACCAAATTAGAACTAGGAAGGCCCCAAAGAATCATTTTTTGAATCACTGTTTTGCAATGCATAACCTAGGATTGTAGGATATTGCCAAACTTATTCATTTAGCAGAAAAAACTGTCTAGTGTATAGCATATGCAAAGTGGCATAACATCATAATAGCATATTTCAGCAATTTACTTAATCATATTTCAGCAATGTTGATATAAAATGTTTGAATGTAAGTGGTACCAATGGTTCAATTTGTTGTCTAACTTTTT
Source organism: Thereuonema tuberculata (assembly GCA_023159025.1). Lineage (NCBI taxonomy): Eukaryota > Metazoa > Arthropoda > Chilopoda > Scutigeromorpha > Scutigeridae > Thereuonema > Thereuonema tuberculata. The sequence goes on from JAFIDM010000001.1 coordinate 65,024,600, forward strand.
CAATCTCAGTTGGGGGTGTGAGGTGACAAGATGTACAGTGAAGAAATGTAAATAAAAGAAGATTCTATAAGTTACCATTCTCAACTGATAGGCAGTTTTACTGACAAAACGCTGCATGATTTGTTGCTGAGATCAATAATCTTGAAACTTCACAAAATAGCCAGAAGTTGCAAATACATACATTTATATGACTGTAGTAAGATCTTGGTAGAAAGCTTAAAATTGTGCCAAATAAACTACATATGTCAACACAGAACTGCCACTGTAGTTGCAAAAGATCATCAATAACTGATTTGAGTATTAACCTAATGGGATACACTTTCTTAAAAGACACCACCTTAAACAGAGTATCATTAGTTTTTTGCTTTTTTTTTTTACATACTTAAGAGAGGATGAGAATGTACAAGGGTCCATCAGTAATTTTTTTTTAATTAACACTTTACTGATTCATCAACTTTATTATCACTTATCCTTAACTTTAAAGCCTAGTTAATGAAGGAGTCTGAAAAAAAAAAAACTCACAACACTTGTGAAAAAAAAGTTAAAATATCCCATTGCAGACAAAATGTAGTCCTTGGAATTATGTGAAGTAAGGCTACTGACATTGAGACTAAGTTGAGGTTGAGTGGTCAGCATGACATCTGCTCACCTTTAAACTGCAAAGAAAGAAACCCAGTACTCATTTGACACAGGGTTGGGTGAACCTTAGGACCTGTCTAGAGGAGAAAGAACCAAGGGAAAAATCCCAACCATTGCCAGAGATCAAAGCTGGATCTCCGATCCTCAGTCAAGTGACTTAACACTGAGCTGCAAGCAACAGTTATGGCATTATTTATTGAACCAAATGAATATGAAACTACAGACAATTAAGAAAGTGAAAATTAAGCTGAAGTAGACAATATCCAGAATTTGCAGTACCAATGTTAATGTTAACCATTAATAAACAGCACTTTGATAAACTGCACTCCAGTCAGACAGCACAGTTAAGCTTCTATGAAAAGCTTTTAGGTTAAAGAGGATGGTGAATGCTTGTCAGACAATTCATAAATATCTTTAATGCATCTTTAAAAGTTGGAAGTCTTCTGATTTCAAAGATATTCTCATAAGACCTTCAACTTCGATTGTAGACCTTTGGCCATTCACAAGCTTGCAAATATTGCTATCGAACTTTTGAACAGGTTCGGTGGCGCTGGGGGATAAAATGCGACTAGAGCAGAATAAAATAAAAATCAGAGAATTTATTCATATAAGAGAATATACTTCGAATACAGGTCTCGAAAAAAATTTCGAACTGGGGAATTGCTCTGGACTGTCCTGATGACTTCTCGTTTTCGGGCCGGTCCTGATGGCTTCTTGTTTCGGGCCGGTCCTGATGGCTTCTCGTTTCGGGCCGGTCCTGATGGCTTCTCCCGTGTTTGTGTCGTTCTTCTCGGCTTGGAGATTACCTTTCTTGCTGCCATCTTAACGAGTGCGATCTTCCCTGACTTCTCCCGTGTTTGTGTCGTTCTTCTCGGCTTGGAGATTACCTT
>JAFIDM010000001.1:65036521-65065435 GCA_023159025.1 Thereuonema tuberculata
GTCAGGTAACAGCTTGTATCCAGGCCAGAGGTGGACCAATGCCATTTCACCTTGTATCAATCAGTGCCAAGTCAGGTAACAGCTTGTATCCAGGCCAGGGGTGGACCAATGCCATTTGACCTACTCACTTTATGTTGCTCTGTCTGTCCAATAAATCATCCAATTGTTCTGAAATTCTAATCATTTCATTTTCTGTATATGTACATTAAACATACCAAATATTGTCTCAATTGGATAATTCCTTCTTGGTGTGCCAATTTTTTTTTGTTAGAGTGTATAACTTGCCCCTGCATATATCTCATACCCCCGATTTTACTTTGGAAAAAAAAAAGAAATGAAATGTGTGTTTTCATCAAACACACATGATGAATCCTATTAAGGAGTATTGTTGACTTGCATTCATCATCCACTTGAGAAAAGGCCTCACTAATTAGACCTTAAACATCAAGAATGTTATTTTTCTTTTTAATGTATCTTAATTATAAATATGTGCTTTCATGGTATGCCTATTTTTTTTAAACTTTATCACGGCAAGTTAAAATTCTAACAATAAGAAACTTTAGTAATTTAATCAGATCGAAGTCTATCACACTTCAGTAAAGCAAATTTTTTAAAAGTTTTTAATCCCTGTTTTACCTTTCACAGGAGAACATAGGGACTGAAAAGATTATATATATATATACAGGGTGTTTCAAAAATACACGGCATAATTTCAGGTATGTATTTCCCACATGTAGACAATCAAAATAGTTCATTACAACATATGTCCGGAAATGCTTCATTTCCGAGTTATGGCCTTCACAACATTGAAAATCACCGGAACGTTTTTCGTTCCGCCGGTCGTTGCCATTACAGAAGATGTTCAAAATGACCACCTCCTGCTTGAATACAGACCTCACATCGATGTCTCAATGACCTGCGAACACGATCCCACACTCCAGGAATGTTGCGTATGTCCTCAGAACGTGCCACAATTCGATTCCGAAGGGATTCCAAATCAGGCACCGGAGACGAATAAACCAATGATTTTAAATGGCCCCACAAGTAGAAATCGAGAGGGTTCAGATCAGGTGAGCGTGGAGGCCAAGCAATTGGGCCACCTCTACCTATCCATCGATCAGGAAACGTTCGATCCAAGTACCGGCGAGCCGTACGACTGAAGTGTGCAGGAGCGCCGTCATGCAAGAAGTGAGCGTGCTGACGATCGATCAGTGGAGTGTCGTCATAAACATGAGGTATGGTGTTTTCCAGGAAGTTTGTGTACGCCTGCCCCGTAAGTCTGTTTACAAGTACATGGGGTCCAACTAATCGATCACCAATGATACCGGCCCACATGTTGAGGGAGAACCGCACCTGGTGATGAGATACAACAGTTGCATTTGGGTTTTCATACGCCCATACATGCTGATTGTGGAAATTTGTTATGCCATCTCGTGTGACCTGTGCTTCATCTGTAAATACGAAAAACGTTCGGGTGATTTTCAATGTTGTGAAGGCCATAACTCGGAAATGAAGCATTTCCGGACATATGTTGTAATGAACTATTTTGATTGTCTACATGTGGGAAATACATACCTGAAATTATGCCGTGTATTTTTGAAACACCCTGTATATATATATATTTCTTTTTGAAGATCAGTGAATAAGAATACTTGATACTTGAAAATTGCAAATTTGAGCTCATACAAACTAAGTTGTGGACCAGATAGCCAAGTGGTAAGTTGGCTACCTCAACTTATTGCCTCTGGTAACAAAATACCAGTAGCCTTACCTCCTGCAACCCCAAAAGCCTAAGTAGGCTTGTTATGGGATACTGTAACAGATTAAGTTAAATTTTTGATTTACATTCATAGATTTAGTTCTTTCTTTTATGATTAGAATGTACTTTTGTAATTTTGAAGATAGCTGACTTTGTAATTTCCTTTTTTCCATGAAGATTTTTCTTTCTTTTTATTTTGTGAAAAAGTATTATTTAAGAAGCTGTTTCTTTTTAACTGTAGTAATGCTTTGAATTAATGCTTTTGAATTTAAGTCAATTCTGAATATAATCTTAGATATTTAATACTGCTACTGTTGTTATTATTTATTTTAAACTTGAGAATTTACGATAATATTTAGACCTAGCAGTGAAGAAAGAAATTTTTCATTCTTTAGAAGTTAAATTCAGTAGAACATCAACATATAGATTTATTAAGATTTCATTTGAATCACAAGCCATTTTCAGTGGAGCCTCAGGTTTTATGTTTGATGTTTTATGTTATGAAAAATGGAAAAAATATAGAAATGCACAAATTTGTTTGCTTTCACTCCTTTGAGCCATCATCGATGGCAATCTGGGACAGCTGTTTCGTCCTTATTAGGACTCATAGCCAGATTTAGCCTCAAAGATCAAGCTCAGAACATGTGAAAGCCTATGGATCCTTCTCCAACTCTCGGAAGTGGGACCTCCACAAAAGCAAACGATGATAGAAAAATCGCTATAGCTAGTACAGCATAATTACCTTAGCCTGCTAAGTGCTGGGCACAAACGGCATTTAATAAAAGGATAAGCCAAATGTATTAGTGAAAAATTAATATGAAAAAAGGTTTAACGTGCATCAAATGTAACATGAAAAATGGAAAAAATGTAGAAATGCACAAATTCATTTGCTTTCACGCCTTTAAGCCATCATCGACGGCAATCTGGGACAGCTGTTTCGTCCTTACTAGGACTCCTCAGCCATTTTTAGCCTCGATGATCAAGCTCAGAACACATGAAAGCCTACAGATCCTTCTCCCACTCTCAGAAGTGGGACCGCCACAAAAGCAAACGACGAGAGCGGGAGAAGGATCCATAGAATGTTTTCATGATTTGAAATTATTCTTTGAAAATGGATCACCCACGATCCGAAACATGTAAGATGGTTTTGAAACCCTTTTCTTGTGTTACCATCTGATAGTTTTTCTTTGCTTTTTTCTTAATCCTATTATTTTATTTTTTTTAGTTCCTATTTTCTTAGGTTAAATTAGAGGAGGAGTTCTTCTGATCCCATTGAAATTAATTTATCCTGCTTTGCACATAATAAAGGTTTTTGGAGAATGCAGTAAAATAAACGAAAAGGTAAAACTGAAACAAAATATCTGTACTGCTAAAGTATATGTTTAAATAAGCAGAAGGATGAAACAATGAGGATAGAATCCATATGAAACAAGTCCATTCATTTCACCAACAAGTTACTTGCACTGAAATTTGATGTATGTCATCAATGTTATTCAACACTGGCAAGACAAAGAAAAAAAAACCTTTAAATTTTATTTCCATTCATAATTATATGTAATTCTAAATAAGGATGCTTTCTGAGAAATATAGATAGAAAATGTAAATTCCCTTTTTTCACATTTTCTTAATGAAGAGTTCTGATAACTGTTAAGATTTGCTATAAAAAGATATTATAAGTTCAATGAAATAATTAAATGACTCACTTTGAAGTCATAAATCTGTTTGATGTATTTTTAAGAAATTCATGAAGTCCATTTTTCTTTACAGTATCCCATTTTCCAAGCAACATACGAATAAAGCGCTCTCCATCTTGAGGTATTATTGTCTGAAAAAAAAGAACAACTTATTTATAATACACTTTTTTCTTGTTTAATTAAAGATAAATAATATAAACAAAATTCAATTCAGATACTTATAACTTGTTGTTGCAGATGAAAGGTCAGCTCTACAACCTCTGACAGTTGGCATGCATTTTGGAGGGATTTAAAATCACCAGATGGTGCTTGTGATATGATAATTTAAAGTCCCATATCCATTGCATATAAAGTAGTGATCATATGGTTTGAGGCATCAGTTCCAAATGGTCCATGGAAGTCAACAATGGATTCAAGTCAATTTCATCATTTTCCTTAATGAGTTTAAACTGGGATACCGTGCAGCAAAGGCAGCTTGCAATATTAATACAACATTTGGGGAAGGCACAGTGAATGAATACATGACAAAACATTGGATTGCAAATTTTCGGTGCAGCAACATGAGCCTTGTAATGAATCCTATGGTAGACCACAAGGAGCTATCAATGATGCGAAGCTGAAGGACTTGATCAAATCCAACACTCATCAAACAGTTTGAGAAGTTGCCAAGAAACTGGGAGTACACAAACAGTTTTATGACATTTGGTGGCTATAGGCAAAGTGAAGAAGATGGATAAATGATTCTCCCATGAGTTGACAGAAAAGCACAAAACATGATGACTGAATGTCTCCTCTTCGCTGCTTCTCCTCAACTAAACAAACATCATTTTGAAGTTCATTGTCAAGTGTGAAGAGAAATGGTTACTATATGTCAATTGGCAACATTCAGTGCAATGGCTTGACCATGATGAGGCCCCAAAGTGTACTCCGAATCCTGTACTCCATCCCAGGAAAATGATGGTCTGCAGCTGGTATGATTCACTTTTCCTTCTTGCAACAAGGGTCACAACATTATTGGTGACATTTTGTACTGTCATGGACTTGACTTAATGCACAGGAAATTATTGACCAAACAGTCTTCAAACACCAAACACCTTCTTCACAATAAGATGAGATCACACACTGCACGCCAGATGATCCAGAAATTGCCTCAGTTATGAAACCATACCTGATCCACCTTATCCATTAGATCTGTATCCTATGGATTATCACTTCTTCAATTACCTGGAGATCTTTCAAATGATAGAACATTACCCAATCAAACATCAGTTGAAATCACATTCCAAATGTCACCTCATTGGTACAATAATATTGCTGCTGGCAGTGATTATTTGATTTTCATTTTGAACAGAGTTGCATATATTTGAAGTTTCCATCCATTTTCTGACATTTCATCTGCAACAACCTATCTTAAAGAGATGAAGATAATGATGAAAACTGCATTAAAATTCATTTGTGGAAAAATAAAAAAATAAGTGAAGATTGGATAGATTAGATTAGATACTTTTTTCTTTCTTTTTATTTTGCAGAATAATGTTACTCTGGTCTGATCAATAGAACCCCAAGATTCTACTAAATTTAATTAAGACAAATAAAAATAGTATGCTTTTATTATAAAAATAAATATAGTTCAATAATCTACTATCATAAAAATGGCATTTAGCAGAACATTAATATTTAATGAGTACCTTGAAAATTAAATTAATAAACATTTAAAAATCCTGTATTTATAATCTCTATTTATAATCTAGCATATTAAGATGCCTATTTTAATAATCTACAGAAACATTATTTTTTTATAATTCAAATCTTTAGTTAAATCAGAAGTAGGTTTGTAAAATTTGGTATCTTTCTATAATTATCTAATTTCAGAAATACAGAAAAATCATGCAATGTCAGGCTCTTTTAAAATCCAATCATCACCCTTAATATGATACTTCAAACCAGAAAAAAAAAAAAAAAAAATATTTTTTACAAAGTTTTTTAAAAAAAAAAAAAAAACACAAAGATAATTTAATAATAACAAAAGGATAAAGTATATCCAATCATCAAGGCATTTTTAAAGCAACATTTTTGAATCTAAATAAAAACTTCTATTTATCCTCCAGTGTCAGCTTGAAGATGGAATAATTTTGTAGCCTTTACTAGCAATCTTTGAATTTTGAGGAATCTTTCCACATTAGTCAAATATTTTGGACTCAAAACTGATCTATAAAGACTACATAGAAAACAAGGCATCAATTTGGATTTATTGACAAGTCTTCATGTAATCGGAAGTAATCAACCGATGATCAAATTTTGCTATGGTTATTATGATTATTCAGTTTTTCTGCAGTTTTTCTTGTGGCAGATGACCCGGTTGAAAATTGCTAACATTCAATGTTAAGTCCGTAATGGTGTTGCTCAATTTAAGAGGATGACTGCTATAGTTACTGGGTAGTCCTGTTCTCAACAGTAGTCAGAGCTGCTTATTTATATACCCAGTTTCTAACAGGAAAGTGAATAGAAACAGTTCTTGGATATGCTAATTTCTGAGTATATATATGTAAAATGCCAATAGCTTCATTATTTCTATAAGTCAATAGAAGATGTGGTGCTTGAAGCCAATATTCAAGACTGAATATCTTACTACTTTTAAGGAATAGTTCTTTAAAAGACAAGACCTTAAAATAGACATTTAAAAATCCTGTATTTATAATCTTGTCTAGCTTATCAACAATTCAAAGATGAATAAAATGTTTATAGTTACAAATGTAGAGTATCATCCCATCGTGATAGTTTTGGGAGGCTAATCTATATTCTTCTGGTGCAAATCTTTGAGGCTTCAGTATATACATTTATATGCTAAAGTCTCAAAGATTACATAAATTCTGAGAATGAGATTAAACAAGATAGGGATAGTGATTAGTAAACCAATCATAATGCTTCGCAATGGCTTCTGATACGTAAAAGAATTTATTCCAGAACTTGTTCATTTTGTCATTTTTATTTAATTTGTTGAATTATTGCTTTAATTTCCTTATAATAATAAATGTGATTGCTGCGAATGTAAAAGGTGCTATTGTTGCAATTATAGTGATTGTTGCTGAGCTGTATTCTAAATGTGATTGTTGCTAATGATACCTGTCCACAGACGGACAGACAAATCGGGATTATAAGACTTCTGATACTTGCATCAGAAGCCTGAAAAAAAAAATAACTTCTTATGCAGTCAAATTCTGCTATAATTCTGGAAAAATATCCGATATTCAGCAATTATTTTCTTTGCCTGAACAGTTATTTTAATTTTGTCATACTCAGAAGAGTTTATTAAATAATCAGGCACATAGGCAATGCCTGCATTTTCTGTTATTTAACTTCATCATCTTTCTTGTCATATTTCTGTAGATTTATCAATATTAACATAAGTAAAATGCTGAAGGTACTATGCAGAATCAAAATATTCCAGTTTACAGAGAAACTGCTCTTACAATATTCATGAATTTATTTTTGTGGACATCATTTAAAAGGATTTACCACAAGCAAAAGGACATCTCCTAGGAATTTGCTTCTTACATATTGCTATTATACTAAGTCTAACAGCATATTAATACTGACAACCATTTGACACGTACAGAAATGTCACAACAACTGGACAGAAAAAGTTATTGGTATTTTTTTTTTTTTTTAACCAGAGCAAACTGAAGTTATACACTTATATGTTACTGTAAAACAAATAACTAAATAAATTATTAATTTGAAAGTTCTAAATTTTTGGAAAACAATTTAAAGGTAAGTTCAATGAATTTTAATCACTTATAACTTCTGTGTCATCTAATAGCCATTTCAAATAGGATAGAGATCATTCATTAAAATTCCCAATTAACTAATGCAATTCATAATTAAAACTGATAAATTAAAACTGCACAATAAAAATTAAAAGATTTAAAAATAAAAAATAAAATCAACAGTTCTGATGGTTACCAAGCCATTATTTTTAAGGTAACCAATGTACACAAGGATGAAACATAATAAATGTCACAGTATTTGGCCCCAATAAAGCTTTTATTTTACAAACTCTCATAAGCTGATTATGTTTTATCAAATGTGCAAATGAGGTTGATGGATCCTAATCCAGACAAAACAGCTTCATGAGATTGCAGTGATGATGACTCAGAATGTAATTGGGAAAATATGCAGTTTTGTTTTTTTTACCCTTAGTCTTATTCACCGTTGTACATTAAACTCCCTTATATCATTAACAAATTTACTGTTAATAAAAAAAAAAAGATACTGATGTGATAACAAAAAATGTTTATACTACTTAAGTAACAAAATATTAATGGTGTAATATTTGATTTTCCCCATTCTGAAATTTTCTAAACATAATAATAGGTTTGTTTCAGAAAATAACTACATGCATTTTGAAATCTACATTTATATATTAGAGGTTGTTATATAGCTGAAGTGTCGGTACTTGATTATCTTCTTTAACTCTAATGGTAATAATCTTCTAAAAATGATCAAAGCTTGTGAATGTAAGTGCTTTTTTTTCTTTCTTTTTAATTTTTTTTTATACAGTTAAAATTATCTAATAGTAAAATAGGATTGCATTTTAAATCTTAAAAATAAAAAATAATAAAATAATTAGTTAAAGAGTTACAAAAAATTCTAAAAATAATCAACTGTAAATTACTAATTATTACTTTTTACTTACTTTTAGTTTTTTGGTTCCATCAGTAATCCGTCTCATACTGGAATCCAATAAATCTATGATTGTCTTTGATTGACTTGGCTGTTTGTTAATTTGACTTGTGTGAAGAATTTCTAGCATCTGAACAATACCACCTGCAATCAGACTCTTCCCAGACTAAATAATAAGAATAACATTTTATTTAGTTTCACACAATATGAATGCTACCAAACCAATATATGAAAATTTTCCCAGAAAACTATTAGAAAATGATATCTTTAATTAGGGGAGGGGGGTTTATCAAAATCAATGCAAATTAACCTTCACGGTCCCTTTGCCCTAATCTTTCCTACAAATACCAATGATGCTACAAAATCCATCAATCAATGAATACACATGTCATTAAAATAGCACTTATGTCAATAATAATACTGTAAAAAATGAAAATGTAATTTTTATAAACTGTATTGAAGAGGCTCATCAGTCAGAACTGAGTTGTAGTGAAGAGACAAAAACAATGATAACAAATTAAAGAGTGCATAACATGCTGAACCAGTAAGGTCCTCATTCACAGTCAGCAGTCAAGTAAACCCTAAGGTCTTTGAAAAGGGAGGATGCAATTGAGATTTGCAGACATAGAGGATGTAATAAAAACATAATACACAGCTACCTAGTCAAAAAAAAATAGAAGAATTATCTTACAGCTGGAATTAATACTCTATATTTGAACAAAATATTTGTTTAATGGAATCTAAGAAAATAAAAGTTCCTATTCCTGTGAATAAGTGGCCAAGATTATGTCCTAGCTTTTTTTCATCTCTGCACAAATGATTCTGAGAAGACAACAAAGGATCAAGTAGTGGAATAAAACAGTTCAATTTTTGACCACTTATTTAAAAGTAAAAATTATAACACTTTGATTATTTGAGGAACTATTTGAGGAATCTTTCAATTTGTGCCGATACCACATCAGGGTTTGTATTTTTCATGTCTTGATTAATCTGAACTTGCCTTTCATGTTATTTTAGTGACCTAACAAACAGAAATTGTAGGCTGAAAACTCGGGACTAGAATGAAATCACAAATAAAGTCTTGACCCTGTTTGGTCATTGTTTTCAGTGGTACAGAAGATATATGTAAACAGGTATTATCATAAAAACTTTCAACTGACCATTTGTTTGCATCCTTACAGCTACATCATTCAGACATTCTGTTGTGCTAAGTTTATTCTAATTCATCTACAACAATTTTCCATTACTCTGTATGAGTTCATCAGAGCACAAAATCTTTACATTACCTAAGTAAGGTCAATGACTTACTTTCTGTCAGACTGAAGATCAAACTAGAATAATATGCACCAAGTGAATAATGAAAAATGTGCGAGGCAAGAATCTTTTTATCAAACTTCTGAAGTCTGCTAATTTTCATTTCTTTATAAATCTCATATTTAAAGGCAAATGTTAATAACAATAAAATTTCCATTGAAATTCATATGTGCACATCTGTTGTTGCATTTCATCTGTCCATGGATAGCTACTTTATAATGTTCGTTTTTACATTACAGAATGTTATTAAAATTATAATTATTAAAAATAATAAAGATGTGGTCAAATTTGCAAGGAAGAAATGATATTGTAAAAAGCAACAACAACAACACTTACTTTTTCATGTACAAAGAAAAGCCAAATACTGAGAAGCAGAATCAATAAAAATCTCAGTTAGACATTTTGCAGATCTATTAAATATTTAAACCCAATCCTATGACTGAAAATTTTTTTTTAAAAATAGGTCTCCATTTGAAAAATATAAATCAAGGTTGTTCTGCAAATGCCAATCTCACTGGAGAATGGAAAAAAGGTTGAAGAAATTTGCAAAAAAGAAAGATACCAAAAGAGCTACAAAAGCTTTGATTGGACAGAAGATATATTGTTTAATGAAAAGTAAGCAATTCAGTTGCTTAGAAATGGGGGAATAGTAAATTCTGTAATGGTGTCAACTTAAGAAAATTAGACATGCAGAGAAAAGTCATGTATTTGTAAAATTACATTGACAGTAATATCAAATACACAACTAACCGGCCTGTGTTGGAACATTAGTAATAGAGTTTACATTATATTGATGCATGTCAAATTGTTACAGTTCATGTGCACAAACAAAGTTAGTCATCCTTTATCTTCGGGGCAAAAAAAAAATCAACATTCAAACAAGAAAATTCACAGATAGGTCTTGTTAAGTCTGCAAGAATCAGTCCCAAAGGCAATCCTAAAATGACAATTTGAGAAGGCAATGTCAGCAAAGACTACAAAATTAAAGTTGATGATGAAGTCCAATAAAACTAGTACAGAAAATTTTGTGGCTTTTTTTAACTGCTTGTTTGCATTTATTTTGTTTTAAAAAAAAGTGCACATGCATCTTGCTACTCCTTAGCTCCATAATCCAAAACCTTATATTAAAATAAAAACTAAGAAAATTAATTAATATGTAAGGTTCCTAATTAGTAAAATGTCCCTTAGGAGTTAGATTTCTCCAATGCTATTGAAATATCATTGGGCAGTGTAGGCCAATAGAGAAGTGCAGCATTGGGTGACATCTAGACCTTTTTGCTTGGGTAAGAGAAAAAGAACATGGGTCAAGATCTTTCTGATTGATAAAACTTAATATAAAGAGTTCATGATTTTCATCTTTGAAAATGGACACTTGGAAATCAGCAATGCACTTCAAGGAAGAGATTGGAGGGTTTTGAAATCAGTAAATGAACATACACAAGTTCTAAGTTAACTGGATGTTAACACACATGGCACAGAAGAAACACACACATATCATTAGTGGCACGGGAGCAACCAAAACCAGAAATAGGAGATGCAGGCTTAGGCAAATAGAAATGAGTCTTTTTTAATAAGCCAGGCCTCGGATGATGCAACAGAAACACCAAAAAAACTAGGATGCATCTTTAATGATTCTTCATTGAAACTAATAAAACATCTGTGGCAAGTTTGTTGCAGATGAGGGCTGAATGTCATTCAAAAGTAATCATGAATCAGACCATTTTGAAGAGAATGTCACAACAACAGATGGAGATTAAATCTGTTTACGATATAATGTAGTATACAAGAATACACCAAAGTTGATTTTATGCCTAATTATTTTTACCACTGATCTGTGATGCACCTAAATTCTGGACGAGATATTCTAAAAGAATACGACCAAAATATTTACATTCCATCAGGGTTCTGAATTGAAATGGAAAAAGAATTGACAAAAAGTTAATAAAGAAACAAATTACAGGTAGTAAAATTACAGGTAGTATGTCATTACAAAATTTCCATAATTAATTTATGCAAGTATTTTATTCAAAAGAGTAACAATTTTGTAAGTACTTTAATGGAGTAATTAATTAAATACAAATAACAAAGAAGCTTAAAGAAAATCTATTTTATTTTTTAAAGTATTTTTTTAATGCCATTTTACAAAATGAAAAACTGTTCAAAAAAGAGAGAATGATATTTAGTTGAAAGTGACAGATAAAAATGTGACAGCAAATCAAATGTTATACTGTTTTTTATTAATATTTTCCCTTGAAAACCTCAATTCCATGTCAATAGAAAAAATCTGAAATAGGATCACTAACTTCAAAAAATTATGAGTCAAGTTTTTCATAAGAATTTTATTTTGAAAAATAAAAACTTTTTTTTTTTTTTTTGGTCCTCCAATTTCATCTGTCACCTTCTTTAAGTATTACTGAAATAACTTACATCACATACGATGACAAGAATGACTCCATCCATAACTTTCACTGTGAAAATTACATGAGGTGTCAGCATACAGTTACTAGTCTGTAAGAAGATATGATCTTCCGTAAAATCAGTGAAGAAAGCGTCATCAGGCCAAGGATCTTCTGTCTGTAAAGACACTTCGTTTTAAGAAAATGAAAGGAAAACATACATGATTGTGTCATTCAATAAAACTCTTTAGTTTCATAATCTTTTTATTATACAATATTTTGTTCAGTATATTACTGAGCTTCTTTAAGTATTCTCTTCTCATAAAATATTGTGTTATAAAGAGAAGAAGAGATTATGAAATTTATATTTAATGACTGTAAAATGATTTATAAAGCTTTTAGTAAAAAAACTCCTTTTCTATATCGTAATACATAAGTAAAAAAAATAACAAAAACGAAATGAACCTACTGAATCGCCAAGCTCCTTTGGTCCTGAAGAGAATACAGAAGTATTTGTACTAAAAAGTTCGTCACCTACAGAAGAAATTAAAATAGATTAGAGTTATATCTGTACAAACATAAACTTGCAAATCAAAGAGCAGAACAGCACAAATTAATGTGATTAAGTAATTAATTCCTTACTAACTATTAGGTCATTACTTCTTAAGATATGTTCCAGCTTTAAAATATCACATCACCTTGTCATTTTTGCATATTGAAACTTCAAAAGATATTCTTTCTAACCAAGTAAGTTCTGGATGAGATCATATAGGAAAGATCGCAACAAATTATCACTCATTCAGAAAATATGTACAATAAGGTCCATAAAGAGAATTTAAAGTTTTTCTTATGTAATAAGATGTTGATAATTCTTCCAAGAACAGAAGTTTATCTTAACTTTTCAACGGAATGTTTCTAAATGTGATTCTACATAAACAAATTAACACAGATGCTTTTGAAGGAAAAATGTATTTTTAATAATAAGCATTACTTTATACCTTTTTCCATCCAACTTTTACTTGTCAATTTAAAGATACTTATTACTTCAGAGAAGAAGTCCACAAGACATGATAATAAATTAATAAGGGAAAAATATATTTTTAATAATGGAAAAAAAAATCTCATAGCAAAAATTTATTAAAATTATCTTAGAACTTAAAGAGGATTGGGGTTATTGTTTCATTTTTTGGTATCTATGCAATAGAAAGCTATGTCGCTAACTGTAAAATTTGATAGAATATATTTTTATTGAAAATTTATTGACGTATGCCAATATTTGGAATTGCCATAATGAAGTATCATATGAAAGTTATAAACACAGGTTAAGAGATGGTTATTTATAATATAAAGTAAAATTTCTAAGTTAAAATTAACAGAATAAAGCAATCTTAAAAGTATTAGTGAATATCCCCATGAATTAAAATAAATTTTCTTTGTATATACTGAAATTATACGATACATAAAGATTGATGAACAGGCAAATATCACTATTTTTTTTCCTTGGCAGATACTGTAGACTACAAGCTCATAAGTTTACTTAAATTGCCAGATCTTTACAAAATATTAATAAAATTACTTTAATTTTTTTATTAAAATTACCTTCTAGAAAATACTGCAATCATCATACACTGAATATTTCGTTATTTTTCCAATTTACAACAGACTCCTGACATTTAAATTACTATTAATTAAGAATAAAACTGTCAGACAAATTATAATTATCTTCATTTTGATTAACAGAAAATATTCACTTTTTTTTTTACCTTCAGAAGGAGTTGAATCTGAATTCTGTTGAGGAACAACTAATGTTTCTGCTGTTTGAGCAGGTGAACCACAGGGACTATAAAACTAATCAAAGCAGATCATTAATAAAACATTTCTAAAAACAAATCAATTAATTGATAATATGAGTAATGATGACATATTTTGAATGGACAACAAGTTTCTGTTACTGACTCTAACTGACCTAATAACGACCTTTATTTTTATTTTTTTATTTTTTTTGAGAATATTTGTTGATTTTACAATTACACTCTCAATAAAAAAGAAGATAATCTCAAGATGATTCTTTTTTTCAGGTTGTGACTTACACTATAATTCGTTATGATATACTGTATATATCTAATTTGATGTTAAGTTCTTAGGTATAAAAGGATTTGGTATAGGTGCAGATAAATAACAGAAACTTATTTAAACAAAACATTTCATACATTTAATATATCAGATGCAATATAATTTATTAAAATTGGTTTCTCAGCATTGAGAAATTACAAATAGTTCCCTAATTTACAATCACTGCTCCAGAACAAAAATATTTAAGGTATCAATATTACGAAATGTCTTGAAATTACTTGAGTTGCACTCAAGCTCTTGATTTGTGGAATGGAAATATTTCATCTTAAGACTAAACATGATTTTATTTTGAAGAAATAGATTGCATATTTAAATATGCAATAACATTATTATTTGTCTATAACAAGCAACTGTATCAAATACCTAAATCCATGGTTTTGGATAGTTTCTGAACATGTTTATCAATGACATTCCTAGTTTTATTAATCCTCGAGAGACCTTTGGTTTTGTTAAGAAATTTAACCATTTGACACCCACTTCACTTTATTATAATGGTCCTATTTTTATTAATTCTAATTTATTAATATTTTATCCTACTTCCCTCTTCACACCCTCTACCTTGCCATTTTCAACCCTATTCTACTTCTTTACTTGATATATATAGCCGGACAGTGATATGAAATTTGAAACCAATGTAAAGAACAAATCACTGCCTGAAAACGCCAATTCAAATTTCAGATTACCATTTCTATGGTGATAAAACAGAAGTTTACCACCACGTCTTCAGCTGCATAATTTAGAACTAATTCAACAAAAACGCAATATATTAAGACTTTGCTCTCCTTAAATTTAAATATTTTAACTATAATTATCTAAAATTTAAAAAAAAATACCTAAA
This sequence comes from Thereuonema tuberculata, assembly GCA_023159025.1. Taxonomy (NCBI): domain Eukaryota; kingdom Metazoa; phylum Arthropoda; class Chilopoda; order Scutigeromorpha; family Scutigeridae; genus Thereuonema; species Thereuonema tuberculata. Next base: position 65,051,339 of record JAFIDM010000001.1, read on the forward strand.
TATTTATATTAAAGTTAAACCTAAAAAAATATTTAACTGAAACTATCTAAAAGTTAAAAATTACCTAAATATTTATATTAAAGTTAAGAATTATTTAATATTTAAAATGAAGCAAAAAAGAGTGGTGTAGATCCTCATTCTCCTCCAAACGGGTCCTAGGGCCTACCCAGCCCTCTGTAGAATGGGTACCGGGTTTCTTTCCCGGGAGTTAAAGGCGGATATATATATATATATATCCCTCTTTTTCCTGTTATTTCATTATTATAATACTCTCTACATTGTTAATTTTTACTCCTTTTATTTTTATTCTTATCCTTAATTCCACTCTTGGTAAACCTGAGTATATCCACTGATCTGGGAAACTTGTAATCAGTGAAAGATTTTATGAAAACGGAAAAAACAAGGGAATGCACAAATTCGTAAATTTGTTTGCTTTCATGCATTGAAAGAATTTATGATAACTGTCTGTCTTAAAATCATAAGGAATAACCTACTTTGTAATACTGTTATCAGTAATACAGTAAACAATTACATTCTGAAGCAGCAAAACTGTTGAAAAATCAAAACATATCCAAATAATGCCTGTCATTTTCACTATAATAAACACTGAATTAAAATCTACTAAAACAACTGATCAGATGTTTTCTCTCAAATCGTATTATTTACTTCTTGTCTCACAGAAAAGGTCTACATGCTAAAATTTTGAAGAGATATCAACTAATTCATCCAAAATGATACTTCTAATGAAAGTGAAATAGCCATATTAGGTTACCAAACCGAATAGTAAAGTTTTGTTATTAGAATTGAAACAATACTGAAAACTTACTGCTTCTGAATCACTACTTTCGTCATTCTCGTGTCTAGGTGGAACCTGAAGGAATTGACTGCTCTTTGCTTCTAAACCTAATATTAAATTATCATCAGGATTAAGTGGAGGCTCAGTGGGCTCTACTAACTGTTCTACAACATGATGTTTGCTTTCTTGAAAAGGAGTAAAGGCTGATTCAGAATTCAGTGTAAAAGCTTCAAGGCTTGGGGATGGCTGTCGAATAAAAGATGGAGAAGGTGATCTTGACTGAGGCCTTGGTGATCTTGGTAGTTCCACTCGAGAATTGGGATGGTGAGCATGTGCCAATATTGTTAATAACAAGATATCAGCAGTTGTAAGTTCACTTGCATTGCGGCTATCAATGAATAAAATAAAAAAAAATAAATGAAAAGAAAGAAACAAGAAAGAACTAAATGCAGAGAATACTGTTGAAATTATAAAGTATATAGGTTGATTATAAAATATATTTAGCTTGTAGATAAAAATTTAAAAATAATAATAATAATAATAATAATAATAATTAAAAAGTTATTCATTGACAGAAAATCCATTTTCTTTAATATTTAAAAAAAATATTTTAGAATATATCAATAAGAAACTATAAAAAATATGGCTCCACTATTTAGCAAGGAGCCTGAACCTTCATCTGAATTCTAAATTAATTCTCATCTTCCAAGAGACACTTACTATCTACTACATTTGCTAGATCTCACAAGTCAAGTGTAATTCCATTATGTATTTTATTTGTGTCTTACTCTCAAAACTGAAGCAGAGAAGTGGCTAAGAGGGATGTACAATGGTGTAAATGGAATCATCAAAAAAGAAACAAATTAAAATAAACCAGTTACATATTTCATTGTTAATAGCAAGAAAAATTCGCTCCATTCTCCTCCAAACGGGTCCTAGGGCCTACCCAGCCCTCTGTAGAATGGGTACCGGGTTTCTTTCCCGGGAGTTAAAGGCGGGCAGGCGTCGGGCTAACCTCCCGACCTCAACCTAGTCCCGTTGGTCATGAAACTCCGGGAGCCCTACCTGCCGCGAGTCCTTGAGCCTGCATAGGCCTGTTGTGGGGACCCCTTTAAACTTTAACCTTCTATATTCTACAGATTCTGCTATGAGCTCAGTTGCTCAGTGTATAATTATGGTTTATTATCTCATTATACAGTGGAATTATCACTTTTAATTCTTTTTGATTTATTTCCACATCACTTGAGATTTGCAATAAAGTTCATGTAAGTACCTTCCGTAGTTAAATATCAATGCTGTTCTTCCAAAATGGATTACCCTACTTCCAGTTCCTTTGTTAGCCATCGCTCTTTCATCTTTCATAAAAATAATAAGCAATTCAGACAAGAGGAACACTGGAACCTACTGTGAAAGCCTCAATGTACTATAAGGTCTGGGAAAGCAGTCAAAGAGCACTGATTTGGGGAATTTCTACCATTTTCTAAAGGGTAAGAATTTGTATTGTAGCATTTCCTAAACAGTACACATGTGATGCTATATAATATATTACAGTGCTCACGCCGAGAGTTGAAACTTCCAGAATGCAAAGCAGATTATAGATTTTCCTTTCCTGGCTATTCGCTAACATTCAAATAGAAGAGGTCGCTTCTCTTCTATTTGAATGTTAGCGAACAGCCAGGAAAGGAAAATCTATAATCTGCGTTTCATTCTGGGAGTTTCAACTCTCGGCGTGAGCACTATAGTGATAGGTATCTTTTGATGACAAGAACATAAAATGTATAGTTTTTCAGAGCTTGAAAGACAGAAGGACAGGAATGTTCAGAAGAAATGTTAAGAAGCTTCTACTCAGTGACAATGATGGCACAAACTCATGAACTCTACAACAATTGTTATGCCATTTTTATCCTAATTTCTTTTTGAAATAGCATAGAGCTATAGTGAGATTTAATGTGCAATTTTTTTTTTAATCCTTCATTGCAATCAAGAAACTGATCTCTTATATTTTATGCTTATAACATAACAAAACTGGTCACCATAAAAATTTCTCTGAAATACAATAGCTACTTTAGAGCCTATTCAGTAACTCAATTAATTAATAAAATTAATTACTTTCAGCAAGGCTTACTTGATACGAGTGCTTTTACAGCTGTCTTCAAATTGCTCCAAGAGCACTGATATTCAGCTCTATTCTTATGCTGCAAATGTTACATATAAATTTCTGGGCAACAGTAACTTGTGATTTTATTTATTTTGCTATTCTTTCTTTGCTATTCTCTTAATTGTCAGAAGCTACAAAAAACAATTAATTAAACATTCTGTACAACAGTAGTATCCCCACATGGTTGTAAATGCATGGTTGTCTAGATTTTGAAATGCCAAAATATTTCAGTATTCATCATTGTAACTCATTCCAATAGTATGTTTTGAAAGGCCAGAAATCATATTTTCTTTCTTTTTTAATTAAATTCTAATGTTGCAATATGATCATGTTTGTTTATAATGGTCCACTGGATTTTTTTTTTTTTTTTTTTTTTCACTTTACCTTCTTAAATTTGCCTGAAGTATCTATTTTTGTGTAGCTTGATATGAAAGGAAAGTTTATAAGATCATTATATCAGTGATTTTATTTTCATGCATTCTCTAATAGTTACTGAACCTATCAATAGATCTTGAAATGCATATTTGTAGAGGGTTGAGGCAGATAAAATTAAATGATTTCAAATTGGCCTATACCCCTTTGATACACTGTATTACACACACCCATTAGTACACATGCAGTTATTGTTATTCTATAAAGGTGATGTCAATTTTTGAATAGATTGAAAAATGTCTGCAAAAATAACGCCATTCTGAGAAAGATACATTATGGGAAAGAAACGCCATTCTGGGAAAGATACTTCGAACGTCAAAATCTCCTACAGTGTGATTGCAAAATAGTGCTGTGACAAAAATTTGGTGGTCAGTAGATATACCATTAGCTACATACTCTGCTGAAACTATCAACTCGAGCCCCAGGCCAAAGGTACTGCCAAAACAGGAATTGCCCAGACAAGTAAGCTGACTGTCTGCCACCATACATCAAATCAGGGTGATGGTAACACAACAGAACCTTTCCAACAAAGCATGGTCAACAGGTTAGGAATATCACAATGGACCAAAGGATATGTCATCCGAAACAATCCTTGCATGCACAGTGTCCACAAAACATGTGATTACAAAATCACCAAACAGCAAATACTGGAATGCTTCATCAATGCAAGAAAACTGTATGAACAGTACCTTATACGAGATCATTGGCAGTATGTCACTGGAAGAAGCATGAGTGTATCTGGACAATGCCAACCGATCCAGAGCAATTTGTTTCCAGAACAACAGAGAAAAGCATGAGCAGACTTCAAAAGGGAATGAAAACAGAAGTTCTCCAAAGGCTTCATAATTGTCACACAATACTGTGTTCACAGAAGTCTCCCACTGATCAGAGTTGCTGCTAATACCAAGGTAAATGCTGCAAACTTCCAAAAGACTGTGATGGAACCAATCTATGGCACCCATTTCCCAGAGCTTTATGGCAATGACACTCCATTGGTGAACATTCATATAGACATTCAGCCATACCTCATGTTCCTCGGTCCAGAACTACAAGCAAAAATTGAGTGAGACTGGGATTCATATCCTTTACCTTCATACCTGTTAAGTCACCTGATGCTTTCCCAATAGACTTCTGTAGTTTTTGGCCTCTCGAATCTGGACGATGCCCATCTCATAATCCTGTAGAAAGTCAGATGTGTTAGAAGTGTGGAACGCAATTTCCCAGGAATGCCTATTCAGAAGCCTCCTGCAATGGAAACTACAGTGCCGGGTGATTGTCCATAAATGTGCTCATCACATTGAGTAGCATCATTGGTGGAGGAAGCAATTATCTTCACAACATGAGGTCCCACACCTGTTCAATTTTATCTGTCTCAACCCTCCGTATGAGCAAAAGACTCTCTCTATTATATTTGAAGAAAATCTGTCCAAAATTTTAATTCACTACTTGCTTTTCGCTGTAAATAAATTTAGTTTTTATTAATTCTTATTATCTGTACTGAAACCGATGTGAATCTATATTGTTGTCAACTTTTCCTTCATTGCTCTTAATTACCTATTTGAAATACTTTCCAATTTTATATTCTTTTTTGTATACTTTTTTTTCTTGTCATATCAAGATACTCTCTTTACAAATTGTTTTTAAGCATTCCCTAAGCATCTGCAATGATTTAAACATTCAAATCACTCTTTTTCCTCCACCATTGCTAGTTTGGAACACCAAAGCTATCAATTTTCTTAGGAAGATACATCTACACCAATAGATGAACGAAAAACATGTTTCAAGGATATTAATTGTGAGATTTTACAATCTAAAACTTACTAATTTATTTGTGCCCAATCAATTATTCCTCCTCTGTATTAAAAAGTGATATATCTCATCTACTGATAGGTGTTTGTGAAAAATGCAACACCATGAAGGAATGATAGCAATCACTTGAAATGTGTAGGACATCAAAGCAGGGATATGACATGTAAATGATTAGAATTGCAGAGTATTGCGCATTTCGGGGCATAGCAGAGCCCTCAAAACTGTCATGGTAGGGGCATAAATAGAGGGTTGTGGAGGAGCCACACAAGTAGTGCAACGTAGACAGCAAGCTGTAAAAGTATCTCTGGGATTCTTTATGCCTTGTCAACGATGTAGGGCGCAACATCAACAAACAACAGAGTTTCAACGTGGACAAATGATTGGTCTGTGTGAAGGTGAATTTTCATACCACGACATTCTGAGCAGTGGTTCTTTTTTTAAAGCATGTTGAAAGTTGAACTTTAATTGTAATCACCCTGTTTATTCACTTAGATATAGACTTAGATATATATATTCACTTTATATATAAATAGACTAGTTCTTCCATCTGTAAAGAACATGCTTTTATTGTTAAGCTTACCTTGTGTAAAGATAATTTACTGTTATTATTTTGGATCCTGCAGATATTATGTGTTTATCAACTGTTTCTTAATCCTCACATGTAGTCTCAGCCTCTGAGTTGTTGGAAACCTGGGATAGAATTCAGTAATTCTAGGTACAAAACCTAGGAACCTCGGTTCTAGACTCTAGATATAATTCTAGGTAGGTTGATGCTATGTAAATGCAATGGCTCAAATGCACACTTAATGTTGTTGTTATTTTTTTTAACACAAAAACTTAAAATTTTAAGTAAGTCATTGATCAAATGTTTAATTAACTGCCCAAGATGTAATATTTTATAATTTCTTCTTACCTAGAGAATAAAGCAAGCAATTTTGTGTTAACTAGGAGAAATGCATGAGAAGCAGTTAACTCTAACTGGGAATTTCTTGTCTTCTCCAAGACACCTTCAAGCAAATGAACACAAGTTCCACTCAAATACTGATTGACAAGTAATCGTTCGACAGCCTAATATGAAAAAAGAAAAAGAAAAAAAAATAGGAAATAATAATTTGTAAGTTGAAGAAGTCATTAAAAATACAACAACACACAATTTGATAAAGACAAGATTTTCATGGCCTGACTCTTTTTCTTACTTGCAGCATTCTTTAAATTAGATCATTGATGACTAATGTTGAGAATATCTTAAGGATATCAGCTAGCTGTCCTGTATTCCCCTAATTATACAGGTTCCTGATGCAATCTGGAGACACCTGATTTGTCTTTGCATTCTTCAGATTAATGCCAACTGAAACACAAGTTTCCAAGTTGTTGGCTGAACCAATCAGAAGTGTTTGTCAGTAATGGCCAATCGGCATCAAATTTTCCTAATTAGGCGTCTTCAGGCCAAGTAAAAAGGAAATAAAACAAAGGTAGGATAGTACTTGGTTGTATCCTATTTTGATAGGTAAAACTGATGTACCGAAAAGGCCAGTCACAATAGTCATCAAACTTTTTCATCAAAAACAGATGAAGAAACACAACCTAACCCAAAAGAATGCTACTAGCGAATGCATCACAATTTATAAAAATAGCAATGTTATGATGCTAAAATAAAAAAAGAAACAAAGGATTAGTTTAGAAACATTTAAGTATTTTTTTATAAAATAACATCAAAGAAACAAAACCAAGAAAAGTCAAAGATTTACATTTAAATTTCTCTTAATATCTACATAGATTTGACTGAATTTTCAAAGTTACTGAATGATTTATGATGAAAGATGATATACATGCAATGACTTTTGAAATTTAATAAGTTTGGTCTGTTCATTATATTATTAAACTTACAGTAATTGTTTAAATTCCTTCATTAAGATTTTTACCTCAATAGCAAATGCAAGTTCTTCCTTGTGAAATTCTTCCCATGTATTGAGCAATTTATCAAACAACTTCTGTCTTTCCTCCCCACCTGGAAATGACTGCTTAATACTGTTCAGAAAGAATGAAAACATTATGTTTAAAAGCAATCATATTTTCTAAATATGCAGGACATTATACAACAGAATGCTTATTCTATCAGGGTCAGTATCAACAAACATATACCGATTCTTGAAAGAAAATCCACTTTATCTATGAAGCCCTCATGTTTGAAGCATGATAATGTTAAATTATAAGAAACTGCCATATAGATCCAGATCATATAATGAAGATATCGTCAGCGTATCTTTAGAAGGCAAAGCTATTACCTTCTCATCTAAGAAATTTTTCATATTCTAACTTGTTCATATAGAGGTTACATGATATGCCAGAGATTGGGCTACCCTTAGGAAACCAGTTCTCTCGTTTGTATACACAATTTTTGAAAACAAAAAAAGATAATAATTACTTACGAAATCTAATAATTTCAAAATCTAACCGGTTACAATTTATGCTCCAGAAGTATTTGGTTACCTTTATATTCTTGGCTAATACAAGTACTTTCAACAATTTCCAAAGTAATCTTCATTGGTAAGTTGAGTGTATTAGTTTAAATAGAATCCATTGACAAAGATTCTATTTAAAATTAAGGATGAAAGTCATGGTTTATAATAGAATCTTGCATAATTCATTTTTCATATGCTTAAATAAGTACAAAGCAATGGCAATAAATGATTACAAACTTTAGAAATTTTTCAAAAAATGGTTGGTAGCATGATTGAAATGTTGTTGTATTTGATACATCATTCAGTTGTTAGAAGACAATATTATGCATCTGTGAGGAAACTATTATAATTATGCATTAACAGTTAAAGTCTTTCTTTGGCTGTTGGCAGAGCGAGCAATAATCATAACTACATACTCACAAATAACTTTTATTTTGGCCGCAAACGTCCACTTTCATCTGCAGCAGGCAGTTTTGCTTCATCGCTGGCTGGAAACACACTGTGCTCTCTCACATCCAACAATCAACCCGAGACAGCTTGTATGAGCCACATGGCACGTGTCTCTTGATTGTTGTCTTTGCCAATTTCTTGAGGCAAGTTCTTGTCGAGAATAAATATTTTGATATACTCTTCCACCTTCTTAGTGTCATTTGTAAACCTTTGAAGTAGGAGATTTGTATGCAATTAAATTCTTTCTCCACAGCATCTCATTTCGATGTTAATTATCACGTTTATTTACTGTTAAATAAATCTTGTTGCAAATTTGGTCATGTAAATAAGGCTTACCATCAAACCTGAAGAAGACTGGTAACTAGATACAGCCAAAATATTATACTCCCTCGTCCGAAAATAAGAGTCCCATTTCAAAAATTGTTTTTTTTTTTATTTATTAGGAGTAGAAAAATAGAAAAAATGGATCAAGTCTTCTTTGATAAACATATATTTTTATATTTTACATATTTAAAAAAGGAACAACTAAAAAGGGAATCCAAATTGTCAATAACTTTACAATGTTCACAAGAAATAATGACAATATTGTGTCAAAATGAATAATTTAAATAATTGTGTAATAAAACTTTTGTTTTTTTTTTTGCAATGCTGAGTAAAACTTTCATTTTGTTTGTTTTTAATGTCCTTCAATCCCAAACATTGATCCATAGTCTCGAATAACAGTGTTAAATTAAAATAGGACTCTTATTTTTGAACAAATTTTTGTGAGAAATGGATTCTTATTTTCGGACAGAGGAAGTATTATATAATAAAAAAGGGAATGAAGTGTTTTTAATCTTGTATAAAGATGTATGGATTGTGTGTATAATTAAAATTCACTTGTCTTGAAGCAGTTTATCGTCATAAAACGAATTTTCTAACTTGTTTTTTAAAGGGATGTACATATAAAAATAAACATCACTACAACTCTGTATTTAATTTTAAATGACACAATCAGCTTATGTTCAACTCTGTATTAATTGTCTGCCTAGAGCAGCTGTTTCCAACTTAAGAAGATAATTTTGCATTCACTGACTTAAAACCATGTTACCTAATCATTCTATCTCAGCAGTAGTGTGTATAATAAATTACCTAAAAAAAATTGAAATTATGTAAAATGTTGGTATTACTATTTTTAATCTACTTACATATTGTAGACTGGACCACAAAGCATCTTCAATAATCTCATGAAAACTTGCAATCGCCTCTGGACAACAGTACTAGATTCTATTGATTCACTTCCAATGGCAATGAAAAGAAAACCTAAACTCTGTTAAATAAAAAAAAAAAGAAAAGAAAGAAATACTTCTGATTAATCATTGTTCTATCTGAATAAGACTTACAGACAAGCACATTTCATGCTAGTAGAACTTTAAAATCTCTGTAGCTAGCATTAACATGCAATCCTATCATCAATTCATCAACCTAAAGTTTTAAGTGCTAAAAGAGGGTCAGCAATTTTGGCAATAAAAATGAATGATCACTTTTAAAAATTCGTATAATAAAATGGTATATTTAACACCATACAGGATAATCAATTGTGGAGATCAGGATGAAGAAGAAATTGTGTAGGATGGCAGGTGGATAAGATATGAGCTAAGCAAGGGAAAACATGAAATGTTGAATGGAATAGAAATCAAAATTAACAAAAAATAAATAAATAAATTGTGAAACTCCGAAGGAGTTCCCATTTGGTTGGAATGTTTGTTTTGTTTTAATTTTTCATGTAGGTCTCAATTATTGAGAAATTGTATAGATATGTTATTTTGATATGTGTACTTAGCGTAGGTGGTTTTTTTTTATTGGGACACTTTTATTTAATTTGTTTTCATTTTATTACATGGTGATATTCCAAAGGAGAATATTATTTTATTAATGTAAATTTCGTTTAAGAATCTGGAATAGTTTTGTTTCCTAACATTTTTTTTACCTAGAATTCAAAAAAGGGAAATGTGTTAAGACAGATGTAATTATGTGATTAGGATTTGGGAAATCGGGTGACCGGTGACCTTGACCCTAAATATAATTTTCTTTGTCTAATTAGTTCAAATTGCTGTCAGAAGGTGGCTGTGTTTTGTAAATTTGTGGGAGTGGTTTGGGGATGGCCAATGGATTGTGAGTTTATGCGAAAATAGGGAAATTGTTTTAGAGAGGGAGATTAGAAAGGTGTGAAAGGCACTTCGTCTGAAAACACTAGAGAGATAAGATGCCGATTTGGAAAGCTCAAGAGGTAAGTGTAAGTCTAATGAAAAAGATATTGCTATGATTAGATCTGGAGAGAATAGTGTAGCTTATATCTTTTAGACTATTGTAAATGTGAGACTCAATGTAGGAAGAAAAAGTTAAATTAGGGCTTTCATACAGTAGATAGTCTAATTTAATTTATTTCTTTTATCTGCCTTCTCTAGTAAAGTTATGTGAGTGTTTGAAATTTCACTTTGTGTTCAATCCGCACGTTAAAGATCATTCGCTATTTCAAGCTTGTTTGACTACAATTTTATTGTTTAAGATTTCCCTAGTAATTCCTGATAACTCCAAGTGAATATAATTAAGTAAGCTTCCCATTTGATCATTTCCGGATTAGAATTTTTAATTATTATTGATTTCAACAACACTTGGCATGATCATTTCCTTTTAATAAGTTGTAGTGTTTACTTACTTTTAGCATATTTATATGTTACTTAATTTACATATCTGTTTTAATTTGGTTAATAAACTTTTTTGTTATTGTTAAATTGTTTCCTAGTTCGTATCTTTAATAATAGATAAGTTAAATGCTAAGGTATCAATTATAGAACTTACGCTCAGAGATTAAAGTTTGCTCCACACACTAAATAACATATGTGTACTACAACATACCAGGCAAGTACGCAGATTCATAAGAAATCTAGTGGTCACAAAATAAAGGGAAATTGTTTTCATATTTATTATTAAAATGTAAAATTATGTTCTTTTAAAGAATACCTAAATATTTAAATAGTGAGTCTATAATTTTAATGGATTGTCATATCTTCAATCTAAGAGCAAAATATTAGTATTAACCTTTAACTTTCAAGGTAACATTACATTTGTTAATTCACAAAAACATAATTTCTAGACAATTCGGAGATCAGTTGTAATAGCAAAAAGAGATGGTAAATTAACCCTTTCTACTAAGAGAAAACTGATTTGAAATGGATAAGCATCAGGAAATCAAGAAAATAGAAAACCTATTAAAAAAAACAACAATAATAATAATCATGTTACTGTCAAAGGTGCTGGTGAAGATTTCATCATTTTACATTTATCGTTTAAGTTATCAGCAAATATGGTATCTAATCTGTGTTGACCCAATATTTATTTTTATTTCATAATTCATAAAAACTTCAAATATAAAAGTTATTTTGGCTATTTCAGTGTCTTTATTTTAATATTATGTAAAAGCTTGCACCTACCTCAGCAAATACCATTATAGTGCCATCTTGTGATTGAACTTCACTGTAAGGATTACTAAATTGACTTAACATAATCCTCTGAGATGTAACCAAGGGTGAAAATAACTGCATAAGGGCATTATTATTAAGAGGTGCCTCTTCTGTTTCCTCAATTTCCTAATAAATGTAACAAAGAAAAAAAAAACCCCACAAAGAAATAAATACCAGATCCTTTTTTATTAGCATTTTCTAGATCATTACATTTGCAAGATGTTAATAATGGTATAAATATTTTTTATTTAAAAAAAAAAAACAAAACAATAGGTTAGCTTGGATTTTGAACATTCCAACCAACTTCACAACCTCTCAGCCTTATAATCTGAGATATATCTATTAACACCCAGTTGAGTTTGGTAGCCAACAACTGAGGTCATTTATTTTGATTTTTTTTTTCCTTCTTCTTTATGCAATCCAGAAACTGATTGAAAAAACATGAATAATTAAAGGATCCAAAAATTGGAAAAAATGAAATTTAATGCAGATCAATGATGAAGTTCAAATGATGCCATTATTTGTGATATCAAATAATACAAAAAATAATAATAATAAATAAATAAAAAAAAAAAATAAGAAAATCAAAGATTCTTTGCAATCACCAAAGGTAAACACGAAGACTACATGTCAAAAAAAAAAAAAATCGCGAAACAATTCAACAAAAGACTGCAGTGATGCACTAGACGAAAAGTGTGTTATTTTTTGACAAGCAACGTTGCAATGTATGTCTACTGGAATATTTTTCTGAATCCTTGATATTGATACTGTAAATTTTTTATATAATCCACAATATATGCAGAGATAGCAGACAAGATTCATGGCTATAATTTAAAATAAAAACAACTGCCAAAGGAACTTATAATTCCTCATATAAAGAGAAAACAAAATGCCAGCTTGTGATTTAAACTCTGGGCATAGGTGGGGATTGGAAAAAATATCTCACAAACTGAGGTAAAATTAGGAAATCAGAAGGCATGATACATATACAATCCAAAAATGAAAAAAAAATAAAATAAAAATAAAGCTATTTAGGCAAACTATGCAAATCAATCGCTTAGAATGAACTGAAAAGTTTGCCTTATAATGATTTTTGTATTTTTTCTATATACTATCTATTCCTTAAAAATCTAATAGTAAAGAAACTTTTGCAAGCCTTTTTTAAGCGACGACAGTGGAATATTTTTATTATAATATGATTAAGTAATCCGGATTTGCTAGGATTATTATTAACCTTCCTTTTTTTTTTTGGTTTAACAGATGGAAACTAACAAAAAAGCAATATAGAATATATTAAAGTTTTTTGGTTTTTTAAATCCACGTTTGTTTAATTTTATTTTTCTGAGACAGTTGCGGATTACCTGAACCACTTTGGGGAATTTCCAAATATTATTTCTAAGGAAATAACTAGGAAAATGTACTTAGAACCACATTTAGAAGTGGTGTTGTATATTATTCTTATAACTGTTCCATCGAAAACACACCTGAATGGATAGATGAACGTTTTACAATTGGGACGAATTTAATATGACGATTAAAACGTCAATCTCTTCATTCAAGAGTTCTTTCAATGAATCTGCAAATAAGAACAGCTACACACGTAAAAGTGCATCACAAGTTTTAATTCTTAACTCAAATCAGAAATGGCATCTTAAACTATTACAACAATATACTGATGTACATGATATAATCAAATTTAAAAGTATCTTTTTATAATAATTAACAGAAATAGTGAACTACTGAGGTTAATCACGCCCACTGATAATTTATATTAACCTTAATTAGTAAAGATCGATTCTACTGAACCATAATAAATCTGAGAATAGTTTCTTTCATATTTCTTTCTATTCATTATAGTAATAAGTTAAATCTAATATCAATGTTTTTAATTCAAACATAAATTAATAGACATTGATGCACTTTGCCGGTAAAAAGATCAGTAGAAATTCTGTACCTCATTTTGAAGAAGTCCTTCTTTTTGACATAAACGCAGAATATGTTTCCGAAACTTTCTGTCAGATCGGACATAAACTACATCATTTAACTGATCAAATACCAGAATACCCTTCATTTCAAAAGCGCCTGACAGTCAAACAAATTAACTGAGCCATTAAGTCAATTACGTGTTCTCCATAACATTGTCACATGTTTACAACTATAGAGAAAAGGAGATAAAAGAAATGAAAACAGAAACGAAACATAAATATCAGGCATCGATAAAGCAAATCTTAAAGGTAAAAAGATAAATGATTTACTTCAATTTATACTAATTCAATTAATAGGAACTTTAGGGATTTTAAAAATTCCGTAATACTCCCATTAATTGAGTATCATTCTGTCTTAATTTTATAGTGAATTTTAAAATCTTAAATAAAGATTTAATATTTTGCTAATATTTAATATTTACCGTTTATATTGTATTTAAATGATATAACTTTTTTTAAAAAAAAATTAGATTTATGATCAAGCTATAACCTACTATACTAT
>JAFIDM010000001.1:65084938-65099673 GCA_023159025.1 Thereuonema tuberculata
AATCTTTTAACAATAATAACAATAATAAAAAGGAGCAACAATTCAATGTTTTCGTTATACCTCATGAAGTCGATCAAAATAGGTAAATGTCTCAGCGTTTTTGGATAGAGCTAGAGAGAAGCCATCGTATGATGTCCGTAAATGGCTCTTTTTTATGCCCTCTTTCTCCGTTACCTTATTGACCATCGAAGGCATAGTCTATCACTAATGGTGCCCGCCAACAGCTCTATAATTGTCAAACAAATTAACAGAAAATACAACTGGGGGATCACTCCTAGCGAGTCAGAGGTCACTCAGCACACAACACTTCTCTCCCTGGGATGAAGCAGATGCCAATGTCCAGTATCCTTGCTGAGTGGCAGCCATCTGCAAAAGCACCTTTTGAATAGTAAGACCGTCATTAGACTGTAGAAGGTTGTCTTCTCTGACTGTTCCAGCTGTTCTGAATAGATAGACAGTGCAGAATCAGATGGACTTCTAAACCACTCTTTGGTCCTCACACACAGTCACACTCAGACAGGCGACAGAGGGGGTCTGTGACTGTTCTCATGATACAGTTTGGTACCCTTAATAGAGGTCAAGAGCTCCTGGAAGCATTGGCTAATTGTCCATTGTTGCAGATCAAGTGACTCCTTTATTGTAAAGGTTTTATGAGGAGGTGATGGCATAATAGGATAATGCAACAAGTCATTCCGCACTGGTTGAACGCCAACAGTTCGTGGAATTCCATTACTCCTTTTTTGTTCGTAATTCTTGTTCGCCTGATTTGAATCTCATTCAGCATCTTTGGTAACATATAGAGAGAAAAATCAGCTTTTTGGATGTGCAGCTCAGCAATGAGAGTACTGTCAACAAACTGGTATGCCATACATCCAGCTACCTTTGGAATTTCATCAAGTTCATGCTTCATAGCTGCTGAATTGACTGCAAAAGGGAAATACCTGCCATTAGGTTGGTAGAGATAATAATTTGATGACACAATGTATGTAAATAAAACATGTACACTAGTAAAAGGGGGAACAAAATATAAAAAAAATACTGAATACAAAAATAGAGAACTTCATGAAAAAGGGTTTAATAAAAATATTTAATTATGTATACTACATGTTTCACAGTAACGAACTGCATTTTCAAGTGTTATGAATACAAAAATGCTTGAAATAAGGTTCGTTCGTTTTTTTTACGACACCATTTTGTTAGATTGTATTGCGATAGCTGTCATATCAGCGTGCATTTTAAACAAAAACTTATCAAAATTACTGAATTTTGTGTAGCCAGTTTAATATTGAAGATGGAAGACAATAAGCAACATTTTCGACATATTATGCTTTACTATTTCGAGAAAGATAAAAACGCAACTAAAACTCAAAAAAAGTTTCCTGCACTGTATGGAGTCTAGGGATGGGTAGTTCGTGAACGACCTAGTTCAAATGAACTAGTTCATGAAAAGAACTATAGTTCGCGAACGACCTAGTTCAAATGAACTAGTTCGTTCTTTAACCATTCCACAATTGGCTATTTCGTTTTATATTAAGTAAGTATTTGAGAACCTTTTTTTTTTGGTTGTAAAAGTATTTGAAAACCTTTTTTTTTTTTTGGTTGTTAAGGTAAAAAGAACGACTTAGTTCATTTGAACTAGTTTATTGAACTAGTTCAATAAAAAGAACTATCTCAAAAGAACTAGTTCAGTAAAAAGAACGACTTTGCCCATCTCTAGTATAGAGAAGGTGCTGTGACTGATCGAACGTGTCAAAAGTGGTTTGCGAAGTTTCGTGCTGGAGATTTCTCTCTGGACGATGCTCAACGATCAGGTAGACCAGTTGAAGTTGATAACGATCAAATCGGGACATTAATTGAGAATAATCAACATTTTACCAAGCGGGAGATAGCCGATATGCACAAAATATCCAAATCAAGCGTTGATAATCATTTACACCTGCTTGGTTATATGAATTGCTGTGATGTTTGGGTTCCACATAAGTTTAAGTGAAAAAAAAAAACCCTTCTTGTCTGTAATACCGAATGCGTTCTCTACTTAAACATAACGAAAACGTTCCGTTTTGAAAATAACTTGTGACGGGCGATGATGACCAGACAAAAACTGTTAAAGCTTGGCTGGGAAGTTTTGATTCATCCGCAGTATTCACCAGACATTGCACCTTCGGATTTTCATTTATTTCGGTCTTTACAAAATTCTCTTAATGGAAAAAATTTCAATTCCCTGGAAGACTGCAAAAGGCACCTGGAAAAAGTTCTTTGCTCAAAAAGATAAAATTTATGGGGAAGATTGAATGATGAAGTTGCCTGAATGGCAATGGCAAAAGGTAGTGGAACAAAAGGGTGAATACGTTTTTCAGTAAAGTTATTGGTGAAAATGAAAATGTATCATTTATTTTTACTTAAAAAAACCGAACGAACTTTTTGGCCAACCCAATACATTGAGTTATCTTTATCGAACTCACCAGCGCGACTTATTTGGAATATTTCTTGACCTCTTGATCGGACCCACAATTTTTCCAGAGCGTCCCACGCTCAGCGGCAGACAGCGGGTCAAGGACAATGGGAGTGAATTACCTTTGCAATTAAGTACTGTATCTGCAAAGAAAATCCTCATCACCTTGGATGATCTAGGACAAAATGATTCTTCCGCAGTCTAGTAGAACCAAATTTTTGATATGTGAAATTTAAAGCATGACATTTATTAATAATCTTTCGACTGGGCGAAATGAAGGTTAATTCACAGGACGACGTCATAACTGCAACTAAACATTCTGCAGATCATTAAACAAAAAAAAAACAAAAAAAAATCCAAATAAACATATGTATATTAATATAATCGTTAAAGGAAGGGAATTATGGGAAGTTAAAAGATCGTAAGAAGAAGGAAGATAAAAGTAATTCAATCAATAACAAAATAAAGAGCAGAAAAAAAAAATATTGAAATAATCCTATGTTTGATGAAGAAGAAGAGAAAAAAATTAACTGAAATAACGAGAGCTGCTTGTATTCACTAGCAGCACTAGATGACTTCATAGGATGGCAATATTTTGAAGTTATCATGTGTACAATCAGTAAATTAGAATAAATTAAATAACAAGAAAAAACTCTAATTAAATAATTAAGACAATAAAAATAAATAATTATTTTTTGTTTTTGTATTCAAATGCGAATTTTGGATTTTGTGCTTTTGAATTTTTATGAATTCATTGAGCATTCTGAAATTCAACTATTGCACACACAGATTTCCAAACGTCCAATTAGACATAATATAGCTCAGAATCATTTTCCTGCCTTTCTTTTGAACATTATGACTTTGAAAGATCTTTCTTGAAAAAAGAAGTTCGAAGGATAGAAACAACACATGGATAAGCAATAATATCAGAAAAATTGAGATGTTGAATTATTTTCACTATTTAGGAATTGGTCTTGAAGTTTGGCATTGTCACAAATTTCAAAAGCATGGTTAGCAACAACATTGTTATTATAATTGTTCCATACCTTTTTTGTAGGTCTTTTCTCCTACAATATTTATTGTGATAAAAGATCTTCAACATCTCTATATTAAATTAAATGTAATAATTTACATTTATTATTAAAAAGCAAATTTTCGAGGGAATGTCGTTCCCTCTTTCTCAAGCCTATTTTAAGTTAGCGAAAGTTTTTGAATAATCATATTATTAGATGCTACCAGTATTCACATTTTGTTATATGTCTTATATATACATTTTTGCTAATAATAAATAATAATAACACAACTTTCTATTATTAACAATTTCCTGAAACAGAAAACAATGTTCATATGTCGATACTTACATTGTTATTGTTTTGTTAAAGTAAGCATGGATAGTTTTGAGCTTGAATTAGAGTTTGAATTAATTCGCGATGTATGATACCGTACTTCGTTCTCTTTACCGATAAAAATATTTCTTTATCGATTGATTTCAAATCTCATTTCCCTATTTTTTTTTTTTACATTCCTCGATTTTATTAACAAAATAACAAAGTAAGAGAAACTTTTATGTGTCAGTTTTGTTGTTTTTTTTTTTTGCTTAAACTCTAATAAATTCCAAAGGAAATTTTAACGTGCATAATTTAACATAAAAAGTGAAAACTAAGGGAGACACAGAAGAAAAAGAAAAGAATTCACACCCAGTCATCGACGGAAATCTGAGACGGCCGTTTCATCCTTGTTAGTACTCGTCAGCCAGATTTACTGTCGATGCTAGGTTCAGAGATATGCGAAAGTTGAAGGGGTCGTCCATTAATTACGTGAGGTCAAAAGGGGGAGGGGGTATCTGACAAAATCTCACCAAGGGGGGGGGGGGGGGCTCAACGAAACTCTCAACTTTTTCATTCAGAGAATATACGTATTATAATGGATTACAACATTTTGTAATATTGACTTTTTGAACTTTTTTGATTTTTTTTGACTTTTTCAAATCTCACGTGAGTGAGGGGAGGGGGATCACACCACATCTCACCAAGGGGGAGGTGGGGGTCCAAATTTTAAAAAAAAAATTAAAATGGACGTAATTAATGGACGGCCCCTAACGATCCCCCTTCCTGCTGACGAGTCCTAACAAGGACGAAACGGCCAACTCAGATTCCCGTCGGTGATGGCTCGGGTGCGAATCCTTTTCTTTTTCTTATGTGCCTCCCTTAAGCAAAATACAAGCATTACTATCAACACGCCGAAAGATGAACCTCCCAGAATGCAAAGTAGATTATAGATTGTCCTTTCCTGACCGACCGCTAACATTGAAAGAGAAGAGGTCGATTCTCTTCTGCTTCAATGTTAGCGGTCGGCCAGGAAAGGACAATTATAATCTACTTTGCATTCTGGGAGGTTCATCTTTCGGCGTGTTGATAATAGGAATGTTCCAGTACTGTACAGCTATAATTTTCAGTGCGGTGCCCTATTATAGTTTATTGTGTCATGTTCACTGTATTTTTTTCCCACTGTAATCTGCAGTAGGGATTGAAGGTTTTAATGTACAGTACATGTTTTAATATAATATATTCCGGATTGTCCGAAACGGGCGCGGTCCCATCCAATTCGGATAAACGAGTTTTTAGTGTATATTTATTTCTTTATTATCAGATCGACCTTTTCTGTTTCTGTAATCAGTGGGAATGAAGGTTTTCAAAACTGAAATACATGAAGACGAATATCCGTCCGTTTTCCACGGAAAGTGAAGTTCGTCAAATTAGTCAGTCTGTGTGGGTGTCCTCCTAATAATTTTGAACTGCTGGATGATCTCCCTGAAATTTTGAAATATTTTTTTATATCATAAAAGTGTGGGTCCTTGCCGATTAATTAGCGCAAATCATAGAAAAATGGCACAAATTTCCATAGAAAAACCATTAGAAATGAAAGAGTACACAATGGATATCAATCCGTTAAGTAATCCATTATTATTTGCGCACTCTTGGATAAATTAAAATTAACCGAATTTAGACAACCTAAGTAAATAATGTGAATTTATACATTTTTTTCTGTATTTTTTTTACTGTTTATATTTAGAAAATATTATAATTTAAAAATAAACGGAGACTTTCCGTTTCTGTCATTTCCACTGCTTAAAAAAAAAAAAGTAATAATAAAGGAGGAATGAGGGGAAGAAAAGAAATTTTAAGGAACAACGAAAGTGAGATTCTTTCCGAACTTCTTATCTATAATGGTACCACCGATGCAATTTCAGCCATGTTATAGCGATGCTTGAAAGCTACATTGTTATTATTATCAAAAATATTTTATTAAATTTATTTCTAAGAAAACTGTTATGTTCAGAATTATTTTATAATGTGGCAACAGATGGGGAAAAAAGCAAAACAAACATAAAAAATTTCAAAATTAGCCTATAGCAGATGATGCCCGAATAGATAAACAATTGTTAATCTTTTGTTTTGAAAAAAAAAAAATCAATGAAGACCAGTGCTTGTAAGGTCATATTTTTATTATTTAAAAAATAATTTAATAGAAATATGATTATCTAATATTTACATGAAAAAAAAAAACCACCTCTAGTGGCAAAAATTTGAATCAGAAAGTCACGTGATCAGTCAGCGGCCATCTTGAATATGACATATAAGTAATCCGTGTTGGGACGAAGTTAAAATTTACTGTCTTTTAATTCGAAACATTTCTGCTTAATATAAAATTTGATTTTTTTTTTACTTTTCCTCCACAATGTGGAAGATTCGAGAAATAACCGATAAAGTGTAAGTATTCACTACAAATGTTATTCCCAAATTTAATCGACGAATAAAAGTTGAAATGGGTTTTTGAGGACATCCTTAGAGTTGACGTGTTGAAAATGAAATCCACGTAGACTAAACTTGTAATGAATCATTTCTTCAGGGTTTATCTGAAAAAACAAAACAAAAAAACGGTATGTTTTACTCCTAAAAATGATTTGTTGATTTGTGGAATATTTTTAGAAAAGACGGTGAATGTTACGTAAGTTGAATCTGGATACTTTGGTGCAGAGATGGGAGAATAGTCTTGTGAATTCATAATCTTCGCAATTTTTTTTCTCGGAGGACTGTGGTTTGGATTAGAGATATATTCATTATAAATTATTAGTGAAATATTTCGGAATGAAACGAAAAAATGAATCCGGATGTGAAATGACTGTTTACGATGTAGTTGAATGTGCACTATTTGTGGTAGGCTTAAACGTTTCATCACTGCTATTAAATGCAGTTGAAACTGGAAATTGATATATGAAACCAGTAATTCACTGTGAGATATATTTCAAAGCAAATAATACAGTACTATGGCAGCCAATGGAAAAAGACAAAATGGAGTTAAATGTAAAATATATTTGAAATGCTAGGACAAGTAATTTTGACCCTGTTGAGAAATTCTTGAACTTAATTAAAATTAAGTATTTCTTTCCCCACTCTTGCTATTTAGGATTTACAGCATATTTTCAGCCACTCCAAATGAATTAGCCGTAGTTTTATTTAGATAATGTAGCATCTTTCATGAAATAAGATTTTCTCGAGACAGCTGTTTCAGAATCGTTATTTGCAGAGGTAACCAAATTTGAAGTTTTAATGTTTTAAGTTATTTACATGGAGAACCACTGTCTTGTCTGTTCTCCTGTCATATGTCTCGTCTTGTTTTCATGAGTTATAGATGTTAGAATTAATAGTGAACTTAAATTATCTGTTCAATTATTGATCATTGTTTAAAAATTGTTCTTTACCTTTACTCTGCACCTAGTAATTACTTTTAAATGTTTACGTTCCTTCATTAAAATTCTCACTATATATAAAGCTGGAATTGGAGCATTTAATGTTTTTAATTTTTTTTAAATTAAGCTTTTTGCGAATTTTTACTGAGTTAAAGATAACAATTCGTTTTGTTTCTGTCTTTTCCTTCTGTACTTAAAATATATTCTTTTTCTATACTGTATTATATTACTATTACTAAAAGATACTTCAGCTTTGTCTATCTTCATAGAAATACTTTTTATGACATTAAAATTGTTAGTTCATATTTATACATAATTTCTCTTAAACTTTAATCTGTGTTGTAGTTAAATATTATGAATAAGAACAGAAATAGCCTTCAGCAAAATATAAGATTGAAATGAAGGAAAATTACTGATATTATCATCATCATTACAGCTAGTGAAATTTGCATTTAATGCTGCAGTTAAAAAACAGTACCGTACTGACAGAAAGCATTTATGTCCAAAATTTGAAATTATGCACTCCAGAAAATCCTTTTTACTTAAATTATCCATTAATACTTACATATCTGATATATCACCAAAATAAATATTACTGATTAGAATTTTTCTGAAACTTGAGAAGTATAAAATAAAAAAAAAAAAAAATGTAGTGTAGTGTATCCCTTACTATGTTTGCCAGCTTTTCCTCGTAATTATGTATCTGTATTTTATAAGAATTTTTTGATGGAAGATATCAGTAACATAAATAAACTTAGAAATCTTCTGTCATTCAGAACATTACCTCCTTTAATCTTTTTAAACTCTGTCTATATTTCATCTTTTTTTTTTTTTTTTTTTTTTGCAAAAGACTTCATCAGGACGTAATTGTGAGGAGAAGAACTCTGTCTTCCTTCTCTAAGTCGTTATGAATACAATTTGAATTAACAATGTGAAGACAACAAATAATGAACATGTTCCATACAATACATAATAACTTTTGAATTACAAAAATGACATTACAAATTTGACTTGCTATTTGACAAACAATCACAAATAATGAACATGTTGTCCTCATAATTGTCTATGTTGAAATATAGACAGAGTTTAAAGAGATTAAAGGAGGTACTTTTTTGTATATATTTTAATATTAAGAAGATATTTTAATAAAAATTTAGAAATCATTTGAGATCACTAAAAGATTTTTTCCTTTCTGCTACTTTTTCGTTTGATATATTCAAAAAATCTTTTTTAATAATTTTGAAGGTTTATCAATATATTATTTAAAAATGCATTTATGAACATCCTTAAATGGCACAAAAATCTTTCTTCCTTGTGCTTTTATGTTAGCTTAAAATATTGTTTTTCTGTCGGGATCTCCAACATAAGTGAAGAAATATACTTAAAAACATACAATTATATTTATTCTTCAAACACAATAAAAATGCATTTCTTTCTTTCTTCTGTCGGAATTGATGGTATGCTGGAAAGAAAACCGATTGATTCAACATATATAACTGGTTGATATTGCATTGTTTTGGAATAAATGAATGTTAATTCATTTACGAACAGTTATAAGCATTTTTATTTTCTTCAGTGCCAGTGTTGCTGTATTCAAAAACATTAATAGGGAAAATAAGTGTTTTTCTGAGAATATTAAAACTCATTGAAGTTTTTGGAATGTTAAAGTAACCAGGTATAGAAAAATCCAATTGCCTCTAGTGGTGGCTGAAAATTTTCAGTTAATTTTTCTTCTTGTGTCTCTTTAAAAAAATGTGCTAGCTGTTGGATATTTAAGATGAACTTGCAGAATGTTAACATAAAAAAAGAAAAATAGTATGTAAATATAATAGAGTAGAAAATGCAAGCACTGTAACAAAGTAAATAAAAACAAAATTTCAAACGGTTTGAAAACATTAGGGATTTTCTCTGTCAAAAATAAATAATTTCAGTATTCATAAGTTTTAAAGAAAGTAGTTTATTTGTTATTGATTCTTGTACTTTCATATTTTGTTCATTTCACAATCGCTCATTATTTTCAGGATTTAAATTCATTTCTAAAAGTTGCACTTCTGATGATTACTAGTTCTGAGAGTCAAACAATTATGCTACATGTTGACTATTGGTGAATTAAATATCATTACAATTTATTTCTTTTGTTTTGCCTTTTTGCTGAAAATGGCAATGTATGTATATATGCATGCATAAATACATATATACAGCAAATATATATATATATATATATATAGTAAAAACTGGTTAATATGTATTTCAAGGGGAAAATTTTAAATTACGCATAACTGAGAATTACTTATAACTCAGGTTTTGCTTTATTTTTAATTAAACTTACATAAGAACACTCATAATAAATATTTATCTATTATTTTTCAACATATGATAAGCATAATTATAAAACTGTCGATTTCAAAGCAGTGTATTCATTTTCATAGAGATTTTCTAATTTCGTGTTTTAAGAAACTTTAAGGGATTGAATAATATACTGTATACCCATTACACAATTACAGTTCTTAGATAAATGAAAACCAAAGACTCACCAAATTTTCACTAATTTTTCATCATATTGTTACTCACTTTTCCATATCTGCAATTTTCCCTTTCGTTGACAGCTGTGCTTTACAGATTTTGAACCTAACTATCAACATTCTTCTAAAATTGACTCCTCCTTACTAATGACTGCACATAATGTAGTGTAACTTATATTTAAACTACTTGCTATTTCTGGTTTTGATTTTTGCGGGTTGTCTTTCACTTCCCGAATAAATCTCACTTTTTCCTCTAAAAGAGTAACTTTTATTCCTTCTATTATCCTTGGCTGCAAGAGAGAGACTGAAGTAAATGAAGGGAACACATGTTTCATAATGCGAAAATTCATTCAGGTTTTGTCTCTGACCAACCTTTCATTAAAAGCTGCCCAGAAGCCTCATGAAGGTGCAATGATTATATATCGATACGGAACGTCGAGCTGTATATCGGTGTACCTGGATAATACTTATAGTTGAAAATACATACAATTCAATCTTGTTTTCAAAAATATACTACGTATAAAGGCGAACTCAGTTACATATATCTCAGAAATAATTTATATGTAATTAAATACAATTTTCGCCAGAACCTAAGAACAACTGGGCCATATATAAACCAGTTTTTACTGTATATGGAGATGGAATCAAAGAAGCGTGCATTAGCATGAGAGTGAAAAATTTACAGTTGTAAATATTGACAATACCAATATTGTTTCAAGTATTGACCATTTACTTCAATACAGAGAGTTGCATTGTTGGTTCATTGAATGTCGACTACACAACAAAGACTCGCCGTGATATTGAGATCGCTAGTCAATGAAACATAAGAACAGTACGTGCAGCCATTGTGCCTTATAATCCCCAATATTCTATGATTTGATAAAGCAGTGTTTAATACTGCTTTTTCGTTAAGAGATAGCGATAAAAACTTAGATCAGGAACAACAGTGCTGATACAATGTCCCTGACCGTTGAGAAAAAAGATGTAGCCTTCATATCCATTAGCTAGACTATAACAATATTCTTCGATTCCATCTTGTGCTGAAATGGCTCATTTATGGCCGTGGGTTTACAGAAAAAAAATACTTGTTTTGGCGCCCTTGATAAATATCCAAAGTTTGTTGGTCTAATTTTAGGTCACCCTGTACATATGTGCAGTTTTTTGATACCAGTATACAAAAAAAAAAACCGGTAATGGAAAATGCAAAAGTAATATTTCCAGATTAATAATGGTGACATTTTGTATTGGCATTAAAGCATCATCATCTTTTGGTAAGGTATTATCCTCTAATACAGTATCATCTTGTTTCAGCATTTCTAAAAATTAATCAAACAACTAGCTTTACTGCAAAAAGTGTTCAACTATTAGCATCACGTACAAAGTTTGTAAAGCTATTTTTTTTTCTCCAAAACATGTTATAATTTATCAATGCAGTGTTTTGATTCATACAAAATCTATATCGTTTTGTCTATATTTTAAAGATATTTGATAGCTGCCAACCGTTATATATCCTTAACTGGTACAAATTTCGCAAGACTGTTATAGCATAACAGTTAATGGCACAATTATTCCACACTTCTGAAAAAGTAATATTGGAAAGTTGTCAGAAAAGAGCAATGCCAGTGGTAAGCTCCTACATGCTTACCAATGTAGGTTGACTGTTGTCCAGCTTATACAATGGTTAAACAGTGAAGTATAGTTTATTGCAGGAGCATTAACTAGACAATTTTTCTTGACTGGCTTAACTTTTCCACTGTGATACCTGATGATCCACTGCAAAAGTTGACAGCTATGTTTATAATTCCAGAAACCCATTGTTTTGGGAGTGTTTTCCTCCCTCCTATCCTATTCTAATATGCCTTTTGATTTTTTTTTTTTTTTTTGTCAGATAAACTATGTATAATTGCTTTTTCCTCTAATGTTAGTATTCCAAAATTTGTTTTTGTTTTTTGGTTCCTTTTTTGCTGTAAATCAAATCAGTATTTGTTTAAAAACTACTGTTTTTCTGTTTGTTTGAATATGACAGTGCATAAAGAAATACAAATAAAATTAAAATACCTTTTCAGTTTAAAAGTAAATAAATTAATCAAGTTTTAACAGTCGGTTATAATAGTCATTTTTTTTTATTTTCATTCTTTTACAGCACCAATGTGGTGATGAATTACACTGAAGTTGAAGCTAAAGTACGGGAAGCAACTAATGACGATGCTTGGGGCCCTACTGGTGCTTTGATGCAAGAGGTGGCTCAATGTACATTTACCTATGAACATTTTCCAGAAGTCATGGGCATGCTTTGGAAGAGAATGCTACATGACAATAAAAAGAATTGGAGGAGAACTTATAAGGTATACTAGGGTTGGAAATCTTCCAATTTATTTCATTATAAAGCATTTGCTGGAATTGGAATAAAATATTTTGATTTCCAATTATATCAGTCTAATTTCTAACATTCAATATTGGCCAAATTATTCAAATTTTGGTATGACCAAAACAACAACTGCAATGTGTAAAATGGTGTGAAATTTAAAAATCAACAATTCACATAAAAATTAAGTTTTAAAACTATGTAAAAGATTTCCCCCCCCCTCCCTTTTTCATTATTTGTTTCAATTGCTTAGTCATCCAATCAAAAGCAAGATAAGAGAACATTCTACTTATTAATTTGTGAATTACAAGGAAATTAGGTACTTTAAAAGGCATCATTTCTATTGACAACGGCGATGTACTAACCAACAGAAACCTGTATCTCAAAGTCTCCTCCAAGTATTTATTTCACTGTTATTTAAATTTATCCAATCTGTTTTATATTACTTTGCTTACACTGAATCCAATTTTCTGCTCAAAGTACAATAACAAAAGAGTACTTAGTACTTTTGTTTTATCTTTTATATGCTTTTTTTAAATATTAAATTTGTGTAAATGTATATTGTTAATTCAAACACCACTATACCCCATTAATATTTTAATGATTATCTTTTGGTATCATATTTAGTTAAGTATTTTCTTTTGAGAAAGAAATTTCAGATTAACAAATAGTAATAAAAAATTTAAAAAAAAATGAATCATATTTTCACATACTAAATAAGTTTTGGTAAAATATTTTTACAGAAAATTAATTTTTATGTTTCAGATTTTTGCTGCTTTCTGTTATGTAGCCACAGTTTTATTGATTTTCTTAATTTGAAATGTTTTTCATCTCCCCATTTTTCCCTCTATCCACCTATCTCATCCAGAGAGATCCCTTGCACTTGCATTTATCACTTTTACTGAAATCACTTTCTTACAATTTAATTTTTTAATGTTTATTATTTGAATTTTTCAGGCTCTATTATTACTTGCATATTTAGTAAGAAATGGTTCAGAAAGAGTAGTTACAAGTGCTCGAGAACATATTTATGACTTAAGAAGTTTAGAAAATTATACCTATATGGATGAACATGG
This sequence comes from Thereuonema tuberculata, assembly GCA_023159025.1. Classification (NCBI taxonomy): domain Eukaryota; kingdom Metazoa; phylum Arthropoda; class Chilopoda; order Scutigeromorpha; family Scutigeridae; genus Thereuonema; species Thereuonema tuberculata. Next base: position 65,098,104 of record JAFIDM010000001.1, read on the forward strand.
AAAAGACCAGGGAATTAATGGTAATATATTAATTGATACTTAAATGATAATTAAAAAAAAAATTAAAATCATCATAAAGATTAATTTTTAACATATCTTGAGTTTTTAAAAAAATGCATAGTAATTTCTGTTCTTTTATTATATTAATGAGTATTACCTTCATGCGTTTGGATTCTTTGTCTTTGCACAATCTTTCAATAAGAAAAAAGAAAGCAAAATTACAGAAATTCTTGTCCAAAAATTAATCCTTTGTTTAATGATTGTTTGCTTAAATGCAATTTATAATTTTTAAATTAAATATAGCACAGAGGAAGAAAAAAAACCCTACAAATTTACTGTGCAGTCATTCTTCTGGTGGTTAATATTGCAGATGCAAAAACTTGACAGTTCTATGCAGTATCTGAAAATATAGTGGGCCCGGTAGCCAAGTGGTCAGGGCGCTTGGCTGCGGGTTGGAGGTGGCGGGTTCGATTCCCAGCCTCGGCGGAGGGCGGGGGGTTTTCCATGCTGCTTTCATCTCCAAACGGGTCCTAGGGTCTACCCAGCTCTCTGTTAAATGGGTACCGGGTTTCTTTCCCGGGAGTTGAGGGCGGTCGGGCTGACCACCCGACCTCAACTTCGTCCTGTTGGTCCTAAACACTGGAAGCATGACCTCCTGCGATCCCCAAAAGTCTGTGTAGGCTTATCGTGGGGCACTTTAACTATCTGAAAATATGTAATGACCTTTAAAATATATAGAGAAAACAATTTTGCTTTGGCAGCTTTACCTTATTACAGGAAAGCAATGCTTAATTATTAATTATAGTAACATTCCAAAAAACCTTGTATTTTATCAATGAACCAAATTTACTTTTATTGCTTACCATCTTATCAGCTTTGAAATTTTAACTTTTTACCAAGTGCACATAAGAACCTTTTCCCAGAATGGCATATACATATATGGGAGAACGTACAATTTTGTTTTGTTTTTTACTACAACTTTTTTCGTTCTGAAGAGGTTAGGATTTGTTTAATTGCATTATGTTTGCAAGCCATTCATAAATAGGAACATTTTGTTTGGTTTAGCAGTATTCGTGCATTTTTAAAAGTTGACTTTCTTTGTTTTTTCAAAGAAGGAGACAAACTATTCCAAGTGTATTTTTGCTTCATCAACATTTAAAGTACACAATGTATTCCAAGATTTTATCCCCATTTTCTATATAAACTATTTTTGCCATGAATCAAACAAGGGCCCCTTGCGGTAAGAGGTTGTCATATACTTTTCATCTGACTGATTTGCATATCATAGGAACCCAAATAAAACAAAATTTCCTGAAACTTTAATTCACCTGATGTTTGTAAATATAAGGAAATATTACGTTGATTTCTTTATTATTTCGTTTCCTTTATTTTTTTATTTTTTTCAAAATTGTAGACAAAATAGTTGATACAAGTTAAGATCTGATGATACCTGTAGTTGAATTACTTCAGATATATCTAATCTTGTTTAATGATTAGACAGTCTCTTTCTAACTAGTAACTGAGATGTGAAACAATGATTAATAATGCATGAATGAATTTACTGTTAATA
>JAFIDM010000001.1:65104673-65149886 GCA_023159025.1 Thereuonema tuberculata
GTTTGCCAGGGGAACGGATGCTGCCCGAGTGTGTCATCCCAACAGTGAAGTTTGGCAGTGGGGGTGTGAAGGTGGGGTCAAGTTTCTCCTGGTTTGGACATGGTCTTTTGGTTGTGAACGAGGGGATCATTGCATCCACACAGTATCTGGACTTCTAGACAGTTCCATGCTTCCTACTTTGAGGTCGCAGTTCAGTTAAGGGCCATGTTCCAGCGCGTTTATCTGCTGTGCCATAAGCACGTGTTGTCAGCGCCTGGTTTCCGGAGAATAATGTTCAGGAACATCAGTGGCCCACCCAGAATCCGGATCTCAACCCTATTGAACATCTGTGGGATGAATTGGAGCGCCGGATTCATGCACATCCATGCGACCGGAAACTTACATCCAACTTTTGCAGGTTTTGAAGGTGGAGTGGGCAAAAATACCAGTTGCTTGCTATCAGAAACTGGTGGAGAGCAAGCCATGGCGTGTGGATGCTGTGCTTAGAGCAAAAGGCCACAGTGCTCGCTGTTAGACACGCTGTAAATAAAGCGTCTATTCCATACCATAGGTGTCCACTTTCTATTGAGCAGGCAAAATTCTACATACCTGTAGTGTTTTTCTCTGCTGTAGATATAATAATACTATATATTAATAAATACATGGAGATTGTTGGCAATATCACATATCTGCATCTTTTGATTAAGCCTTCTCTGTCACTAAATTTTGACTGATAACATTTCACAGGTTTCTCATTTCCTTCTGATTCAGAAGATTATCACTTCTTAAAATTTTTGCACTATTATTCCGACCCTGTTATACCAATTTCTGTTGACCGTTTTCTCTGTTGCTCTTAATCTCTTCTATAAGAATCGTGATTTCATGCAACAAACAAATTTGACTTTCTTATCACAGTTACACTGATTATGTCCGTAGTTGAGGTTTGACATTAATGAATACATTTCAGGCTCCTGCTGTGTCCTTGCATTCCTCTTTCTCGAATTCATTATCAGTATAGATCAGAAAAATCAGTACCGTTGCAATCCATTAAATTGTCATCAACAATATACTCAATTTCATTGTCACTAAACTCCTCATCATCCAACCTATTTATTGTATTTTATTCATGAAATGAGAAAATCGTATTGCAATTAGCTGCAAATTAGAACACACCACATTTGTCTAAATGTCCCTTGGCAACTGATTTTTATCCTCTGTTGCAGATCTCAGTGAACTTTGATATTTGACTGACAACTGATTTCGCAACACAAATATGTTCTGTATTGGATTTGTTTTACTTGGGTTGGACTTTTAATCTTTATTATTATTATTATTATTCAGCTTCATTATTATTATAATTTAATGAACGTATAATCTAACCTGTAAACTTAATCTGAAGTTCAAAATGCACTTTTTCTTGTTAACTATTATATATAAAAAAAAAGACAGTTTTGGTGCGAGTTATCTAAATTGGAAAACATTTAATAGTATGGAAAATAAGTTTTATGTAACAGTATGGTGCGATAAATTTTGATTGGTTAAAAAATCTGATGTCATCACCGAAAAACATTACTAAAGCCTGAAGAACTTGTAAGTGAGGATTTCAAATTACCTAGTTGCTAAAATAGTATCTTAGTAGTAGCTACTTCAACTGTGAAATCAACATAGTCAGTATAATAATATTTGACTCCATCGGTAGATTCATCGTAGGAAGGGTAAATCGTGTCATGTTTAGTGTTTTTTGTTTTTTTCTTTTATTATGCTGTACAGGTTTGTAGCAACAGTTAAACTGGTAATTCCTCGCCCATATTAATGTTTTGAAATTGAAAGAATATTGCATAGTGATTTAGGCAGTGGTAGATTCTTCAATACAGAATGGTCAGATATTGACCTTGTCATACATAAAGCATTTTATCCTGGGGAGACAATAGAAGATGCCATCTCCAATTGCTTTATTTCTATATCAGTCATTGTTCCGATCAAAGAATGTTCATAAAGTAGTTTCAAAATTTGTAAATTTAGTGCAATGGTTTTAATTCTGTACACATTTGATCTGCCCTTTCACCTTGGCCTTCCTTCAAATTAAAAAAATAAAAAATCTATATTTATGTAGGGGATAATTTGAGTATGCATTTTCTTTTAAAAGCTTTTTGTAAGTATTTTAAGCTTTATGTTTCCATTCTCTTGTTAGTGTATAAGAAATTTCAAATAACTACTGTATTAATTAAAATGTTAATTTTTATTAATTTGCAGAAAACAAAATCAGCTTCTGCAACAAGCAGCCCTGCTCATACCCAGTCATCTAATCCTGATCTTCTTAGTGATCTTGTCGATTTATCAAGCAACTTGGCTTCAAAAGTTTCACCAGTTGAAGACTTCAATCCTAGAGCTGAACCAGGTATTATTTTATTTTTAAAGTTAATAGCTTTTGCTTTATAGTGTCAATTTTTGCTAATGTCAGGCTTATGCTTTAAACATTTTATACTTGGATAAGGATTGTTATGATAGTCACCTGTTTTGTTTATATAAATATCCCTTTTTTTTCTTTCCTACATTGAGACAATACTTGATCTAGGAATAGTTTATCTTAAGCCTATGTTTTTAAAAAGATTAAAAAAAAAATATTTGATATTGTGACATACAACAGTTTAGAATAATTAGTGCAGTACTCTTTTTCAAGACTCATTTTTTTTTTTCAATTCTGTATTAAAAATTGAAAATATAAACCATATTTGATTTACCAATGTAAGAGTCACCACTTCTATTTATAAATGTAGATTAGGAATATTGAATTTTATTATTTAAATATATTTTAATCATTTACTCACAATGAATTCCTTATAGTCTACTTACCTAAAGAAAGTGAGGCTCACAAAATCAATGTGTGTAGAAACTTTCTTCATGCATAACTTGCACGTATAATAATTAGTAAATCCTGTGAAGTAAAGTCTCACTTGAAACATCTATTATAGCTATTGAATGAATAGTATATTCATTTGTGCAGTTTTTGAGTCAAGAATGGGATGAGTCTTTCAAATGTTTATGAAAGAATTGGTATAAATTGGTTTGGAAAAAAGTACATTTAACATTTAACTCCATTTAACATGGAAAAAAAATTATAAGGAAAGAAAAATGTAAATATTAAAGAAAAAGCATCGAGAAAGATATCTGGTCTGGCATATTAGGAGCTATGATAAAAGTTTTCCACAGGGTAGTTATCATGGTTTGTATTTGCAATTGAATAAATTAATTTTACTCTTACAATGAATTTTATTAAGCTACTTTAATTTCTTTTTGACAGTTGTGCAACTTTTTGAAAAATTTGGTTTTAAAAGCAAAGAAAGTATTGATTGAGTTTTCAGTTCTGCTTTCACAACAAACGATTGACCATTCAGGTGATTTCAAAAGGATCAAAGCTACCCTGATCACAGGATCTCCATTGTAGTTGAATGGTGTATCAGGAGAGTAGTAGGGTTAAAACTTCTCAGCCATGCTCAAGAATTTCATGTGGCTCATTTTTGCATAACTGTCTTCTTCAATGTGGGTCATTTCTGGCTGGATAATGTCAGCCAAATGTTGCTGTAAATAGGGCTCTGCACTGATGATTTGTTCTTATCTAGCAGCTCATAACAGAAGACATCCTGCCAATGCCACGAAATACACAATATTGTCTTCTGTGGGTTCAGATCCTGTTTCGTCTGGAGTGTTGCTTGTTTCTTAGAATTCAGCCATTCCTTTTTGCATGTTTCATATTCACATAGAGGATTCACTTTCATATCCTGTAATGAGACATAGGAGAAATACATCTAATGAATCTCAATTAAATGACTCTTTTGACTACCTGGAGATGAAAGCCACATCCTCAGTTTCTGCACCTTCCCTAAGGCATAAAAGATGGTTCGGTAAAGCTTTTTTGTCACCCTATTCAGATGAATTGCCAGATTGGTAAGAACTTTCATGGAGAAGACAGTTTGAATTTCTCATTGAAGGTTGATGGATCTTCCTTCTCTGTTAGCATCTGTTAACTGAAAGTTGCCTTAAAATGCTCAACCATTTGTTAGCTATACTGTGTCCAATGGAATTTTTGACAATACACAGTGTTAATATTGGTTGTTGCTGTGGCTGCCAAGGAGCCTTGCCAACATTCTTACACCAAGATGAATCTGAAGTGAATTTTTATGTTGTGAATGGGAGGGGAGGGATCTCTTACATATATATCTGGTGCATACACAGCCTTTTAATTTTTTTCAATCATATATTGTTTCCTTTCATTAACCAGCTGTATTCATAGATTCATGTTAGGTAAATTTCTGATGGATTCTCAAATTTCAGTCAGTGTTATTCCTTCAAATGATTGTTATATAGAATTCATTGCTTTAGTGCAATCCAATCATTTTAATTTGCCTTTGTCGAAGCCATCTACATTTTGAATATCTCTTTGACATTTTAGAATTTTGTCAGCATTAAAAAATTATGTATAGAAATACAAAACATTTGAAACTATTCAGGCAGTTTCTTTCTTTCTTTCTTTTCCAGAACTGAAACATCTATTTGTAATTTTGTAATCTGGGTATGAAATTTAATGATCAATTACTAATGATAGTATTGATTACTACCCTATTACTATCTAATCTTCATTTGGAAAATGTAATTTGGTGAACATTAGATTTCAAGTTAAATTTAAATAATCTTTCTTTTAGGGCTGAGTAAATCAGAGATTATTGCAGTATATTAAATGAGTATCTGCTGAAATGCATTTTTTTTTCCTATTAGTAATCCTGCATCCTGTCTTTGAGCATTTTAAATCATTTCATCAAATTTTCACTGTATGTCATGCTGGTATAGTCTATTGAGGGTGTGGGGAGAAGAATTCTGCAAAAAAAAAAAAAAAAAATTAGGATGAAACAATTGTACAGAATTCTCGTTGATGTTGGCTCAATGGGCGAAAGCATATTCATTGTCCGGTAGGCGATTTTCTCTCCATTTATGAATGATTACGGACATTAAACTTGCTTTCTAAAAAAAAAAAATTAGTACCAAATGTTGCCGATAAAAGAAAATTTGGGTTAAAATGTAGACTGAAAATAAAAACCGGGATAAGTGCCAAAATCTAAGTTTTGAGAAAAACAGCAAAAACATTTGTGAAAACTAATACTAGCTACAGTGAAAGTCTAACATTTGGCTAAAGTTTGAAGTTCTTGCAGACTGAATATCATATAGCCGGGTTTTTACCATACTGGCCTAGACACATAGACCATATTTTAGCAATAAAATGGAAATCGATTGTTGTGGCACTTAGCCCGGTTTTTATTTTCAGTCTACAAATTGTCTTAAAATTATAGCAATTTTTTTTTATTTCAATTTAAATAGCTAGTGTAAATTTTGTGATTGTATAAATTCAAGAAGCTTCAGTTACAAGTTATACAGCTTTTAAAAACAATGCTGTTCTTACTGGATATTTACATTCAATTACAAGGGTTTTTAATTTATTAGAAAATAAGTGTTTTATTGACAGTTTGATAAATTGGTTTAGTAAATACTAATTTCTGCCTGAAAGTAACATGTTAAATGTTATTAGTTATGGTTTATACTGATTCCTGTTTCTTTTCATTTGTTGTTATTCAAAATACTAATAATTTTCAGTGTTTCATTGAAATGGAAATAATACTTTTAAGTCAAAATTCATATTTAATACATTTTTGAATGACATTAGTAATAAGCTTTTGAAAATTTGGTACAAACATTCTAATTGCTATGTTTTATTTGTATTTCAGTTGTAGCAAACGGTGAATTTGGAGACTTTGCCTCATTTCATGATACTACTTCTAGCACAAAACAACAAAGGTAGTGTTTTTGAAGTTTATTTTGAATTATTGAGATCTTAATTTGAAATACTGAGATGAACATTTTAGAACATTAGATTTAGTCAAAATCATTCTTAAAAGATAAGAAAAAAGCTCTGTGTCTTTATTGTAATACATCCAGCCCCTACATGCTACGTATACAATACATTTTGAATTCTCACTTCCTTGCATTAATAATTTTCTTGATCTAATCTGTAAAAATGTTTTAGCTTTGGTTAATGCATCCTTTAGAAGACTGAAATATTTATCCTACATCTTATTATTAATTCTTTGATATTTTTACCCACTTGATAGCCCCAACTACATGCCATTACAATACTAATATAGGTTAAATTTAACATTTGGTATTTTAGGTTTTATTACAGGTTTGGTTTAATGTTTGTAGCACACTTTTCCATTTGGTTTTTAATTAATTAGTTAACTTAATTAACTAAACTTTTTTTTTCTTAATATGCTAATACTCTTATAATAAGAAAAAGGAAAAAGTTATTTTTAAGTAAATATATAGTATATGTTTTGCTTTATTTTCCTGAATTAAAGTATTTCTAATTAAAAACCAAAATTAATGAGAATACTAACTTTGTTTTTTTTTTATAATAAAGAAATCTAAAATTCAAGTTAGTGAAGTATTACATTTAAAACTCTTACATAAAAACTTAATTTTTCCTAAAATAAAAGCACAACTGCAATAATTTTAAATAACAAACAGTAAATGAGTATCATCACAACAACATAAGGAAAAAAAAAAGTTTAGTTAATTAAGTTAACTTTGGTCTTTAATTAATTAGTTAACGAGAATATTATTTATTTACTTCTAATCCTAAATTGGTTTTCTGTCTAATATTCATAACATAAACGTTTGGCATACATTAGGCTATCAAAGAAAAAAGACAAAAATAAAAATTACATGGGATTCGAACTTCAGACCCTTGGATTGTCATGCCAATGACATACTGTTAGTCCACTGTGACCCTTGCTTTCTTGCGACATCAGTGAGCTAATAAGGCAATACTTGAAAAGCGATGAAAATAACGTCAAATATCTCGAAATCTGTAGGGCATTGTCCCCAATATGTGTATATATTTTTGTAGGGCATTGTCCCCAATATGTATATATATTTTTGAAGTACTTCATGTGTACTTTCATCTCACAAAAGGGCACTTGAATTTCAAAGATACAGGGTGTGTCGACTCCTTGTAAGAGTAATTCAGTTTTAGTTGGTACAGTGATGACATTGTTTTACAGTAAATTCAAAGAATAGAGAAGAATAACTTCTTAACCACTAGTGTGCCTAGAATTTTGAATGTTATGGGTTATGAATGCTATTTTAGATCCATTATTTGGACATAATTTAATCAACAAAAATGAAAAAAAGTAAAACAAAAAAAAAGTTTTTAAAATTCTTAAAGTATTTAATTTTATTTTTGATATTACTTTGTTGATTAAATTTTGAGTATATTAGAAGATAAATGAATGAAATCTCACTTTTCTAATTTGATGAGAATAGGACAGAAGAGGGAGAAAGAAAATGAGAGGAACTCTAGACCATTTAAGTTTTTAGTTTTCATTGTCATGGATATGATTAATTAAGGATGAAGCATTGATATAGAAGTACTAGTGTTTGTCTGGAGGGGTAAAAAATGACCAATTAAAAAAAATAAACTTTGCATCAGACCAGTATAAATTGTTATTGTAAGTTATATTTGTTATGCATTGCCTTATTCACTTCATATTGATTTTATTTTTAGTGGTATAGAAGAGTTTGCCGATTTTACTGCCTTCAATAGTACCTCTACCTCAACAACAAACACATTAGGTAGTGGAGCAGCTGCTGTTTCAGGATCCGCTTCTAATCAGGATATTTTGTCAATGTTACAACCATCTCCTCAGTTAGTTTCTTCCACTCCATCTCTTATTGGTACCCCATCATCTTTTGTATCTGGTGTACCAGTGGCACCAACTGTGCCACTAACAGCAATGCCCATTAATTTGGGTGGAAATATGCCAATGAGCACAGTTCTTCCTATTTCTCCAATGGTTTTGCCTTCAACCACAATGCCTTTGGGACAAATGGGTGTTATGGCATGCCCTCAGGTTAGACGATTTTTTTTTAATTCCTATATTTAATTCTTGAATTATTTTAAATAAAGACAGATTTAAAGAAACTTAATACCAACAAATGATTAGTAGAAGTATTTATAAAACTCATAGAATTATGTATAATTTTGTTGCTATTTAATGGAAAAATTCTTGAACATTCCTGAAAGTCATGTTTGGTAGTGTGGTAGATGCATGGTAATTACACAGAATTGCTGCTGCTTGATTTATTCCTTGTTGACCTAAATTTCTGAAAAGCACTTGCACAACTTCTTGCTATAAAATTTCTTCTTCTTTCTTTGAATATAATTTTAACAAGTTTGAAGTTTTCCACTAAAATTTTTAGAGGACGAGGTAGCCTTTACATGTGTATGAGTTCTTTTTTGCAGAATTTTATTTTATATTGATTCTTTGAAATAACAATTATGACAGGTTATTCTGCAGTTTAGAAATGACAAGTAATGCTTAAAATTGATAAATTCATTAAGTGGTATTTGAATTTTGATGTAATTCAGTGGGTCTTTTTTTTTTTTTCTATTAAGAAAAAAATGCTAATCGATGTCAATTAATATTATTTTCAAATGAAAATTCATTCTTTATATGCATAATTTTTTTTTATTTTTTTTTTAATAGCTCTTTGGACTCTTTAGAATAGTAATTTTTAAAATACTGTTTATATTCAGTTAAGAAAATGAAAAACATTTTTTTAATTTTTTTATTTAATTACAGTAATTTTCAAAATAATAATTTATAAACATTATTATTATTTAAATGGTTTCAGTATCTTACTTCGATCCTAACACTATTCTGCATAATTAGAAATATTTAAATTCTATGAAATGTAAAATTTTAAATATTTCCATAAAAATAGGTTTCTTAAAACCTCCATGTATCTTTTGCAGTATTTGTATGTAAGAAAACATCCTTATTTTAAAAGCTAATTTTAATTTAGTTATTATTTGCTTTTATGTTTTCTTTTTTTATTTTTTTAGCAATTTTATAATTTAATTTCTATTATAATTTATAAAGGCTTCATTAACCAATCCTCCTCCTTCCCAATCTGGCATGGCACAGCAACCCCTCCTAATGTATGATTCTTCTAGCACAAATATTCACTCTGCCACCCCTACTTCAGTGGCAAATAACCAGGTATGATCTATCATTTGCTTAAAATATTTTTGAGAAACAAAATCATAAATAAACTACATTACAACAATCTGCAATTGTAATGGAATCGAAATCATGAAGTTGAATTTGTTTGTAGCATTACTGAGGTAATGAAAGATATCCTTAACAGTTGAGAAGCTTGGTCCTAACATTTTTTGGTATTTAGTTTTAATAGAAAATCTGCGGAAAGAATACTATGTAATCTTATATAATTATTATTATTATTATTATTAGTAGCAGCAGTAGAATTTTTAAGTGAGAAGAAGCTTAAACAACACTGCTTCTAACAATTTGTCAACAGTAATTCTGAGGGACTGCATTTCTGATGTAACTTTAGAAATATGATAACGCAGTGTAGACCATAAATGGAACACCATTTTCCATATTTCTTGGATGGTTTAATACTGGTTTTTGAGTCCAGTAGTCTTTAGCAGCCTCTCCTTACAGTCACTGTAATAGGCTTAATATTTGATTATTTAAATTATTGATCAGAAATTATCTTCTCATACAGTGGAACCTCGCTATTCGTACATAATCCCTTCCAGGAGGCAGTTCGAATGGCGAATCATTTTTTCACATAAGAAATAATGTAAATTGGATTAATCCGTTCCAGACCCACAGATGATTGCTTATTTAAACATTTATAATAAAATTTTAAGCATAAATACATAAAAACTGTGAAAACGATATGGTTGACTTCGCCATGCCATACTGAGTTGCCAGGTCAGAGACACGAGTTCCACTTTCAAACTTCGCAACGAGTTCTTTTTTCAATTCAATTGTCCTTCTCACTGATTTCCTTTTAGGCTTGGTTGAGCCAGTAATCTTTTTTGGACCCATGGCTGCACTACTTTTAATAAAAATAAAAAAAAAATAACAATAAAATAGCACAAAGTTTCACGAAGCTTGCGTGGCTGATGCATAGTGTACGGAAGCTAGCACGAGACTGAGCTGAAGCGACCGCGTGGCGCGGCCATTAACAAGGTCACGCTGTCCGAATCGCGGGGCAAGCGTACGAATGGCGAGTTGAATTTTACTTGAAAAAGTTGTACGAATAACGAGTTGTACGAGTAGAGAGGCGGACGAATGGCGGGGTTCCACTGTATTAACAATTAAGATGATGCTTCATAATCTGTATTACTGTTAAACTAATTTGAAATACTTTTATTTCAAATGCTTGTTGTCAATCATTCATATCCTTACGGAAATAAATCTCCTTGATCTACATTGTCCTTGTACTATGTTTCACCTTGACATATGATCACCAAGCGTGGACTTACAGATTTTTCTTGAATTCTTTCACGTTATCAAGAAAAATCTTATCGAATCAAAAAGAAGTGTTGACTAAGTTACATGTAAATAATATATTCAATTTTTTTCTTCTGTCCATGGGTTCATCTAGTATTTAATTATATTTATTATATTTGTTTGTCAGATGAATTATAAATTTATTATTTAAAATTTTTGTTTAGAAACCAAATACCTGGACGAATTCTGGGTCTGTTGACATAAACTTAGATAATCTAAGTTTAGGCAGCAAATATGAGAAACCTCAAGCCCCTAGTATGAATGAACTTGCAGGTAGGCTGTCATAATCAGTATTTTTTAATTCACTAACAATATATTTCTTAAACTTTGATTTCATTAAAATGTCAAAAATAGATAAATATATGAAGAATAGGGATGAAGTGTTTGTGTAGCAGCAGGTAAAAGGAAAAATTACAAATTTTACAGTTAATTTGGTTTTGAAATGTTGTATATACAGGGCGATTTCAAAATTTTTTTTGTAAAAGCGCTATTGTAGATATGATGCGATGAATGGTACAGTTGGATAGAGCACATGTTCAAGTTTTTTTTGTATATCTCAGAACCATGAACTATGACCTAGGGGGCGTCCATTAATTTGTGAGCTCAAAAGGGGGGAGGGGTCCGGCAAATCTCACAAAATCTCATTTAAGGGGAGGGGGGTAATGAAAATCTCACATCAACTTTTTAATTCAGAGAATATACATATTATAACAGATTATAATGTATGATTACTACTGCCCATCTATTTTGATGAAAGATCAAACTATCCTTAACAAAGGCTGCAAGATGTGCAGCATCTACCTTCCTTCCCATGTGAAGCTGCAGAAATACAGATCGGCGCTGCATGCAACCCCGCCAGCACCTGTGGTCAGGGTTCGACCAACGCATGTGTTCACTCATCAAGCTGAGGAGCTGCTGTGCGCCGTGGACGATAGGCTGGAGTGGCTACATGAGGGGGATGTAGATAAGTCTAATGACTGTCTTCCTATACTACCAAAAGACATGGACGTCGTGTGTCCAATCATTACAATAGAAGAAGCACATGAATGCCGATGGAGTGAGTGAAGAATTAGGGAAGGCGGTGTCGCAGCCTATTTTTTTACTTTTACTAAATTTAATTAAATTTGTTATAGTGCACCTTAAACGTATTATTGTTTTTGTCTTCTTTCACGGAAAAAATGTATTTCATAAAAGACATCAGTAACACTTTAGGTATTTAGTAATTTGAAGCAAAATACATGAACATTTCAAATAAATTTAATTATTTAAAAATTATAGGGAAAATCTCACGTGAGGGGGAGGGGGGTCCAAATTTTTTAAAAAACGCCTCAAGTAATTAATTGATGCCCCACCCCCCTACATTAATCACATGGCAACTGGAAACCCGAAGTACGCAGTCCTGGCTAATGCGAAAGCAGTGGGTCATTGGCTGTTGCTTTGTATAACAAACGATTGCCTCTGCCGCTCGCCAGATGGTGTTGTTGACAACTGGGCATTCACAGGTGAGGAAAACGCATACTGTGTTTTAGAATATCACGCAACCAGATCGGTGACGGTGGTGCAGAGTGGTTTTCGCACCCAAATTTCAGAATGACCCACCTGCCAAGAATTCCATTCGTAATTGGTATGATCAATGTAAGTGACCTGGTTGGGTGATAATTAAAGATTAATACTTTCTTAGTCATCCTTTACTGCAAAAAAAAAAAAAAAATCATCTGAATGAGAAATCACTGACATAGTGCTTTGATTGTCAAAAACAAAGTTCTATGTTAATCTTAGTGAAACTTGGTTTAGAATGTACGAGGGTCATTCAATAAATAGTGCAACAGATTTTTTTTCTCAAAGTTTTGTTTTATTACAGTTTTAAATTTATTACATCACTTTGTTCCTCAATTCTTTAGCTACAAAAAAGCTATTTTTCAACATAATCTCTGTTCAAGTCTATGACCTTACACCATCAAAAAGTCAGAGCTTGTATGAATGCCTTGACTGTACCACTCTACTGGTCTGTGCCTCAGCCAACTTCTTACTGCTTCAAGAACTTCCTGATCATTGCCGTATCGCTTCCCATGGATTACATCCTGTAGAAGTCCAAATAGGTAAAAGTCTGAAGGTACAACATCAGGGCTGGATGAGGGAGAACAGTCCAGTGAAATTTTGTGATCTCCTCAGGGTATACAGAATTGAGTGTGCTCTAGCATTGTTGTGGAGCAGAAGTTTGTTCATGGCTTTGTGAGCATGAACATGCTGGAATCGTTTCCTCAGTTTCTTAAAGAGTCTTCACATAGGCTTCTGAGTTGAGCATTGCATGTTGCAACATTGCAGGAGTAACAGCTGTGTGCAGGCATTCAGAGCGCGGGAGATCTGACAGCCTCTGTCTTCTGACGACATCAGAAGATTCACCCAATGGTTCAGTGCTTTTATCAACTGCCAGGTCTCTGTATATGTTCTGTAAGCGCTTGTGAATAGTTGTCACGGTCTCCTGTTCTGCCAAAAGAAATTCTAATAACTGCTTTTTGTTTGAAACGCATCTCATTCATAGACATCATCTTGAACGTTACCTACAGTGCTACAGCACAGCAGATAATGATGAAACATTTTGAGAAAATGTGGGAATGTTTGAAGATACGTACAGAAAATTTTACGTTTTTTTTCATCAAATATTAGCAGAGGAAAGAAATGTGTTGCGTTACTTATTGAGCGACCCACATAGTTTGTCAAAATGATTTGAATTGTTAGAATCTCTTGAAATACTAAATAAACTATTGTGTACTGATAGTTTGAATTGTTTTGAATGTCATACTATATTTGGAAAAGAAAGGAAACTTTATAGATATCTGAACTACAGAACAATTTCCTAGCATTATGACTGCACCATCACAAGCAACAGAAATTAAATTTTCATTCAAGTAGTTGCCTTTTGGAGTTTTCATTCCAAAATATTACTTATTAATGAGCTGTAAATATCTGATCTTGATTGTTGTAATATTTTTGCACATCAGGATTCTCACAATAACTAGTTGTACTTATTTATTTGAACTTACTATATAAAGCATTATATGTTGAAGAATTTTATTTAATTACATATCATAATTTCTTAGTAAATTTGTCTTTTTTTGGCTTTGGGAGATGAAAATTAATTCATTATTTTCATAATAGGGGCCGTTACAGTTCCAATCAAATCCTTTTAAGCATAATTATTCTTGGATTTCTTTGATATGCATTTGTGTTTATAATATTTACTTGTCAGTATATGTTGCAGAATAGTATAACTTACTAGCAGGTATACATTACTATATAAAGATTACAAATGCAATTCATGTGAGAAGGAAATTGGTGACTACTGTACTATTGTGGCTGGTAATTCAAATAAATTCACCTTCATTATCAATGTGATAAATCTCTTAATCTCATGCAGTAACATCTGTATAAACATATCCTTAAAATTTAATGCTTCGTAGACTACAAATTCAGATTAAAGATCATCATTAGAGTGTTCAGCCTTTTTTTTTTTTTTTTTTTTTTGAGCGGAAAATCTGAAAGAGAAATAAGCTATGTAAGAAAATACATATAGTAGGAATAAAATTGAAGAGCTTTATTAAATTCAGTTTTAAGAAATTCAGCTTTAAATTTAAATCCACATCCCATAATTGTTTGTTCTTACTATGATAAATTATATTTTAGGTGTTCCATTGGGAATGCAACAAATGGGTGTTGGAAATTCACAACAAAAGTATGTTACATCAGGTAGGTTTTTCCATCTTTTATTTAATATTTCAAACCAGGGACTTTTTTTTTTTTAACCTTCAAAGTGCTTTATCAGGTGCTACTCTACATTGTTTATTTCTTAACTCTTTCACATGATAGTTTCTCACATCACAATCAGAAGGTCAGACAGATTCAAAGGAGGATTAAGTGTGAATAATTTATAAAGAGTAGCAGAGAATTAAAAAATAAATGGAAAGACAAATAAAACAAAAGATAACAAATCAATGGCAAGTGCTATAAGTCTGATTCAGTGTTTCAGAAATAACAAATGTTGACTTTACACAAAGAGATACAGTCACATAAGCAATTAACAATGATGATACTTTAGTGCAACCAATATATCAGTGCTTGAACACAGGTCTTGCAAACGACTGTCCAGGTAGAGTAAAAACAAAGTTTTTTTGATGAGGGATAACATGATGCTGACTTACTGATTAACATTTTACCATCAAAAGAAGGCCTTAGATGATTTTACGAGCAGGGGAAGTAGGATTATTGACTTTCATGGTGAAAACAACTGAATTCCTAGCTTGAGTTCTTGTAAAATCAGCCATTAAAGCTCTTTTAAAAATGAGAATGGTTGACATGAAAAAAGTAGCCTTATCTGGCCTGAGAACTATTCATGCACAGATAATTTGAGATAGAATTTTAAAAGTGGCGAGAAAGGTAAAAAAAGAATGGAGGAAAGATGAACAATAACATAAGTATTAATTGTGTTACAGGGAAAAGGTAAGAGGGGAAAATGAATTGTGAGGAAGAATAGCATAGAAGGCAAATGATAAATCTCCACAGCTTTTATTCAAGAAGATTTTTTTTACACTTGTCATTCCAAGTTCTTTCTTGCCATACAATTGAAGTGAAATTCTTTACTATGAATAAAATCCATCTTGGATTGATGGACAATTTCACCAGCCATATATTGAATCAATTACTCCAATTTTGTTATTTAATCTAAGACTATACTTTTTGAAATTCAGTATTTCTTTCTGAAATTCCTTCTCAGCTGAGTTTCTAGTTTGTCTGCATAACTAAATTATCAATTTGATGCAATTTAAAATTTTAAGCAGTGAAAACACTTCAATTCTTTTAAGCATCTGAAGTAGGAGTGAAGTAGCTTCTAGTTAATCATCATCATCCTATTACACATCAAATCATATCTAAAGAAGCTGTTTAGTTCTTCCATTCTCTTTCATCTGCCACCTTTCCTCCTAGGTATAATTGATAGTTGGTATTCTGGAGGAGAGAATTGTAAGGGGTTAAACCTATATTATACTTGATGCTCCTCCAATGCCACTTCAGCCTTGCTCCATTCTTCTTCACTCTGTTGGAGCTAATCAGTGGAACTTAGCATTTGGGATTCCTTCAGAGGATCTCCAAACCATTTTTTGCTGGTCAGATTTTAGCCTCTTTCTTTCCTATTTTTGTAAGCTCTTTATTCATCACTGCTACTCCAGAATAAACACACACTGGCCTTTTCCAAATGCCAGTTCTTTTCTGGATTTAAGTATTAGTAAAATAAGTCTAATTTTATTTAGAAAAATTAGTGTTAAGATTTTACCTTTATTCCTTGATATCCCTCTTGACTCTCATTGCTATCCTCCAAAACTGTCCTATTTACTTATAGATAATATAAACTTCAATCAAGTGCTAAGCATTGGGGTGGAGGTGGGGACACAAAACGAAGGGAGGAGGCAACAACTAAAACTGCACTCTTGGACAAAAAGAAAAAAAAACATTGCCCTTAGAAGATGGTATCACTAGTCACTGCAACTAGTAGATAACACAACGGTAATGCTGAAAATGTTACCTAACTGGAAACAAAAGAAAAGCAATAAAGAAATGGAGGTAGAAGTTTGTCACACTAACTTTGTCAGTGCACAATTTTGCTTCACCCATTTTGTATTAATATAGCTTATCTTCATTATAGTCAGAATAGGTTGCTAATAATTAGAACCAAAGTTAAGAATTTAAAAGTAAAAACAACAGTTTACTCATTTAATCTTATAATAAATCATTACATATGTTTTCTAATCCTCTTCTCAAGGAACAATTCTTTAAAAGCACACTGGAAGTGATTCTTGCTATTAAATTTTGTATGCAGAGAAAAAGAAATTGGTAACTAACTAGTCATCACAACTTATTTTACCTATCCCCATTGGAACTGTTTTTATTAATGCATGGACAGTGGGTCAAAATGAAAAGCACATTCAGTGAGGTCCTTTATTATTGCACATTTGAGCAGTAAATTAAAGACTTGCCATTATGAAATGAATGGTTAAGTAATATCAATAAATTAAATCAATTAAAATTAGCATTTTGCTGTTTTGATGTAGCATTTTTTTTTAATGAGTACTGTATCAAATTTCAAAGGTGAATGCCATATCTTGTTACATTTTGTTTTTATTATATATTTGTATTTATATTTGCTTAATAATTATTATTTTTATCTTCAGGTGGAAGTCCAGCATCTATGATGGCACCTATGATGTTTTCAACTGCAGGAATGATGAGGCCACAGTGTCCAGTTTATACAGGCAGTAAACCAGGCTTTGCAAATTTTTCTAAATAAACAAAGGCCAGAGTTAATATTCTTCCTGATATTTACTTGTGTATTTCTTTTTCCCTTTGTATTGCAAATGGGTTTGCTGAGCACTGAAACCCGTCCATTACATGCTGGGAAATGATCACATAACTATTGAAAATTTAATAAGGAAAAAAAAAAAATCATTTGTGCTAGATTAAATAAGTAAAAACTCAATGTGCACTTCTCTCCATTATGTTAGGGATTTTTGGAAAGATCTGATCCCTGAGTTCGGATGTCTACTTATACTGATTTTGCTATGCAAATCCTAACTTTTGATAATAATAATTATCTGCAAATTTTTTAGGCAAAGGAGGAAAAAAAAAATTCCTTTGAAAAAATTTGGGGAAAATCCTAACAATGTTTAGCTCAATGTACTGTAATTCCCATTCTTTGTCAAATCAAGTTAATAAATATCTGTAAATATCTTATTTGTTTGAGTGAGCACAGATGTGAAATAAATGTAAATTTTCATATTTGCAAGAATCAGAAAGTAGCTTTTGTTTTCCAGTCTATTATAATTATTTTCCATTAATCAAGAAATTTTCCAGATCTGTTAGTTAAACAAGAATTAGTTTTTATTTTTTTTTATTTTTTGTTTCCTTAGAAAATAAATTGGCACAAATTGCAATAATTTACAAATTTCATCCGCATATATAGTGATGCAGTGGATTTATTGCTATTTTGGTTGAGCCAGTTTTTTTATTCCATCTCTTCCCATTTTCTTTCTGTGATGTTGTAATTCTTCTTTCAGTTCTTTCTTTCATATAAACTTGTGAATATGTACAGTTTCTTTTAGGATATACATATATAAATATACAAATATATTTTTCAATGTCAGAAAAACAGTTTTGAAGGCCAAGCATTCAATTATTCTGTAAATATTGTTATTTACATGTCATTTCAATTTAATGTATAATGGATGTTTTTAATGAAAATGTTGAGCAGTAGAGAGCACACAAGAATGAACAAAAAAAAAAAAACTCTCGCTACATATGTAAATTTATGTGATGGCAGTGTGTATGGTTTTGGGTACTTAATTTGTGTAATTTTATAAACAAGGTTGACATCAATACTCAAATTTTTTTATAGCATAGTGCATCTTAACTGCTTAAGGAAAACAATTACTTTTATTTTTATAGCTAAATATCAGTCTTAATTACTGAATACCACTACTATCTGTGATAAATTAATTCATATTTTGCCAATTTGTGGTAAATTAGTAAAAAAAAAATAAAGAAATTTAGTTTGTTTTAATTAAAATTAGGCTTTTATTTAGAAAGAATAATAACAGAAAAAAAAAACGCAATTCTCTCTCTAAAAATGTTAGTGATGTGTTGCTTCCATTCATTATTTTCTTAGAAACGAAGACAATAGGAAAAAGGCATATTTAGTATACTTTAGAATGTTTAAAAGTGGTTTATTTAAGTGAGAAAAACTGAATTATATCAATGTTTTTTTACTCCATGATTTTTTTAATCTATTATACAACAGGTTTCTAGAGAATATCTGTGGGAGGAAAGGATGAATTAAAGGAGTAGCACATATGGTAAATATTGTAATTTTAAATTCATAGCAGGATTTAATAGGAAAGTTACCTTATTTTTCAGCCTCTTTTAAGTTTGGAATCTATTGCTGAAATATTCTATAACTTATGCAAACTCCCAATAAATTTAAAAGGAAATAATGCTACATGGGAGGGAGAAAAAAAAAGTACTGACTTATTACTGTATTTTGATAAAATTTGTCGAGTTTTCCTCTTTGGATATAAGTAGATTAATTTGCAGTCATCTTCATTTTTTTTTGTAAATGAGTTATTACGATGTTGTATAAATAGAGGCATTTATCTATCTTGAAAGGCAAATATGAAATGAATTCATTTTGATTTGTAATTTAAAAATAAACATACATTTAGGTATGCAATACAATGCAATACAACAATTTTTGCAAAAAACGTCAAACCCTTCTTTCTGCATTTTGATATTTTAATTAAATTAATGAAAATTTACTATTATAGGTTGTATTAGTTGTAGGAGAAGTAATGCAAATGTTGAATTTAGCTGCTGAATAAATAGTTACTTTGTTTTCCAAGAGACATGTGAAGATGCATCTTTGGTATTGATTGTCCAATGCTATAACTTTCATAGTCTGTGAAGGTAAAACAGGTGATTCCATTCAAACTTGGTTGCTAATGAGACATGAAAGTTGGGTTTTCTAGAGAACAGTTTAAGCAGTAGTAATAAAATAAATTTGAATTACTTTGTTCAATTAAATTATTCACCATGTTACAATTTTAGATGCGATAGCTATCATTTTCAAAAGCCAAAGCTTAAGAGTTCTGCACAATTCTTAAATGAAGGGAAGTATGTAATTTAAAGGTTGGCCGTTAGGTTACTAATGATAGTTAGAATCTGGTGACGAAATAATTTTTTTCTGCTTTTCAAAGTTGCAGCTTTGCTTTAATGCAGTTTAGACAAATGGAAAAAAAAAAATATATACAAATCCAATACTTGCTTCATTTCTAATTAAATAGGTTTTTTTTTTTTTTTAAGGCTAGTTTGCTGTTGAAGTAATTAAGAATGATCAAAAATAGATTCCTAATACTGTTTTAATGGCTGATGAGGAATTGGTTTATTTCTAGAGATATTAATGGCCAAGTGCCATAATGGTTGTATATTGCTTTCATAAGCATTAAAATTCTTATGCCAGAATATCCTTAATTCTTTATTTTAAGTAAAAAAAAAAAAAGAAAAGGAAAATTTTTGAGTATTACATTTAGCTGTGAACTCAAATCTGTGTTTACTTAATAAAGTTCTGTAAAGGAATTTAAGAGCATATTTTGGAACAGTAAAATTTTCTTTATATAGAATTTCTTGGCTGTTGCCTATGTAGGATTATTTATAGCTACACAAAAGCCTTTTTCCATTGAATTTTCCTTTACTCCTATTTATTTCTCTGAAAAGTTTTCAGTTTTATATTTCACAAATTCGTATTTTTTTTCTTTTAACTGATATCTTTTTTTTTTCCTTCAGATATAAGAGGATTTTTTTTTTTTTTTTTTTTTTTTATGTTGATAGATGCACTCCTGAAAATAGAACAGCCTGCTGCTGTTTAAAAAAATTCATAAATGCATTGTAAATCAATTGTAAAATAATTTTGATTCATGTAGAGTAAATTACAACAAAATATTTTTAATTTATCTTTAGATGGTGCATCAACATTAGCCACAATTTTGCCTTATGTGTTTTGTTTTCTTTTTGTAATATTGCACATTATCATAATTTCTTAAAAATATTTCTTGAAGAGTGCAATTTGGGAAGTTCTCTCTCTTTTCTCTTTCATTTTGTTCATTGCAATTTTATAAGTATGAATAAATCATTTATAGATATGTTAGATTCTATAAAAATTATTGCAAAAGAAAACATCAATGTCCATAGGCCTTTTTTTTCTGATTTTTTATTTTTATCATTTTAAAAGATACTTACGATTAAAAGATCTTTAGATTATTCATTTATATAGGTTTCTAAATATAAAGATATTGGATCACAAGATCTATTACTGTAAAGTTGATTTCAAAAATCCATATCAATTAGATGAAATCATAGAATTTGTTTTGAAAAACCCCATTTTGTGAATATTAACCAAAGCAGTATTGCTTGAATTCTTTTTAGGTTTTATTGTAATTGATAAGATTTTTGCAGTAATGACCTTTGTTTGTTGTCCTCTTCAGAATATGCAACAATTCAGAAAAGAACTATTTGTTGGTAGCTAGGAGCTGATATTTTGCTTTGTCATCATTTGCTTTCTTATTGAGCAGGCAGGTTAGATACAGCCCAAAAGGCTTAACAGTTGATTTTCATTAGCAATTATATTAGAGAATCAACAGCATCTTGTGTATTGAACATTTCTAGCTCCTTAAAATATTTGCTAAAAATGAAATGAAAAATGTTTAGATTACCGTGAAGATTTTTTTTTTAATTAGCTAACATGGCTTTTGTATTCACGTCGAACAGTTTCTGCTACTTGAAATGATGTAGTTTTCACGTTCAGTCTGGCTTTGTAAATAAGCCAGTACTGTTCAGCTTAAACATGATGCTATATAAGATCTGAAAGAATCACTCTTTTCACTTCTAGATTGAAAGATGGATAATTCCCATATTAATAATGACTGTTTCTCTTAGGCTTTCAGCTCCTCAATTAAGGAAGAGGAACCATTTGAACTTTCCTATCAAATGACCTTCATATATTGGTTAAAAAGTCAAAAGCCTTGATGTTTTTTTATATGGCAGATGGAACAGAAGAGATTGGTGGTGCATGTTCAGTTTGTTAGACAAGAAATAAAGGTATAACATATAATTATACAGATAACCGAAGATAGTTTGTTTAGTCATTCCTGTTAAGTTTATGGGTTCTTATGTAACAAATGCAAGATGACATTGAGCCTATAGATTCTGACAAGCTCATGCATGCATGCATTACTCATTTAAAGTAATTTATGTTTAACTACATCTAAAGGATATAATGGGATTTATGAACAACATAAAGAAATGCCAGTAATTCTTAAAATATCAATTATGAGCTCATAACACAAAAAAGTAAGTCAGTTATTGAGACACTAATCTGTCAGTGTCTATCATGGATACATCTCTGAAGAATCCTTCCATTTCTCCATCAGAACCTTTCTTTTTTTGAATGTCTTGACCAGTTTGGACTTGTTTGACATGTCAGAAATCCACATTGATTGATTTTGGTTAAAAAGGATGATAAATTACATTTGCATTCTTTGTCCAGTGTGTCCTTCCTATTTTGGTAAGTTGCCTGTTTGGATTCTTCTGCCCACTCACCTCAAAGTTTTAACTTAATAAGAGTTTGAAGCAAAATCAACATCAGGACTTGTATGAAATTTCAAATATATTAATAGAGAATCTAATAAGGATTTCTTTCATCTTCACTTTTATGATGACCACAACAGCTCCTGGTAGGAATATGCTTTAGTATGATTGTAGCATATTGAGAAGACAAAATATTTATCAATTCAAATAACATATTTTATATATATTCAAAAATGAATTTCTAATAAGAATATTTATTTAATGTTAAAAAATAAGAATGTAAAATGAAAAAAAAATAAGAACTTCCAACTTTTATTTAATCATGTTTAATAAGTTCGGATGATTTTTAAATAATGGCAAAGTTGATTGCGTCAGTTGTTTTTTTTTTTTTTTTTTTTTAACTTTTGATTTCAAATTTTAATTAAAAATTTATATATTTAAATTCACTTATGTTTAAGACTTGAACAAGATAAGCAATGAAACAGTAGAAGCGTCAGGCAACTAAATTCCAAAGACTACTTTTCTTTCTTTGAAATAAGATTATTAAAAATTGTTTATTTTAAATGTTTATTAAACGAAATGGTTAATCTGGAAAGTTGAAATTGCACTCTTCAATATGGCAGGAAAGAAAAAAAAATATTCATGTAAAATTAGTTTCATAATTTCACCAAATAGGCAGTATGCTATAAAATGCAGTAATAAGTTCATGGATTGCTGTGTGTAAGATTTGTAAAAAAAAAAATCTCAATAATATAATCACAGATCTTTTCTGAACAAATTTCATTCCATAACATAATCAATACTATATAAAAATGTAATTTTTTTTTGGTCTCAATGAATATAACATCGTCTAATTTCAAATTTAAAAAAAATAGCAATTAATTACCATTCAATTATCATTTAAACCAGATATGTTTAAGACTGAATATAAGTTGGTTGATCATTTTTTTCTCGTGATGGAAAGGAAAAACTAATCTCCAACTTTATTTAGAAATATATATTTTTTTGATTCAAGGAATGTTGATCATTAATTATTTGCAATTGGGGCATATATATTTTACAGTAGAAAATTCATTGTCTAAATAAAATAATAAAAGATAACCTTGTTATATGGTCACATTATTTTATTTTACAGTAAAAAGTGTGTGTTGTTAATTATAAAAGAAATTTTAAATTGATACATGGTACCTGCAAAACATTCCATTAATTAGTATTTTAGTTGTATTTAGTGACATTTATTTATTAAACATTAAAATTTCCACAATCCAAGAAGCCCTTTCCCAAGAAAAAAGAAATTGTCTATCTTTTTATGTAATTACAGTTTGGTTTTGAATCTAATGCAGGATAAGGAACTCTGACACAAATATAACTGTGCTGTAGGATTTCTGTTTTTAACAATTTTTAAGAGAGGTTTATAAAGAAATGAAATAATGTTTCAAATTTAATAAAATTTAAATAAAAAAATAAACTGTGTGTTTGACTTTCATTTAGTATTTTAAGATTGCTGCTGCAGTGATTGTTGCCTTATTTTCTTTTCAGCTTCTTTTTGCATCTCTTCCACTTTTTCCATTGTAATGGATTTCAGGGGCATTAGCCTTGGTTTGCACAACACTAAGTTTGGCAGATCCTCTTGATATAGTATTCCTTTTTTAATGAGTGTCTCTTTGAAAATAGGCTTGCTTTCAGGCATTGTGAAACTGCAAAAAAGAAACACAAAGAATAGATTAGGGATGGCTATTTTTGGTAATTGTGATATACAGTAAATTTTAAAATTGAATAAGAGAAATAAGGTGTATTTGAACATCAACAGAATCAGATTTTTTTTTTTCAGTTTTAACCATGAAATGGAATTAAATTTGATGTTTTACATGAAATAGCCATGTTTGGATGAAACTTGCAACATACCGCATAAATTATCAACAAGTTGGGAGCCTTATTTATTATTTTAACTGGCTGGAGTGCAGTAGATAAAATTTGAGCTTCCCACAATGGAAATTAGTTCTTTCATTGTATAGATTATGCTGTAAGTTTAAAATATAGGCATATTCTATTATGGAAATTTGATAATAATTTAGATTCATTTTTTTTTTTTTTTTTTTTTTAATGAATGATATTTTTAATAAAAGTTTAGCAAAGAAAAATGATAATTTAAAACAAATTCTTGAAATATCAGCTAGCTATAGCATTTTTGTTTGCTGTTTAGTGACAAAATGGAGGGCCAAACTATTTAAAATTATTAAAAGTTAGTAAGTTTTTAATAAATATTGAAATATTTACTTAAAATTAATCAAAATACACATATAATTCTCTGAACTAAAATACAGCCAGTCTATTAATCAGCCCAGTGTTGTTGTAGTAGTAGTAGTTATTTTTTTAGTAGGAAAAAAAATGACTAGTTCATTATTAAATCAATCTATTTTAAGCACAAAATTTTGGAAAATAATTGATTTAATAAAGGAATATATCGTTGTTGCAAATTTAAAATCTCCCATGTGTAAAAAGTAACTTTCTAAGAAAAACTCTATTTCATGCATGCACAATGTGATATTACACACACTAAGATTTAGCCAAAGACAGCATTGAGTGATCACAGGTTTTTTTTTTGTTTTTGTTTTTTTTTATTATGGCGAGACATATTAGGAAAAACAAAATGGTTATTAAAAACTCTTATATGTTCATCAAGCACATAGATGATTTTGATGAACAATTTAATGTTGACAGTCACTTAGGATATTTTACAAATGGGATATACCACAGAAATACAAAGATCTGCACATAAGAGATTTTTTGTTTGGTACCTAATCGAAAACGCTATTCAAATATCTGCAAAATTAATTTTCGACAAAAATGACACAGGAGATTTTAAATTTGCAACGACTATATTCTAGCTATCATTTAATCAAAATTTCTAACAGGGAAAGGAAGAATTTGAGTTTTAAATTTAAAATTATTTTATTGACTTCAGAGAAGAATCTGCCTTCTTTCTAGTCCTCATATTCACCCCTGACTCCCTGATTGACTAGCTTCCAGCTGTGGTTGCAATATTGTTTCTTATTGGCTATCAAAAATAGCAGTGATTCAACTGGAAAGAAAATGAAATTAACAATTTATTTCTCAAAATGGAACAGTAGCAATTAATCAACATTCTTAAATAGCTTAAAATTGATTGGATGCCTGCCACTCCACTTACTTGGAGTAAGTACAAATGAAAAGAATAAATTAAAAGTAATTTCCCTCTTTCTTTACATGAGTAATGAATGAATGGATAGAAATGAAATAAATATTATTGACGGAATATATATTTATATATGTAGAATAATTGATAAAATTTGTAATTTTAAACAAACTTGGGAAGTCAATAAATTTTGTTTTTCATATAATTTGCTTTAACCATCAGTTTTAACATTTTGTAAACGTTTTAATTCTGTTAGAATTAAAGCATTTATTTTGCTTTAACCTGGCATTAGTTACATGGAGTGTTACTGAACTCCCAATATAAATACATATTCTTACCTTAGTTTTGGTTTGTTTTCAGTAATCATCCTACTATAATGAAAAGTAAATTTCCCTCAAAACATAGATTGAATTTACTTACTCATGTTTTTTAGAAATTGACTACAGTTGCATGAAATATATTTAATTAGATACATAATGTTAAAAAAAAAAAAATGGATAATGATTGGCAAGGAATTTCTGGCCTTTCAATATAAAGATCGAAGGCAAAGATTAAGTTAAGCAATTTAAATATCTGCGTCAGATAATCATTACAGATAATCTCTTTATTGAATAGAAATTCGAATTGGTGCAACAATACAGATGTTTTGGGAAAAGCGACTGCTACTCTATCAATATTCAATGCCCTAGGTTTGAGGAAAAGAATTTTACAAGCTATTGTACGGCCTACTTGATTAAACAGAGCTGAAACCTGGACCCTAAATAAGAATGATATCATTCCTAAACTTAAGTAAGAATGATGGAGTGTGTAAGTTGGATGGAGAAAGTGATGAATGATCTGCAACTCCAAAAAATATACAGTATACCAAACTTGATAACCAATATTTCGTCTTTTAGTATCTAAAGACTTTCTCAAGGTCTTCTTTTTTACATAAATAAATCAATAACATAAAAAGAAAAGAGAAAATCTCTTTTCTCATACAAAATAAATACAACAAAGCAAATATATTAAATGAAATATAACAAAAGATTGAACAGATTGTTAAAATTTGGTATAAGTCTGTTTGTTATTTTGCTTTATGTATCATTATTATGAATCATTGTTAGGTTGTTTTGTGTTTTTTATTATTTGATTGTGGTTCAGAGGTTGTATTAATTGTTACATGTTATCTTGTTCGTTTAATATATTTGCTTTGATGTATTTATTTTGTATGAGAAAAGAGATTTTCTAAGACGGGTTGATGTTGGATGTGATGTATGGGAAATTATCTGGGGAAAAAGAAGCGAGGCTAGATTGAAAATACAGTAAAACCTTGTTAAGTCGTCACTCAAGGGGCCAAATATTTTTGACGACTTAAGCAGAGTGACGACTTAATCGGAATGGGAATTTTTGAAAAAAAAAACCCACTGAAATACAGTATTTTCATGAATTGTTGTAGGATTCGGTGAGAAAAACAAGATTTTCAGAAATCAATTCATGCAAATGAATGAGTGGAAAAAAAAAAAAAAAAACTTTTTATAGTACCACATTGTAATTGTTTTAAAAGAAAGGCAGTGTCTGTCTTTGAAACGTTCCAGCCAACCATTGCTGCCGCCGAAATCTTCCATGTTCAACTCCTTAGCAATTTCCATGGGTTTTTCTTTGAGAATCACGGCGGAAATCGGCACATTTGCGATCTGGCATGTTTTAGCCATCGAACTAAAACTTCCTCGATCTCGTCAAACTTTCGATTTCCTCATTCTCTTTTGTTTGTCTTTGCAGTCAGCTTCTTCAATTACTGTACTTGTTTCGATGAAAGAATATCGTTTAATGTAGTCCTGGGAATATGGTGTTCTTTGGCAAAAGCTGTTTTCGAAACATTTGATTTTTCAAAAAGTGCAATAATCGAACCACGAAATTACAAGAGAAAAAATATCCCTTATAGCGGGGCTTACTCGCTATGAACTGAACTCACACTCAGGAGCTGTAAAGGAAAACGTCCACACTCGAAATAGTCGCAGCGAGAAGTGTGCTTTGAATGATTAGCAGCGAGATTCCAAGAACCCGAAGGGGTTGGAAAGGAATGAAGTGACAGGCATGGTCGAAAATTCCCCGTAAAGGCTTAGCTTTCTTAAAGTGAAGGGGTAGGGCTGAAAAGACAACACGATGGCATGCAAAATGGAGAAGAAAGATGCTTTTGGCCATTTTTGAGGATGACGAGTTATCCGGAGTAGAATTAAATTTGGTGACGGGTAAAGGAGGGTTATTTTACATTATTGTGTATGAGACCTTGTCGGGACAAAAGGAAAACGAAGACTTATCCGGGTGATGACTTAACGAGGTTTTACTGTACTTTTATAAAATCTTTTCTTAGTGATTTAGGATTATGTAAATATTATGTGGAAGCCAAATGCCTAGCTCAGGATTGTTGGAGTTGGAGGAGACTCATTGTTGGCACTAATTAGTCTGAAGACTAATTCACAAATGATGATGAGCTACATAATAGTATCAATAAAAATATCTTGCTTCTGAAATTAATGACAGTGCAGTGAACTGTAACAAATTAAAGTGAAAATTCATGGATTTGAGAAAACACACTAGTGCAGAAACGGAAAAAGTGTTCTAACTTAAGAACTAACACTGATAATTTTGGCAGAATATCCCATTACAGCTATTAAAAAGAAAAGTATCAGAAACAATCACACCCAAGGAACCCTACTATAAAACACAGGATATCCAAAGCACAGTACGTAAGTACTGGAGAGTTAATGGCCTGGTCTGCATATATGCTTCCTTTGATTCTAGACTATTTTCTCTCTTAGACTAATACAACTAATAATTTAGAAATAGTAATTTTGATGATAATAGTGATGAGGAAATGATTTAGAAGCAAAAAATTAATTTGTGTCATAAATTAAAACTGATGTGACTGTTTCTATATTTCAATAAACAAAAGAGTATATGTACAATATATATATACATATATATTTCTGCTTGTTTATTAAATGCTTCGCAATTTTGCCTTCTAACTATAACAGATCAAGCTAAGGTAAATTGAAGTGAAAGCTTAATTTAAAATTTTTAATGTTCGATGAAAATGCTTGCAGAGCATATTTATAGTTTAATAAAAATGTTTTTGGTTGTATCTTTAAATAAACTTGTGTCAATAAGTGTTTAAAAGTTGAATTATGTTGCACTTTTTGTGCAGCATAAGAGTTGATATTTGTAAGCCTTGCATAAACAATTGAAATGTTATTGCTGTGAGGAGATAAATCTTTAAAATGCAATGCTACGAGTAAAAAAATTAAAGTAGTTTGCTAACATATCTCTAGCGAAGAAATTCACAAGTGAACCTAGTTGAATTGTGATTTCAAATTTTGAAGATAAGAAAGGGGTAAGTTTTCTATAGGCTTGGTCAATGAAAGAAATACAGAATAAATTAAACTAAACTATGAAATAGGGATATATCGGAAAGTTGGTTAAAGATTTAGCTCCAATTTTTTTTTTCTTTTTTTTTTAAGGAATCTAAACCTTCAAAATTTGTGGAATTATTCTTTGAAAATAAAGAGATTAAAAATCATTTCTGTATATTTATTTTTTTGTAAAGATCTCCTATGCTTTGTCTTCATTTAAATGATAATGGTAACCATCATATTTAAATTTGAAATTTTTAATTATGCATCTAATAAATGTTTATAGAAGGCTTCATTACTTGGGCCTGTCAGGCTATGTACATTGTTATATTCATAGATGCTGACCAGTAATGTTCATTGTGAGGCCAGACCCCTCCCATATCAAACATTCATAATACAATTGTACCTTAATCTATTATACTGTATATTCATCACATGAAAAAGTTTTCAACAAACTCTCAGGCCTGGTCTTCATTACAGAACTTTTTTTCCCATTAAAGGGTTTTGTAGTGATATGAAAGATGATAATCTCTAGGTGCAAGGTCGGGTGAGTATGGTGGGTAACATAGAACAGACCAGCCAAGCTCCCAAATTTTTCCTGTGTTACTCTTGCTGTACGAAGCCTTGCATTGTCGTGGAGACAATAACATTTTTCCTGTTAACGAGTGTGAAGCACTTTTCAAGCAAACTTTTGGTGATCATGCTGTGGCTGTTGAACACATAAGTCTGCAGTAACTATTTTCATTACGATCTTAGTAGCTCAAAATTAATAATACAATCACAATCCCACCAAACATGACAATATTTTTCTGCCACTAAAGCTAGACCTTTGGACTTGGCTTTGCATACAACATTATCATACACTACCCTACACTAATGGACCGGACAGTGCGCGTTACTGGAAACATGTGAAAGTGTACCTGATTTAAGAGTAGGATGGGCCCGCACGTGCTGAAATTACATTAGACACCCTGCTGGGCATGCTTTCCACAAGGTTTTGATACAGAGCTAAGTGTATTTTTGTCCATTCCTGCTTCAAGAACATGGCCAGTGCAGCTGAAGATGTTGGATGTGATTCCCTGGCCCCACTCGATCTCTAACTCGTCCCATAAATGTTCGATGTGGTTTGGGTTGGGACTCTGAGCAGGCCATGGAAGCCTCTTTACAGCCATCTCTTTATACCACTGCTGGACAGAGACTGAAACATGTCGTGGAGCATTGTCGTTCTGAAAATAACAATCGTCATTTCCAAGCATTTGCCAGAGAGTAGGAACAACCCGATTATCCAAAATGTCCTTGTAGCCTTCGGAGTTCCCGCAACAACATGCAATGGTCCCAGGCCATATCATGAGAAACACCTCCACAGCATGATTCCCCCACCGCCGAACTTCACAGTTGGAACAATGCACTTGCAACTTTGTGACTTTACAAACATCACTTGAGTCTGGCGGCTCTGTTGAATGATGAGATGTGTGGTTTGTGTGCGTCAACACATCCGTGGATTTTAAGGGCATTCAATTCCTTCCGCAACGTATTGTGATGAACTGTAACCCCTGATGCCTGTTGAAACTCACTGTTTATGATTTGGAGGGGTTTTTTGCGGTTTTTACGACCTCGCGCTTCAGGACGCGTCGATCGCGTTAGGTCAGTTTCCAGGGACGACCAATGTGTGCAGTTCATGCCCCAACGCCTGTATTCTTCCACTTCTTGATGACATCACCAACAGTTGAACGTGGCTGTGATAATTTCGCCGAAATTGCACGAATAGACATGGCAGCAATGTGACAGCCAACTACAATGCCTCTTTCAGAGTCACTAAGTTCCCTGGGTTTTGGCATATTCTTCTCACTATTCGACACACTTACAGACATTTCCATAGCAACTATCTGAATGGACTTTGCCTGATCACGTGTGCACATGCATTTTGACGATCTCGTCTGATTTTATGTAAATATGCTGGTGTCTGATCCATTACTGTAGGGTAGTGTATGTGATCCATTTTATCAAGAAACCACTAATGATTTTATCAAGAAACGGGTCTTTCTCTGTAGTGAAAGACGACATGCTATCGATAAATGATCTGCCTCGTTCTTTTCAATAAGAGTATGTGGAACCAAAACACCCAGCTTGCTGACTTTCTCCATCTTTTCCAAATGACTGTACATGGTGGATTGTGAGATGTTAATTTGTCTGCTAATTCTTGAACACTATGGCATGTATTGCATTCCACCAATGCTTTTAAAGCATTGTATTCAAAGTCAGATTAGCATCCTAATCTTTGCTCATCCTTCAATGACATATGTCCAATTTTCACAAGTAATGCAATTACCAAGTCAGTTATGGTATCTTTGCAATACACACTCCATAGCATTTTTCCCGTATTTGAACTCTCATAACATTAAGTGATGTTTAAGCATTTTCAATCCCTCCATTTCACTAACTCCAAATTTATAATTTTAATGCAATTTAAATTTTGTTCCCAAGGTGTAGCTATTATGACGCAACCCAATATTTTCATATACATTTCCTCATTTTGTTTTAAAGTCCTTCTTCTTCTGACTTCATAGTAAGAGGAGATAAATTAAGCCAACCGTTGGAGGTCATCCCCATTCTCCAACTATTTAGAAAAGTCAGTGCCTACGATCATATCATCATAAATTAGCATTCTGATATATAAAGATCTACCATAAGTTTAACCAATTTGTTACGGTTAAGAACAGCCGATTTGAAGACATTGTCTTTCAAATAAAGGACTTCGATGAAGATTTTGTATAGTAACTCTGTTAAAAAATTGTACCAGACTGGGTGCTCAAAGCAAGTCTTATAAAAGGATGAGAGCTCTATTTTGCTTCAGAAATTGTTAGAACAACAGTTTGAATAGATGCGAGCAAGTATTTACTAAGTGACATCTTAGAACAGCTGTTTCGCGTTCTTTTATGATCATCAGTTCGGAGTAGTCGCCAGTAAATAATAAGTCTTGCCCATTGATGTTTTTTGAATATTTTTATGAACTTTTTATTCTTTAACCCACTGCGAAAATTCATTTGAGGCCGGCGGAATGCTGGAACATGAATTTTTTAAACTAATTTTTTGTTGTGAATTTATTGTTGTTTATTTATGGAGGCTCCACATCGATTCCCACGATAGAACAATAGTAAACAAATTGACTAAAATGATGTGCATTTCCTGCAATGAAACGTAAGGAATAAGACTAAGAGATTACATCTGTAATCATATATAAATTAACTAAAAAAAAGTCGGCTTTCTGGAAGACATTTCATGTTTAAGTATGCTTTGTATTCAGTTTAAGTATCATTGACTGATGGGTCAAATTACAATATTTAAATCCCATTTCATTTGGTTTCTCAAGTATGGCTTAAAGATTCGCTCATTATGATTTTTTTCCCTGAAATCCAGCAGCCTTTTTCACAATTTAAGCATATTATTATTATTATTATTACTCTGTTTATAATTTCAGATGGATTCATTCAATAATCCGATCAGATTTAATATTTTATAATTTCGTTCTAGAAATATCTGTACACAAGAGAGTGCTGTAGAGAAATATAATGTTGGAGCCAATATAAGTAAATCCCTCCAAAATATATGATTTTTACAATAATTTTCTTACTTGTTAGAAATAGTGGAAATACCTGATGAGGAATAACGTTGTTCTGTGATAGAAACGGTTAAAGGATAACCAGGTTTTTGCTGCGATTAACAAAACAAGTATAACTTTTGTAATTATATGCCAATGCTCAATTCTTTACGACTAGGTAATTAATTGAAACTTCAATAGGAGACTGGTCGGAGGTAATTTCCAAAAGAATTTTCAAGTTAGAGTCTATCTCTCCTTAAAACTGTTTACTTATCCATTGACGTATTTGTTGTAATAGAGACGACTCTCAACAGATGTAGCCACCGTCGCAGTCAATAGAAGGAAGGCGGGACGCTAGACGGAATCGATTACTTGGGCGTCTAAATGTTACTTTAAAGACTCGTAGCGAAGGTAAGGGAAAATTTAGACGGATTTAATACCACGATCATTTATATCTTATTCAAATAAAATAGCTTCAATGAATTTGTAATTAAGAGGCTTTCAAAGAATTGCAGTAATTGTAATTATCCTGACACCCACCAGTTTTCGTGGCCGAAAGATGCTGCTCCCAATGATGCTAAAATTACCGCATCATTTGGCAACAGTCACTCAGGTAGCTGACCTCTAGAACTCGTATTCAGACGATTAATATCCTTCTGGAATAGAAAACAGCAGTAAAATGTTTGATTGTTCATATACCCTTACTGTTTCTAATGTTTTTCATTCAGTCTCTGAATATCTTCTCCAAACATTTCTCCAGGAAAAATTTGCAACTCGTCCGTTTTTCACTTTATTCTTACAAGTAAATGAGGCTGTTATTGAACGTCATATAATACTAATTTTAGTGTTTTCGATTTGTTTTTACACGATTTGTAAATTTTACAGTTTTTATGAGTAGAATGCTTTAATTAGGTGTTTTATCAAAGAAAATTCAGTGAAGCTATAGGCTTTCAATAAAGGAAAAATTACATCATTTTTATGCATTTAAAAAAACATAATTGATTAATTATCAGAACTGATTGAAATCGCAACAAAAAATAAATACAAAGAGATAAGGCTCAACAGATGGACAATTGTGAAGAGAATCATTCAATTATTGGGATGTGTTTTTGATCGTTCCGCTCACAAAAAAAAAACAGTTCTATGAGCTCTACCAACTTCACAATTATCAAAAATCAATTTAAGTAAAATGAGGATTGTAGTAAAGCATACGACTGCATATTCGATAGCAAGCATATCTCATTAATGTATAAATCTTTACTTTGTTTTAAGTCATGTAATCTCAAGATTATGAATTACTTTGTAAAACTTGAGCTTGATCTGAGAACTGTCTCAAACCAAGTGGCTATCAAATTTTCCTAATTGGATGCACCTTAGTATACGTTTTTATTATTTTAACCTGAATAAGTTATTAAGTTTGTACCTCCTGTGTATTTCTGAGTGAAACGCAGAAGTGTAAATTATTAAAAAATTTGAATTTCAGGGCAATGGATACTATAATCATGGGAATAATTTAAATAATTCACAATACACTTAACTAGGTAAGGACTCAAAACCACTCCAAAATTAACTGTAACAAAAGGCTTTAATAATCTAATAATCATAAGTGATACAACAGTTTCGTTATCTTTTTCATATTCACATAATTATAAAACTCAAACTAACCAAGCCAGAAAAAAATGATTAAAAAACAAACAGTCAAGATTACAAATTTCTTACAGTGATAATAAATTATACTTTCTGCTCACCAGACTTTTGCCAAATCCCAAAGTGGGAAGTTGGGAATTTTGTGATTTCGGGAAAAATTTAGTGAAAAATTAACTGATAAGGTATTTATCATGCCCTTCACTTGCTACTAGACTGTGCTTCTCCTCATACGTTGACTTTCTCCTATCAGTGTAATGTTTGTGACATCTTACATGAAGTTTCTATCCAGAGTTTGCCATTTCCATAATGATTCCAGGTGTATCTACTTGTCCTTCTCTACTAGTTACCTTATTTAAATGTCTTAAGATCTAATATCAAAGTAACTTCTTATTAGGTTTCTCTTATCACAATCAAGGTAAAATTCCACTGACTATTTGACTTTATAATTAAGCCTCCTTTTAATAACTTATCTACCAATATTTCTAGTCTGCCTTGGAGAATTTGAGGAATATGATATTGCTTCGTAAAAATTGGGCGCCAATCATCTAAGAAAACTGAACGCTAAACATTTGCACAAGGAAGTTATGAGATGAAGTCAACAAATCCCATACAAAAGAAAAGAATAAATTCAGGCCACCACACACAGTTCTAATTTAAATACAGTAGAGTCCCGAAAACTCAGCACTCGATAACTCGGCCATTCCCTGGCGCGGAAAAACCCCGCGCGTAGACCCGTTACAAGTTACATTTATATACAGTTCACGTATTAGATATTTTCTTAAATTTATTTGGACAGTTTAAATTTGAGTTATAACATTCTTTGTAAACTGTTGTATTCTCAAGCAACAAATAAAAGTATTTCATGACGAAAAAAATCGTACTTATACTTTTTTTTACACCTTTCCCAATAACCCGGCAGTTTCACAAACTCGGCCACCCTTTGGTCCACATTAGGCCGAGTTTTCAGGACTCTACATAAATAAAAGTACAACAAAATGCAAGCACTTTCAATATGGTCTACATCTCATTTTCAAGCAGAATAATGAAAAACATGTTACAAAAATAAGGAGTGAAGGACAACACATGAAATATTTTTACCCCTTTTTATACAGTTCAGAGGTTTTTATAAGGATTTTTCAGTTCTTTATTTTTAATTTCACACAGCTACGTTCACAATCATATTACGAAGATCAACACCTCCTCATTCACTTCCATCGTGCTCAGATTCCTACAAAATTCATTACATACGGAATTAGCATCTTCATTCACTAATCCCTTCTCTACTATAACTCCTGTATAACTAGCATTCACTGATATGTTCGGCCTGTGATTAGCTATTAATATCCATGTATAAAACATAATAACTAAAACTACATTATATTTGGATAGTTAGTATCTAACTATGCAAAATACATATCCTCATCAAATTGGAAATTCCAGCTTACACAAAAACATCATGTACTTGAAAGGTTACATTTTCTACATTACTATTCAAATACACCCTTTCAATACGGTCTTTATCTCAGTGATTCCTCGTTTAGTTCCATCAGATTGTTTTAACAGCAACATATTACCTCCAAAGCTGAGCAATGCTAGATCATTCCTTTCCTTTACCTTAATAAATAAATATACAGAGAGAGAGAGAGAGAGAGTTATAGATAGATCACATTTGTCGAAAGATGAACCTGAACTTCTAGGATCTAGACTTCAACAATGGTAATCACTTGCATCTGGAACAAAAATTTCGAAATAGACACCAGACCTTTGCAAAGTATTTTGCTAGGGAGGGGAATATGTTTTTTTGTGTAGATGTTAATGGCTTAATGAGTAAACTAGAGGTAATGCATAACCCATATGAGTGGCGTTTGTTTATAGATTCGTCGAAGTTTAGCTTAAAAGCAGTGTTACTTCATAATGGGAATGTATTGCCTTCTACTCCAGTTTTCCCATTCTGTCGACCTGAAAGAAACTCATGAAAGTTTGGCTAAGATTGTGCGTGTTTTACAATATCAGGATCAGGATTGGAACATTTGTGGTGACCTCGAAGTAATTGGTTTGCAAGGAGGTTTCACTAAATATTGTTGTTTTTTGTATTTTAGGGACAGCCATACTAAGAAAAATACTATGTGGTGCAACAATAGAGCAAGTGGGAGGAATATATTCTGGGGCAAAGTAATATAAAAGAAACACCCATTTGCCGTCTGATAAGATTCTTCTTTTGCTGTTATGCATAAAACTTGGGTTGATGAAGAACTTTGTTAAGGCCCTTTGGGATTTGCATACTTGAAAAGCTTCTTTTCCACAGTTGACGTATGCCAAATTGAAAGAAGGGCTTTTTATCGGACCTCAAATCAGGAAACTTATAGAGGACAAAACATTTACACAAGGTTGAATTAGCAGCTTGGCAATCATTTAAAATGGTTGTGCTTTGTTTTCTCGGAAAAACAAAAGACAAAAATTATAAAACGGTGTTAAATTTGTTGGAATGCTACAAAGGCAAGGGCTGTCGAATCTCTTTGAAAATATATTTTCTTCATTCACATCTCAATTTTTTTCTGGAATATTTGGGTGATGTTAGTGATGAAGAAGGGGAACGTTGTCATCAAGACATTTCTGTGATGGAAAAGAGGTACCAAGGTTGTAAGGATCCTGTAATGATGGGACTGCTGGTTTCTTGTAAGGGAGAGCCAAACACTTTTAGGCAAATTTACAAGTATGTTCCCTTCAAATATGGTTTAAATTATTGTATGCATGTAAAACAGCAGTTCTGAATTAATCTTAACCTAGATGAAGCATGAATACATTTTATCATAAATTAACATACATTGTTATCTTCAACCGGATATGTGAATTTTTGTTTCCCTAAACTTCTACATGTGGTTATTTTTAACCTGACATGATAGGAGATTTTTATAATGATTTTCAAAATTTACTGGGATGTCTATGTGCTTCCACTAAATGACCTACTGTTGATAAAGTTTATCTCAAAGCTTACTTAACATCAACCTTTGCTTGCTTGCTTCTTTAATTTGACTTTCACGCAGCAGTTCCTTCATGTACCATAGTTAGAGTTTAGAACAATTGGTTCCTCCTGAATAGGTGAGGTTAGATGTGAGGAATTTGCTTTGCCAGATCTCAGTACTATTTTTTTCTGTATGTATTTTTCATCTTGGTTTCACTGAACTTATTGTTTCACTATTTTTTTCTTGATCAGCCATTTTTAAAAAGAGCTAAACTGGGTTTCTATTAAGTACTGGTAAAATACCAAAAAATAATTATGACATTATGATAGAATAAACTCTTCCGTGAGGGATTTTCCCACTCCAAGTGAGTTTTACTCAATATTTCGGCTCAGTTATTTGAGCCTTCTTTAGTAGATGATGAGATTTACATGAAGTTTGCCGCTTCTACTTTGTCCATGTCCCAGACAAGTTGTTTCTATGGCCTTCTTCTTAGAGCGATTCTCCTTGCTGTGTTCTACCAGTGTAATTGTTGTGACAGCTCACATAATATTTTCACTATTCTACCATCTTATTACAATCCAGAGTCTGCAATTTCTGTAGTGATGGAATCTCGAAGCATGATTTACTTTTCTGTCTTGGAGAAGAACTGTTACTTGGTGAGGGGCTGCATGTTGAGGACCTTTGTGAGCCAAAGGTGTTATCAGTGAATAGAACAATGATTCTGCCTCTTTTCCATCAGTCACCAGAACCCTTTCATTTATCGCGACACCTGTATTTTATACTTTCTCCAACTGACAACATAGGCAATCTCTAGATTTTTCTTAAAGTTTTTTTGTTCACAAAATCCAAGAAATGGCAGATTAACAGAACTAGGTCAGGATCTCCTCATCAAATCTCTCTTAATTGTTAAGCATTTCCTGCTTCTTAAGGCATTGCCCTTACAGAATATATATTTTCACAGGAAAAAGGCATTACAAAATTAATATTATGAATTTGTGAAGAAGAACTTACAGTTAATAATTACTAGAAAAAAGAATATATAATATGTTTTATAATTAATACCATTTTCGTTTTATTATTCGAGACTTATATAAATTTTCAGAATTTTATGTGTTAATTTAATTGCATGCAACCCTAGAGCAAAAAAGGAAATTTTCCATATTTATTAAATTCTACAGCAATAGGCACTGAAGGTTAGAAATAGAGAGCAAAATCAATTGTTACCTTAATACATAGAAAGAAAGCTCCAGTACCAATAAAATTATCAATTATGTATCCAGTAGTATCAGAATTAACAATCAATTATATTTTTCATGCATACTTTTTAATATGTACCCAAACAAAACTGTAGTGAAATTAGAAATTGGGCCAGTTTTTTAATATCTTCAGTGAAAACAATTGTTTCCCAAATGTAATAATTATATCATTTAAAATGACCAAATAAGTTACATATGTAGATTATACTAAGAATAGAATTTTATCTTTATTTTACCTTTACCATAATTAACCATATTGTAAAAATACATTGAATCAAACTAAATCAGCATTGTTAATATAGTCACCATTTCATCAATTTAATAAACGAAAATTACAATAGGGATTAGAGCAATGCCAAATTTAAGTATTTCATGGGGTCATCAGTCAGGTGGAAACACCTATATCCTAGATGTAAGTGGAACAGTCCTTTCATATCCATTGTCAGTGTGAAGAGAGAAGATCCTTCTACTAAGGATTTGTTGGTTTATACAGGTTTGGTCTGAAGAGGCTTCTGAATTTATTATTATTATTTACTTTATACGAATTCTTTTATTGTATTTGGAATTATTAATCGTTTTGAAAATTTCTTTATATGCTTGAGTTAGAAATTTTTTGTTATCAATTACAGTAAGGATTTTTATTGTTTGTTTTTTTTTAATATTGTATTGTGCAACGAAAAGCAAAATTTAATGTCCATAATAATTCATAAATCGAGAAAAAAATTACAACTGGACAGTAAATATGCCCTTCGCACATCGAGCCCATATCAACGGCAATCCTGAACAGCTGTTTCATCCTAATCGGGAATTATCATCAGAATTTATCCTTGATGTTTGGCTCAGACTGCGCGAAAGCTAAGGGGAAAGCATTCACAATCCCGGGACTGGGTGCCGAGATAAAAAAAATCAAACAGCTGTTCAGGATCCCCATTGATGTTTTTCTCGATTTATGAATTATTATGGACGTTAAATTTTTGCTTTTCATTGCACTTATGATGTTTCTTATGTATAATTAAATTCCTTGGT
This sequence comes from Thereuonema tuberculata, assembly GCA_023159025.1. Taxonomy (NCBI): domain Eukaryota; kingdom Metazoa; phylum Arthropoda; class Chilopoda; order Scutigeromorpha; family Scutigeridae; genus Thereuonema; species Thereuonema tuberculata. The sequence goes on from JAFIDM010000001.1 coordinate 65,143,327, forward strand.
GCCTTTCAGTGAAAGGACAAGGGATTAATACTGTGGATTTCACAGAATTATTTTTTAATTGATTGTTTTTTATTTCAGCGGTCATTCCCGGGATCGTGAATGCTTTTCGCACAGTCTGAGCCAAACATCAAGGGTAAATTCTGCTGATGATTCCTAATAAGGATGAAATCAGGATTCCCGTTGATGTTGGCTCAATGTGCAAAGTCATACAGGGTGATCAAAAATGATATGAACAATTTCAAAAATTTCCTGTAAAATCGCTGTTGCAGTTATGATGCGACGAATGGTACAGTTGGATAGAGCATATGTTCAAGTTTTTTTTTGTATGCATTGCTTATAAATGTTTGATATGGCCACCATTGTTAACATGACAAATGTCCAAATGGTACTGAAAGTCTTTCCAAACGCGACGTAGCATTGATCCGTCTGTTGTTGTAATTGCAGTGAAAATGCGTATTTTCAAGTCGTTGAGCTCCCGTGGTAAGACGGTACTAAGACAAAGGCAACCATTCGTTCAGATGGTCGCGTACGGCTGAGAGAAAATGCAATGGTGCCCCATCTTGCTGCAGAATGAAGTCATCAGTGTCATTTTCCAATTGTGGTAACAACCATTCCTTTAACATGTCAAGGAGTTGGAGGCTCTCACAGTGTTTTCTGCGAAGAAGAATGGTACACTGTGTTCACCAACATGGCACAGAAAACAATCACTTTCGAGGAATCCCGCACGTGCTCCATGTGAGCATGGGGGTTGTCCATTCCCCAAATTCGGACATTGTGCCGATTCACTCTTCCATTGACATGACAGGTGGCCTTGTCACTGAAAATTATGATGATCGCAAAGTTCTTAACTTAACATCGCCTGACTCTCGAAGACGGTGGTCGTTCGGTGTCAAATTCTGCAACCGCTGCAGGCGATAGTGTAGGTAGTGTAGTGGATAGTGTAGGACGCATGTGTAGGTGTGTCTGCAGCACATGCCACACAGTTGTCTGTGGGATGTCCAGTTCTGCACTTCCTCTGCGCATTGATTTGTTAGGGCTATGACGGTACATGTCCCGAATGCGGCGCACGTTCTCCTCAGGGATTGTCGGTCGGCCACTCGACTTGCCCTTACAAATGCACCCTCTTCGCTTAAATTGATCGTACCATATACGAATAGAATTCTTGGCAGGTGGGTTAGTCTGAAATTTGATGCAAAAACAACGCTGCATCATTGTTACCGACCTGATTGCATAATATTCGAGAATACAGTATGCCTTTTCCTCACCTGTGAACACCATTTTCTCAACAATACCACTTGGTGAGCAGCTTAGGCAATCGTTTGTTATACAGCATAACAGACAATGACCCGCTGCTGTCTCATTAGCCAGGACTGTGTAATTCGGGTTTCCAGTTGCCGTGTGCCTACTTTAGATCATATTTCACAGTTCTGAGATATACAAAAAAAATTTGAACATGTGCTCTATCCACCTGTACCATTCGTTGCATCATAACTGCAATAGCGATTTTACAGGAAATATTTGAAATCGTTCAAATCATTTTTGATCACCCTGCATTTACTGTCCAGTTGTGATTTTTTTTCTCGATTATTGAATTGTCAAAAAACATCTTATTATTACATGGTGTGAGATATTGTTGTTTCTTTCCTATGTTACTGCTTACATTACCGAGGTATCATTATTCAAAAAAAAACCATTACTTTTTTCTTTATTATTATGATGTTCATGGTTTCATCCTTCCTTGCAAAGATTTTGTTTATTTTATCTTATTTGTGATTTTTTTTCTTTTCCTTATTTGATTGTTTTGGTTTGTTTTTAATTTGAATTCTCATTTGTTTTCAACTTTCACTATGTCTCTTTTAATTGTAAACATTGCTTTCAGTTGATTAGCATTTCTTTTATTGTTGTACTATCTTTTTCAAATTTTGCACCGATTTCTGTTTAACTGTTATTGAATTTTGTCTGTAGTAGCTCATAATTGCTGTAGGATCCTTTTTTTTTTTATCTTTTCTCATTTATTTGTATTTATCTTCTCAATAGAGCACTGAAACTTACAATTATTGTTGCAGGACAAGCAAACTACTTCTGAAGTAAGTAAATTGTATTCATTTTAATATCATACCAAATTAGTGGATTAATTAAAAGAATTAATATTCATTGTTTAGGTTCAAATGCTTTTCTATGGAAATTTTTGTTGTCTTCTTGTGCTAATTTCTCAACATGGACTACTTAGAAAATATTTCAGATATTAAGTTAGATTGTATCTTAGTCCTTAAATACCAAACTTCAAAAAGATCTGTCCGTGGATTCCATCCCCACCTTCCTCACACACACACAGGCTACTCATTTGATGAACCTTATTTTCCTAGGAAAGTATGCAAAAAATAAATACAGTACTTTGGTCCTTCATTCAATTGGGGTCAGACTTTCCTCATTTCCAATGTTTTTCACAGCAGCTTCAACTCAATGACACGATTAGGACTCAAAGGATTATCTAGTTTTCTTTACATATTAAAACTATTAAAAAATAAAATACTATAGTTTTCTTCTTTGCTGGTCTCCAGTTTCCCTGTACTGCCAAGCTTCTGGGAAATGATACTAGCATCTCAAGAATTAATTACCCCCAAAGTATTACAACAAACTGCAGTTCTGAGAGAGAGTCCAGACCAATCAAACTAAGATGTATAATTAAGCAAGTGGCTTCTCATTGATTGTAGATAACACTGGTCAACAAAATTTTACCTTTTTTTGTGTTAAATTGACCTGATGGGGTGTTTCTTATATTTTTTGTACTAATTTCAAATCTGTTTGCAAACTTTATGAGGAGGTTTTTTGACTAAATTCCTTTAAAATTTTTTAAATTGATATTTTCTGATAAGATACACAATACAGGGTGAGGCACACACCTTAGGGATTTAGGGGTACAGCAAGTAAAGGATGATACAAGACACAGAAAGATATCGTATAGAATGAACGTTTTTTGCAGGGCATAAACGAAAATTTAAAATAAACATTAACATAAATCTAAAAGCAAAGAATTGATCATGTGTTGCTTACTTATTTACCTATAAAACCTCTATGATTAATTTATTACTAAAATGCCCGCACCCACAGAAAGTTTTTCGTCTTAGTATCAACCGTTGCAGAAAGATAAAAAACATTCTGCCTTGGGGGTTTGGTCAATTTATACAATTACGAGGCATTTTTATAAGCTTTAGTGAGTCACACTATGCAAGATTTTCTTGAAGTAATTAGTTTTCCATATTTTCGTTGTGGCGCCACTGTTTTTAGCCAACATTAGACATACACTGCAGATTCTTCTACTTTCTTTTGTGATTAGACAAAAATAAATAATTCATTGGGAATAGTTATTGCATTTACCATGATGTTTTGCTCATTATAAAAAGCTTAAACAAAAAATAAAGTAAGAGAACCATATAATGGGCTGTTTTCAACAAATTCTATAAGTTTTTTAAGATCAAGTATGTTAATTATAAAATAAGTGGAGCTTGTAGGACAAAATGAAATGAAATGAAGGACACCGACACATTTAAAAATGATTAAAAAGCATTTATCACATTAAGAAATTAATGGGTACAGAATCGGGTATCGCATTTTCAACTAGGCATTTTCAACTGAAAAAATTACAAATATAGAGTCGTCTTAAATACAATCTGTGACCAATAGAAAATTAATATTAAAATGAGGCGTTGAAGTTGACCAATAGGATCTTGAGCATCGGAACCAATGGAGAAATCTGGCAGATACTGCAATGTAATCCAAATGCTAAGGACAAGACAGGAACCAGAAACAGAACTCAGGAAGGCTATGGTACTGACTTCTATGGATTATGGCCAGAATAGTCCGTGAAATGTTACAAATTCAAAAGTAAAAAGCTGTAAATAAAAAAAAAAAAAAATAAGAAGGAGAGAAGTAGTTTCCAAACTACTAATATCATAGTCCAAATTATATAATATAAATCAGTTATACATTCCAATCTTTCAGCTTCAGGTCTAGTTTATTCCATAAAATATTCCACCAAACTCTGCATTTATATTGGAGAAATGCAGCAAAAATTGCATAAACATCTATCTCAACATTCCCATGCGGTTAAAAACTCTGATTTCAATTACAATATTGTATCCCACATTATAATACTGGTCATTCTTTAGCCTTGCAAAATCCTCAACTTCAATTTAGAGAAACCAATCACTTCCTCCATAAATGTAATAGTTATTCTTTATTTTAACATCCTCCAACTGCTGTAATGAAAATTTGTCAGTTCAACAAATATCTGAATATGGTTTCAGCAAATAAACCAGTGCATAAGCTCATAGCTTCCTTATCCCTCCTTCTCGTTTTTTTTTATATATACTCATGGACAAAAAAATTAGCGCACCAAGAAATAATTGCGGGATCGTAACGAAACTTGCAATGAAGGTACATGTCGGGGAGATATGCAAATGATTAGAAATGCAGCGTGATTGCGCATTACGTATAGCCGGTAGAGGGCGTTGAACATCGTACTCTGTGGAGTATAAAACAGGTAACCAAAGCTTGTATGAGTGTGCTGAATCATTTACAAAGGAAGAGCTGAGGTAGACCTGCCATTACGCCGTGTTCGAAGACAGTATACGCAGTTGTCGCAGTTTGAGAGAGGGAAAATCGTCGGGATGATGGAAGCTGGGTGGTCAGCTAGGCGAGTAGCTCGTCAATTAGGCCGCTCTGATTGTGTTATGAGGAGGTTTTGGGACCAGTGGACCCGAGAGATGTCATGTACACGAAGACCAGGCTCAGGACGCCCTCGACAGACCAGTCGTCGAGAAGACCGCCACATAGTCAGAAATGCACGCATACAGCCAACTGCTTCATCGGCCGCCATCCAGGCACAGGTAGCGCCTTCACTAGGGGCCGCTGTGTCTTCTCGAACCATACGAAGGCGCCTGGCTGAAGGACAGTTGGTATCGCGGCGCCCATTACGTGTGCTGCCCTTGACGCCCACCCATCGACGCCTCCGTTTGGAGTTTTGCCGCGCACGAGGAAACTAGACTGCAGCGGAATGGAACCAGGTCGTCTTTAGCGACGAATCCAGATTCAATCTCGGCAGTGATGACAATCGTGTTCGTGTGTGGAGAGCCCGTGGTGAACGCTTCAATCCTGCCTTTGCTGTACAGCGACAAACCGCTCCCACAGCTTGTGTGATGGTATGGGGTGCCATTGCCTACAATACACGGTCACCCCTAGTATTGTTCCGTGGCACCATGACAGCCCAGCGGTATGTTAATGAAATCCTGCAACCACATGTGTTGCCACTCATGCAACGGCTTCCAGGAGCCATTTTTCAACAAGACAATGCTCGGCCTCATACAGCAAGGGTGTCACAAGACTGTCTCCGCACTGTTGCTACCCTTCCTTGGCCTGCCCGATCCCCAGATTTGTCTCCAATCGAGCATATCTGGGATCATTTGGGACGACGAGTTGGGCATCCCACGAGTTTGAACGAACTAGAGGCAAGGTTACAGCAAATATGGAACGAAATGTCTCAAGACATCATACAGAACTTGTATGACTCAATGCCCGATCGTATCGCATCGTGCATTCGCGCTAGAGGGGGTCCAACGGAGTATTAACTCCTCCGTTCTTTTGCCTTTTTCTCTGAAATAAATTATCCTTTTTCTTTGATTTTCTAATCATTTACTTATATCAAAGTAGTCGTTACGTATGTAAATTTTCGTTTCATTTTGACGACTCCTTCTTGGTGTGCTAATTTTTTTGTCCATGAGTGTATATATTTACAGGTTTTACCATTAAAATCGTAGCACTTCACGGTCTAATCTGGCCATATTCTATAGAAGTCATTATCACTGCATTTCTGAGTTCCGTTTCCAGTTCCTGCCTTGTCCTCAGCATTCTACTATGTTTCCAAGTGCTGTTTCTGGCTTCGTCATTAGCATCTAGATTACGTTGCAGTAATCAGAACAACTCCATATTTGTAATTTTGTCAGTTGAAAATGCCTAGTTGAACAGGCGAAACCCGGTTTTGTAATCACCAATTTTTTAATGTTTTATTTTTTTTTTTAGTCATTTTTAAATGTGTGTCGGCATCTTCATTTAATTTTAAATGCACATGTTAAACTTTATCTATCTGTATGACAAATTCTGACCTCATTTTTAGAATTGTAACCAAAAAATACATAAGAATCAGCCAAAATGATCCATTTAACAAAATCATTGTCAATCATTGTCAGTGTAATCAATGGTATTCCAGCATCTCTCCAAACTTTTCACCTCTTGATCACCTCAGAATTGTCGTAAACCACTAAGTTGCTCCTTGACCTACCCCAGTGGTTACATTTACAGTTTCTTGGCACTTTTCAACTGGATTTGCCATGCCTCTGGCTCATCAATCAGTACATTGGAGCTCTTCTCTATAGATTATGCCATCATTAACTGCTGATCCTACTTCCTTATTTGCCAGGCTTCTCTGACTGTTACAAAGCCTTACTCTTACTCCTATGATGTCAACACTCATCTTTTTCAATAGTTGTTCTTCCCACAATTGT
>JAFIDM010000001.1:65154886-65190856 GCA_023159025.1 Thereuonema tuberculata
AACTCCTGGATGGGCATGGTTCCCACATCAACAATGAAGAGGCACTATTCATTTGCAGGAGAAAACGACATCCAACTGATATGTCTGCCCCCCCCCACACACACACACACCACACAAACCATTTTAAGCAGCCATTGGACCATGCCTTCTTCAGGCATCTGAAGAATGCTTTTAATCAAGCCTGTGGTACATGGATAAGGAACCATCCTGGCAGAGGTATAATGAAGCTGCAGTTTGGGGCCTTGTTTGCTGAAGCATGGGGATGTGCAGCTACAATTACCACAGCTATTCATGGATTCCAAACCTGTGGCTTAAACCCATAAATAAACACACCATTTCGGATGCTGCTCTTGCTCCACCTACGGTTTCGGACAGAGAAACACCAGAACAAAGTAGTAGCAACACAACAGCCAACAGTGCAGCTACTGTAGAGAAAAACAATGCTGGAACCATTAATGCAACAATGCCCATGATGCAGAGTACATCAAGTTCATTGGTGATATCGCCTTTTGAAGAAATTTCACAGATATTGCTACCGTACTTTTTTGTGGTCACGAATGTTCGGTGGCGGGGGTACAGAATGCGACTGAACACAAGGTTCTTTAAATTAACAGAGACTTTTATTATCCCGGATAAATTCCAATTACACAGTATCTCAATTAGAATTAACGATCTTCGGATACGTCCCAACTTCTGCGTGGTCTTCTTCTATCGGGCGGGACTTCTTGACTACTCCAAAGAAGCAGGGTCGTCACTTTGGATCGGCTGCCTCCTTTCCGAAGTCGTCTGGAAGGGATGTACGCTACCTTGAACCTCTTCGGGAATGGGAACCCTCTTATCGGCCAGGGGAATTTGACTGAAGTCTTCTCTTCGATGACCGGACCTCTTCAGACCTCTGCGGCGATTTGATCACTTTACTCGGCTAAGGATGTTTTCTCCGTCGCCTCCACTCATTCACCGGGCCTCTTCCAAGTTGGAACGCTTTTCACGGCTACGGATATCTTCTCCGTCACCTATTTTCGTTCACCGGGCCTCTTCAAACCTCTGCGGCAGTTGGAACGCTTTTCACGGAACGCTTTTACCAGACAAAGGCACAGTTGAAAAATATATTTTGAAAAAACTTTTATCCTTGGATTGTGGAGAGATGAAAATTTGCCCCAAATTAACTTTGCAGCATCTCATTGTCAAAGAGAGAGATCAACAGTGAGTTTATTTGGCTACACAGATCCTTAGTAACCAAATAGTAGCACAAGGGATCTTCTGTTACCTGAAGCAAGAAGATTTCTGAGTTTATAAAACTTGTGAATGATTCCTTAGATATATTGAATTCCCGCATTCCACACAGTGATAGACCTGAAGCCTGCGGATTTGGAATCCGTGAAGATCATCAAGAGAAAATTCTATGCAAATTTGTTTCTTGCTGTGAACAGCTGAAATGTGGAAAAGCAGAACACCTATTGTCTTTTCAAAAAGGCTTCATTACTTCAATACAATCTTTGCTAGGACTTTCTAATGATTTAGACCCATAAGTGAAATTTGGCTTTAAGTGATATCAAAACACTAAATGAAGTGCTGGCATTAGGATAGGGCATGGTTGGGGACTGTCAGGGCACCAGGAAATAAGGGGTGCCTGTCTTTCTCTACTTATATTGTAAGTAATCATTTTACTGATTGGGAAATCAGTAAAATTAATACCCACAGATTAATAATACCCACAATTAATAATAATTAATTTTAATAATGCACCAATCAAATAGATTCTTAGTTGAGAAGGAGTGTAGGAAAATTTGCCCCAGGATGCGAGTGATTCTAAAACCGGCTCTGATTAAATGGTTAAGAGTTGTTGTTTGCCTTGTTTTTAATTGTTCCTTTGGCTGGCTGATGTTACTTTTATTTTATGGTTTTTTTTGGTCATTGGCTGATCTGCTTGCAGAGATACATATACTCCACTGTGATTATATATGTATCTCTGTATATATATATATATATATATATATATATATATATATATATAGACATATGTATATATGAAAGGCCATAACAGCCAAGGCCAAAATGGGCACTCACTTTTACCGATAACGACCACTTCTCAATTAAAGGACATTTCTAGCTTAAATCCATCTGGAAGGCCAGGAATTGATGAAAAATTGCAGAAACCTCTACTTAGGTCAAAAACTAAAAGAAAAGATTTAATAAATCTTTACGTTTGCACCTACAATGTTAGAACCCTACTGGGAGAAGATAGACTAGAAGAATTTGAAAATGCTCTCAAATCTCTTACTTGGGATATTATAGGAGTGTCAGAAGTGAGAAGGGAAGGAAACATAATAGAAACAAACGACTATATACTACATACGTTTGGAGAAAAAGCTGAACAAGGAGGAGTTGGAATAATGATTAAGAAAAAATTGAAACTTATGATTAAAGACTTTACACCAATATCTCCTAGAATTACATCAGTGACTTTAAGCATAAATAAATCACAAACTATGAAGATTTATCAAGTCTATGCCCCAACCTCCAGTTACTCAGATGAAGTAGTGGATGAGTTCTATGAAGAATTAGAAAATAATATAAGACTACAGTCAAACTCATATACTTGGACCTTAATTTTAGGTGATTTTAATAGTAAAATAGGCAAACAAGATAAGGGAGAAATAATAGTTGGAAAATTTGGAATAGGAAATAGAAATGAGAGAGGACATAAATTAGCAGGATTCCCTGAAAGCTACAGGCTCTTTATAGCAAACACTTTTTTTAAGAAAAAAGAAATTTGAAAATGGACTTGGAAATCACCTGATGGAAGCACTAAAAATGAAATAGACTTCATTCTCAGTAGCCAATTAGAAATAATTAAAGATGTCTCAGTAATAAATAAATTTGATTTTGACAGTGATCACAGGATTCTACGAGCAAAAATAAAAGTAGTAACAGGAGCAAGAAGAAAATTCATAAGAAAGAAATTCAACTTAAATGGGGAGGCATTACATATGCATGGGGAAGCTTTCAAATTGAATCTATCTAGAGAATTAAACCTACTCGCAGACAAAGCATATACAACGACAACTGAAAAAATGGAAAATATTTACTCAGCAATTGAAAAAACAAATGAAGAAATGTCTAAAATCTTTAAAAATACTAAAAACAATCCCAGCAAGCTAAGCCAAAATACAAAAGACCTAATAAAGAAGAGAGAAGAAATGAGAAAAAGAAGACATCTTGGAACAAGAGAAAATGTAGAATTTGTAGAAACAAGAAAATTGGTAAGAAAGGAAATAAGAAATGATATCAGGTCTTTCAACTCAAATAAAATAAAAGAAGTTATTGAAAACAATAAATCTTTAAAGATAACCAGGAAGAAACTTAATAGAAGACAAAATTGGATGCCTTGTCTAAAAAATACAAAAGGTGAGATAATATATGATAGAAAAGGAATTATGAACATTTGCGAAAATTTCTACTCAAGTATATACCAAGACATACAGATTGAGCGAACAAATGAAAATTGCAGTGAGGAAGTCCCAAAAATACTGCTTGAGGAGGTAATAGACACCATTTCAGAAATGAAAAATAACAAAGAGTCCTGGTCAGGATAGAATATTAGCGGAGCATTTAAAAGAAGGTGGAGAAACACTGTGGAAATCCCTGACGGACTTGTTTAATGAAGTAATAGAAAAAGAAGAAATTCCAGAGCAATGGAACAATGCCATTATAGTTCTTATCCACAAAAAAGGAAATCGAGATGATATAAATAACTACAGACCCATTAGCCTCCTATCTCAAGTTTATAAACTATTCACAAGAATACTCCTAAAAAGACTAAGATTGAAACTAGATGAAGCACAGTCAGTTGAACAAACAGGTTTTAGATCAAAATTTTCCACCATCGATCATCTTCAAACAATTAATCAGCTGATAGAAAAATCAGGTGAATATCAGAAGGATGTTCATTTAGTTTTCGTAGACTACACAAAGGCATTTGATTCAGTCCATCTCAATGAGATGAATCAAGCAATAATGAAACAAACACTTGAAGGAAAATATGCCAGAATAATTGATAAAATCTATGAAAAAGCAACAGCTTCAATAAAGTTGGAAAATATAGGTTCACCATTTAATATACAAAGAGGAGTTCGACAGGGAGACCCACTTTCTACAAAACTATTCAATGCTACACTAGAAGAAGTTTTTAAAAATCTAAAATGGGAAGAAAGAGGACTAAACATAAATGGCAGATTTTTAAATCATTTAAGATTTGCAGATGATATTGTTCTTATTGCAAAATCGAACAAAGAAATGCAAATCATGATAAACGATCTATGGTGAGAAAGTTTTAGGTTGGACTTAAAATAAACTTTGATAAAACAAAATATATGGAAAAGAATAATAAAGGAGAAAAAATATATTTGGGAAGCAAAGAAATTGAAAATGTAGATGAATACATCTACCTTGGACAGATTGTAAGCTTCAAGGATAGACAAGATCGAGAAATCAATAGAAAAATTGTTCAAGGTAACAGAGCCTTCTGGACACTTAAGGAATACCTTACAGGTGATCTCCCAATATGTCTGAAAAGAAAAATATTTGACATATGTATTACCCCTGTATTCACATATGGCAGTGAAACTTGGAATATCACAGAAAGACAATGTGAGAAATTAAGAGTGTCACAAAGGAAACTTGAAAGGAGAATGCTAAACATAACTATAAAGGACAAAATAAGAAATGAAACTATAAGGAGACAAACAGGAATCAGAGACTTTATAGAAGTAATAAAAAAATTCTAAATGGAGATGGGCAGGACATTTGGGAAGAATGAATGATGAAAGATGGACTTGACTACTAACGGAATGGCAGCCAAGAAATGGAAAAAGAAAAAGAGGATGACAAGAAATCAGATGGAGAGATGACCTACAGAAATTCAGGGGTGCAAGATGGTGGACAGAGACAAAAGATAGGAAAAGGTGGCGGAAATTGGGGGAGGCCTATGTCCTGCAGTGGACTAAACCAGGCTAAGAAGAAGAGGAAGAAGAAGATTATATATGATCTATTCAGAAGGTTGGCAGTTATGAGTTACAGAATTTTCTTTTCCATTATGAAATACAGTTTATTTGCCACTTTAAATCAGTAACTACACTCACGATCAAAAATTAAAACAATTTTGAATCACAGGAAAATGTTACACTATGCAAAGTTTCCATACTTCTTCATGAAAACTTTTTTGACTCTACCAGAATGGTCAAAGGCAATTTATTCTCCCAGCAGCCATTTGATGATGCTATTATCACTACAGATGTCACTCAGTACTAGATAGGTCGTAATCAAATATGGCAAAATAGCATGATAGACAATATGCTGTGATGTTTATGCAACAGAGCTTTTTACACTTATGTATTACTTGGTGGACCCATATTGATGTTATTTGGAACAGATTAATTGGTCTATATGAGGCTAGTCAAACTACGATGGCAGTACCTCAGGAACTGCATGCCCCACAAAGTGTCATTTCAAGAGTGTGACAGAGGTTTCAACAGCGACAGGCAGGACCATTTTAGGCATAACATATACAGACAATTCTGTGAGCATGGATTGTATGCCCTCAAGCTGCAAGATGCAGCCCGTTGACTTCAGCCCACAAAAGAGCTCATTTAGTCTGGTGCAGAGAACGTCATGCTTGGACAGAGGATCAGTGAGTCGAGGTTCAGTCTGCAGAGTTGCACTTGCCATGTCTTCTTCTGAAGAGAATCCTGGAGTCATTTAACCTCTCCAACTTCCTTGAACAGGATCATTACAGAGGAGGTGGTATCATGGCGTGGAGGAGCATCGTATTAGGTTCATGTCCATGTGTTCAAAAGGGAAACCCTACCATGCCAGATTTACCACAATATCATTCTGCAACAATTGTCCTACTGTTCAGGGGTGCAATAAGATCTGACTTCTTGTTTATGGATGATAGCATTATGCTCTCATAGAGCTGTCCTAGAGGATATCTGTGTCTAGAGTGGCCAACTCAATCTCCTGATTTAAACACGATTGAACACGCATGGGACAAATTCGGAGACATATTGCAAGACGTCAACCATCATCTAGAACTCTTCAGTAGCTCAGGACAGCATTGGAGCAGATTGAGACTTCTTTTCACAACAATAGCTTGTATGCCAATACTTTATGCTGCATACATCAGTGTGGCTAGCCATCATTCAACATATTGAACATTTTGTACACCATCAAATATTTATACTACTTATCTACTTAGCCAGGAGCTGTTTTTCATTATTACAACCATAGTTGTGGAGCCACTGTGATCTTTTTCCTTGAGTTGTTTTTTCAATATACTACATATTTTGTATAATTTGGTTAAATCCAATGTCTGATCCAATGGCATATGACATTATCTTTAATTTTTGAGCATGAATGTAGATTATGCAGAAGTGAACTCAACAGAGTTTCTGAATATTTTTAAAAGTTTGTTGATAATGAGTTTTTATTTTAATTTTCATTCTTTGTAGATGGAAAAGTTTATGAATTGATCATCGATGAATTTTCCTATTCATTGAAACCAGTTATGATTCCCCAGTCAGTGTCTGCTATAAGCTGTGGCAAAGAACATGTGTTATTGCTAACTACACAAGGAACTGTTTATAGTTACGGTCTTGGCAGGTACTGAAATATTTCAAGTTTACTGATTTATAAGCAAGATTAGATTGAGATTATGGGTGTTAACAGAAAGGGAATAAAGAAATTGACATGTCATTATTATTTATATTTACACTATTTAAATTATTATGATCTTAACCCTGGCAAACCACCCATCCCGTTAATACAATCTTCACATTTTACAGTCAAGAGGCCAAATCTTTATTTTTCTTTTAACATCCATGCACAATCTCAGTTTAATCTCCTTTTTAACTTCCACTTTCACATTAAAATGTCATATTATATAATATATACGAATTTATGTTATTTTATTGATGTTTTCATTGATTTATGTCTGTTTAACCAAACTTAAAAAAAAAAAAAAAAATCCTTATTACTAGGAATAACACTGATATTTTAAGAAATGCAAAATTCTGCTAAATTTATAAGTATAGCAAGTTAACATGATATTCTTCATTCTTTGCAGCTGTATAAAGAAAAACAATGCTATTCATGCCAAACTTCAGATATATTTAGGCCATTGTTGTGTATTATTTGTTCAGTATCAGAATTAGAAGATGGATGGAGCAGAGGCAGATATTAAGTGAAATTAGCTTTTTTACCATTATTGTGAACCCTTGGTTTAGTTACAGTTGTCAATTGGTGAAGAGATGATTTATTTGAGAGAGTGATTCTGAAGAAATTATGCAACACTGATTGCAGTGAACATCCGTTTATTCTGCTATTCATTTTACAGGAATTCAAAAAAAGAATGATATGGTCCAAGCAAACAACCTTAATTAATAGCTTGATCAGTATCGTAAACGTAAGCCCATTTCATCTAACTGGAAACAAATCAGTGGATTATAAACCAATTTTGACTAAGTAAAATTGGTCTGTCCCAGTCTCTTCACGGTGACAGCTCAGAGTGCAAATCTTTTCTTGTAGCGTAATTTGTGTGTGTTCATTGTTCTTCTTGATTAGTTCACTCTGCGCATTACAGAACGCTTACTAATATAAATGCCCTTTGATGTTTATGCATGTCCTTGGAAAGGAGAATCTTTGTACTTGAGCATTTCCTGCTTATTTTTCATCATGTTTGCAGTTGCAACGTACTGATTTGCCCTCTTCTTCTGGTAAATGGAAGCACGTAGCTCTCTTGAAGCCAATCAGATGATTACCTCCTGCTACTTTTGATATAAGTTTTGGCTAGGATCAGCCGGATAGTGTGGAATAATATGTGGTTAGCTTAATCCAGTATCCTCTCTTGTTATTCAGGTATAGTTTTATGGAACCAGGTGTCACCTTAAAAAAATTTTTGGCAGTCATGATGTCCATTTGTTGGGCTCTGGTGGATCAGGAGGTGAAATTCTGATGATTTTTTTTTTTTTTTTTGTCTTTTCATAAGGATCTTAAAGATTTTCCTACTTTAAGAAACAATTCCTACACTGTTGACCAGTTACCTGTTCCAATCAGTGTTAAACAAATCATTACACCTATGTTTATTATTTTATATTCAATAATTGATAAACCTTTGTCAACCTTGTCTGCAATTTATAATCTTGAAGATGTATTTGTAATGACATTTATAGGATGGTGCAAAAGTCTCCATACATAGTGTAACAATGACTTGCCACTTGATACTACAGTGTATCGCTCGATATGCTCCATGGACCTCAATACACTCGACCAAATGCATTCATGAACATGATAGGTGTTATGGCATTGCATGCCTCCAGGCGGCATGTTATGAAACTTCTCTTGGTAGACTATCAAATGGACCCACAGAAAGAAATCAAATGGGGTTAAGTTGGGTAACCATAGAGGCCACTCTACTGAACAACGTCGAGACTGGCGATGCAGTCAATTCACGCATGTTGTATTCTCGTAATGGATCAGTGCTCCATCGTGCTGAAAGTATGTGGAAAAGTCACCATCCTCATTCAACATCATGGGCATAATCGTGTCCTCCAGAATGCTCACATACCTGTCCCATTTAAGTTGCCATTAAGGAATATTGGCTCACTCAAGCAGTCATGCCAGATACCACACCTACTAATATCTTTCTGCCTCCCTGCAATTTTCTGTCCATCATTCAATGTGGATTGGATCATTCCAATCACACATGTTCTGTTTGTTCAACTCTCTACTGATAGTAAATGTGGCCTCATTGAAGAGAATATCCTTCCCGAAATCAGCATCATCTACCATCTTTTCCTATACCCATTCTCAGAATTTCAATCTTCTGATGGGATTGTCTTTGCTGTCACATTTCAGCAGTTGCCTCTGCTGCCATCTATGGCTGTGGAGAATCCGCTGAGTGCTTCATCAGGTGACACCAGTTTCCAGGGAAAGGCGTCACATATCTCTCTTTGGACTCTTTGCTACTGCTGCTGTCATTAAATCTGGCATTAGATTTTGAAGGACAATTTTGCTATCATCCTTCAAAATAGGAAGCATGAAAGTCATCAATCAAAAGACATCTCTTTGGATGACTTCAATGACCTTAATATGTTCATAATCGCTCACATAAAAATCAAATCCTAGACTCTTTATGTAGAAACTTATATAGTCTAATAGAAGTGATTTTTTTTTTTCATACAGATCAATATTGGCATTTCTTGAAAACTAACAGTATTCCACACTGGAATCAGAAAAAAATTGAGGAGAAAACTAGCATTTCTTTCCTGACTTTCATATCATGATGGTTGGCATTCACAATATTAGTCTTGCTTGTTATCATTGCTGCATGAGGATTACTGCAAATCGAAAGATCTTACAGCAAAGGCTTACTAGTTTTTGTTGTTGTTATTGTAATACGAAAATAATCCTGTAGCTCAAGTAATAATGATACTTATCTATAAATTTTGGAAGCCAGCTTTAATCCTTGCAGGAGTCAGGGATTTTACATTGATTACATTTCTACTTAATAAATTTACACTGAACATTAAAAAATAAATTCTTATCTTTTTTCTTCTTCTTCTTTATTTCAGTCGGGGACAATTAGGTCATGGATCTACAGATCCTGAAGAGGAACCACGCTTAATAGAAGCTTTAGAGGGAGTAACTGTCAAAACTATTGCTGCTGGAGGATGGCATTCTGCAGCAGTGGATGGTAAGATTTATTTAACTTATTTTAAAAGGATAAGAAAACTAGACATAGTCTAAATTTGAAAAATATTAGTGATTCTATAATAACATGGTATGCAAAAAAAAAAAAAAAACCAACTTTTTTTCCCTCCCTTTCAAAATGTTGTCTGATTTTTATGTTTTTGAGGGCTCTGAATGTGAATCTGACAGCCATTTTGTTCTGTCAACCACAGTTTTCAAGACATCTTGGTTTAATAAAGAAAAATGCTATTTAACTCAGAGAAGATAAATATATTTCACCAAATATTTTTTTATATTGCAAAAAGTTAAATCTAACACTAATAAATCCTAATAAGTGTAAAATTTATCCAAAAACTTATTTTGTCTTCTTTCTCTTATATTTTATCTCTGGAGTATTTTATCACTGCAGAACCCTACAGTAGTCTGCCAACATTCTTTTATCCCACTTTTTGCTGTATCTTTTTTTAATGAAGACATCTTATATCTTGATGAAACCTTTGTCCATATTCATCCTAGACTGCTCATATCAATTCAGGAAAAGAAATTCAGGTGTGAATGTAAGAAATTATAATGAATGAAAAAATTAATTATTTCTTGTGAACAATCAAAAACTAAGATTGGCAAAGAAATTACATTCTGTTACCAATTTTGTGTCACGAAAAAAATAAAAATAAATTTAATTATGAGCAGTTAAAGGAAAATGGCTTCCACTCTGCTACTAATTTGTCACAGGTTCAAAGTTAAGTTATAAACATAAAATAATATAACTATATTTTGAAAAGTAAATATATATATTAAAAGAATTATATATACAGGGTCCCAGGAGGAAAGGTCAATATTTTGGGAGGTGATAGTATTGGTTATTTTAAGCAAAAAATTTCATATGAACAAGTGTCCTATTTCGAATAGTTTCCGAGATAATTGAAATTAGGCACGTATTTGTCACTGTGCCTGCTGACAGTTCTTTTCCTTCTCTTCCACCGCATGGTGCCAAGATCTCCAGACCGAACCCCCTTGGATTTCTGTTGATGGAGTTGGATGTATAGTGAAGTGTACAGACGTAGAGTGAATAACGAGACGAATTGCTTGCTCGCATAATTGTTGCTATTGTGCTCATAAAGGAACATCACGATGAACTCAGACAAGCAACACATTATATTCTTACAAGAGATTAGAAATTCATGATGTTGATGGTGGAAATTTTGAAACTTTTATTATGTAAGAATTATTATTTTATGTAAGAATTGTGTAACTTGACCAGTAAATATTAGAAACACAGTATCTTTGTTATCATTCATTTTGAAATGGTACATTCATATAACTCCATCTCGGAAGCCATTCAGAATAGGACACTCGTTCATATGAACTTTTTTGCTTAAAATCACCGATAGTATCACCTCCCAAGATATTGACCTTTCCTCCTGGGTACACCCTTATGTGTAAAATATCTACTATTATTGTGCTGGGCCCGAGTATGATGATTAATAGTATATAAATTTGAATTGAATAAAAAGAATTACTCTAAACTGATAGGAGAATAAAAAAACACAAAAAGATTAAATTGAATAAAATACGAGGCATGTGTTTTAAGTAAGTACCCATTTTGAAATTAAAACACATGTACTTTTTTTATCAATTTTATTTTTATGAAAGCCTGTACTTTAATCTACTTTTCAACATAATTTCCATTAATATTAAGGCGCTTGTCGTATCGTTCAATTAACTTTTGAATTCCGTCCGCATAGAAATCTGCCAGGTGCCTGATTTGATAAAACAATCCCCTTACTCAGCATTTCACGTCTTTTGTTTTGGATTGCACGGCGCAGTTTTAAGGTCTCACAATAGGTCTCAGACTTTATTGTGTCACCACGAGGCAAAAAATCCACAAGCAACACCCCCTTCCTATCCCAAATCACAGTACACTTGATTTTTCGGGTGAAATTGTTTGCTTGAACTTCACTTTCTTGGGTGATGTTGAATGCCGCCATTCCATGGACTGTTGTTTCGATTCCGGCGAAACATGAGCCACCTGTGACACCTGTGACACCATGTTTCGTCACCTGTGACAATTTGGCTTAAAACATTAACCCCAAAATCACTGTATTGCTCGAGGAAAGTCAATGCACTGGCTAAACGTTTGGTTTTGTGCACCTAGTCAACATTTTCGGTACCCAGCGTTAGCACAACTTACGATAATTTAAGTGTTCTATCAACAATTCCATAAAGAACACTTCTTGAAACTTCAGGAAACAAGAAACGAGAAACCTTTTTAGTTACTACCTTTATTTAAGTATGGTATTTAAAAAATATTATAGGGAAGAAAGACTGTTGAAAACTGACTTTTACCACATGAGTGCATTATTATAATTGACCATGGTGAAAATTTTCAAATTTTCTCTTTTATTAATAGAAGCTGGAGGAATGTATCTTTGGGGCTGGAATGAAAGTGGTCAACTTGGTTTACCTTGTGCATCTCTTAATAAGGAATATAAAGATAAAGTAGTTACCATACTTTGTGAGCCACAGCTTGTTGATGGGTTTTCAAATGCAGTTGTCCAAAAAATCAGTCTTGGATCGAGGCACACTGCTGCAGTATCAGGTAACAATTTCAAATTATTATTTAAATTCATATTTTTGTTAATACTTTTTACTTTTTAATCGCACAATGACTTTTCTAGTTTAGATATGCTTATTTAAAGTTCTGGAATTCTCAAAAGTTTCTAAAATTTTGAAGTAATTCTAGAATTTATTGTAAACATTCCTGTGGTTTAGAAAATGAACTTTTCCATTAATTTAGTTACTCTGAGTCAAATTTCATTACTCCCTACACAAAACAACAACATATTTTCACTCTAATTTGAGCAATATGAATAAAAATCTCATAAAATACTATGATTATATGTATGTATTTATAAGCTCAACATCATGTAGAAATTTCCAAGTAATAATGATTGTTACTTTCTCATCATTTTGTTAATGGAAAGTTATGGTCTGTTTGAAAAACTTTTAAATTTCTTCAGTTGAAGTATTAAGCAAATTGTTAAATAAAGCAGCTTTTGCATTAATTTTTTTTTGCTATGCTCTAGTTCTATAGAATCTACACACAAGACTTACCACAATTCATACAAGTTAGTAGAAGAAACATATACAAGGTGTTCATTATTAAAGTTCACATTTCAAAAGGCTGTAACTGGAGAATCAATCAGCGGGACGACTTCATATTTCACATGAAGACATCCGTTGCGATGGAATTTTGCTTAGTGCAAAAAAATTTCTACTTACGAAGGTGGCTGCTAGGGCGATATATGGTGCTGCACTATTGTAGATGATACACAATTTGTTTTGTGTTGCATTGGGTGAGTGCAAAAGTTCTACCCGTTTTTATTACCCATAAAGAAGAGCAAATAAACAGTACCTATTATTGTGCATAATCCCATTGCTATCTAGGACCTCTTGCCATCTTTCTGGTAGGAGATGAATCCCATGGCGGTAAAATTCTGGCGGTTTCGAGTCAAAAAGTCTTGGATGGCAGTTTTCACAGCATCAAGATCATCTAAGATTTTCTGACTGAAGGAATTGTTCAACGCACAAAATAGGTGATAGTCAGTTGGTGCCAAGTCAGAATAGGGAGGGTGGGGTAAAACCTCCCAACCAAAGCCCAGTAACTTTTGGCGAGTGATGACAGCAGCATGTGGCCTGGCGTTATTGTGATGAAGGATAACACCGCGACGATTGATGAGACCTGGTCGCTTTGCTACCAAATTTGAATGCAGCCTGATGGTAGAAGGCAGCATTGATGGTTTGGTTGAGTGGCAGGACCTCCCAGTGAATTATTCCCTGCACATCCCACCACACACACTCAATAACACCTTCTTGGGATGAAGTTCAGCTTTCGAAGTCGATGCAGCGGATCAGAAGGGCGACACACAGTCCTACGACGCTTTACGTTACGGTTATAACCCACTTCTCATCTCCTGTCAAGAATGGGTCATTTTTGTACCAGGAAAGCAAGGAAACACGGGTGGCAATTCGATCATCCCGTTGATTAGCTGTCAGGTTATGTGGAACCCAACGATCCAACTTTCTCGTAAAACCCAACTTAACCAGCCGTCTCTCGACCGTTGTCCAGTGTAAGTTGAAGGTCTCCGCTAATTCTTGCATGGTTGGGTTTAGGCTGTTCCTTATGGCTTGGTCAATATCGTCCTCTCCAACATGTGAGGGTCGTCCACTCCTAGCCTGATCTTGACAGCTTCTGTCTCCTTCCCTAAATTTACGAAACCATCGACGACATGTGCTTTCGTCTATTGCATTCTTCCCATAAACTTGACAAACATTGCGACATGCTGCGGCTGCCGTACTCTTTTTATCGAACTCGTATAACAAACAATGTCTTATATGCTCCTTCTTGCTTTCCATGTTACACCCTCTGATATTTTTTTTTGAGATGATTAACTTTGTGAGACACGATGCATTTATATGTGAGGCATCCACACCTTTGATTGGCATACGATTTGCGTCATTACAATGTCATGTGTGAGGGCAATTCCATTGCAAATTTTCTTATCCAAAGACGGGTAGAACTTTTGCACTCACCCAATACATAACCTTCAGTATCGCAATGACTTTTCTAGTTTAGATATGCTTATTTAAAGTTCTGGAATTCTCAAAAGTTTCTAAAATTTTGAAGTACTGAAATTGCAACATCACACGCTCAACCACAGCACGTAGAGTGTCACTTGTAATATTGTGAATATGGTGTGTAATGCTGGTCTGCTGCTCCTCTAAGTTGGCTAGGTGTTCACGATAGACAAGGTATTTCAGATGTCCCTATAGCCAAAAGTTGCAGGGGTTGAGATCCTGCAAAAGTTGTACACATTGTACGAAAATGGCGACTGATGATTCTATTGTCAGTAAAAGTAGCCCAAAGCAACTGCTCAAAGGGTGGTGATGTGAGGTGGGGCACCATGCTTCATGAAAACCGTTGCATCCAGACATTAACTTTAGCAGAGCTGTTATTTTATAACACAGCTTCATAAGAAGTGTGCGATCCTTTGGTTACATTGTCAGTATGCAGTCAAGTGAAGCATTCATAGCCTGTCTTCTTTTATAGCAGTTTTGATTCACGTGCATTTGTCATTTGCATTGTCCACTACAGTATTGTGCACCATATATCATGTTGTTCATAACTTTCTCCTGTAATGCATCTCATTCTTTTAGGAAAATACAGTTTGCATTGCCAAGAAATAGTGATCCTATGCTTGTATCAGGACTATTCTTCCTACTTTAATGGAAGTAGAAAGATCCTTCACAAACTATCCGAGTCTTCAAGATCAGTCATTCTTCTTAGTGAATTTAGCTTTTTAAGTATTTTTGTACCCTTCTGATTTTGCTTCAGACTAAACAGATCATTTTCCATTTGAGAAAGCCTTTGATCTACTCATGTTGTAAATTCATGAGTTGTGTTATTTGAGATTTAAATAAGATAGAAAGATGTGTTTTGATTAATATGTCACCTCTTGATTAACTTTGATTGCCTGACACTATCAGTTTGTGGAAAGGGGCATGACAGATACTTATAGATTAATCATTGTAGTTATCCCGGCAATATCTGGTATTGAAAAACAATGTAAAAATAATGCAATATTGTTTATTATTGTAAATTCAAATATCAACTTTTAATTTATCTCTTTCTACTTTTATTTTCGTGAGCTGGATTGCAGTAGGGCTTATAAATTGATCTCTTTCATAAAAGTTTTATTTATTTATTACACTATTTATTATATATTAATTATAACAAAAAAAAAATTGCTGAAGCCAGCCAAACCTGAATAAAGCAAAGAAGGATGTTATTACTTCATTTTAGCTTAAGAATGCAAACTACGACAATGTTTTACTGCCAAGTGAATTCAGTCTTCTCATTGATTTTTGAATGAGTCAAAATTGTTGGCTAACCATTTTTTTGGGGGGAAATTCCAATATGATTGTATGACACAGATAAATAAAATTCATCATTATCAAAAACTGATCCAGTGAGACTTTTTTTTTTCCTCTGGCTTTTTCCCAGCATTAACTAAATTTTCAAGAGAATATCAGCTGCAATATAATCTATTTTTATTGAAAGCAATTTTGGGAGTATCTGCACAATTCTCCCACTTCTTGAAATACTGGGAAACATTTCAAATAGTATAGTATGTATCATTTTTACATACCTAGGAATTTTTTCTCCACTGCTGGCTGTCATTAATTAGCATGGTAGCAGACCTATGTACAGTAGCAGGTTGATACACTCGTTTTTTGCTTCAATTAAATTTAATCATCACTTTATTAATAACTAGACTACTAACTACAAAATGACTAACTAATACTATACACTTTTTACACAGTATGAGACACTAAGTTTGCACGGATGTGTTAGTTCTTCTTTCACAAATCCAACAAAGACACCTGTTTCCACTGTTTCATAGCCATGTCCTTTTCAATACAGTCTTTAACGCTGTATAATAATTCAAGAAGCCGGGGATTATTTTTGTCAATCGCGAACTGCATTATGTCACTGATACTCTCAACAGCCTGTTCGTGGGTGCGAATTTTTAACGGAACAGATTGTTCTTCACATTCATCATCATCTACTTCTTCTTCCTCTTTCTCTTGATTTTTTATTGCCAGTAAATCTGTTGCGGATTCAAAAGTATAGTGTGTGGCAAGATTTTCATCAGTGGAAATGAAATGTTCTGCATCACTAGGCAAATTCTTTTCGCGGCAAAGCGCATTTATTGCCACTGAATTTTCACAAGCTTCTATCATAGTGTCAGCACCATCATCTTCTCCAAATCCTGCTTTTTTGAAGCACTTCATTATGGTCTCAACTTTCATTTGTTTTCCAGCCAACCCAATCCAATTTACTGCATCTAAAACTGAAACTGATTTTGCCAAAGTATAGGAACTGTCTGCTGTTTCTATGTTTGCTATTAATGATTGCATTAACAAGCGCCCATAGGAAGATTTAAATGTGTAAATTACGCCCATGTCCATAGGCTGTAGTATGCTTGTTGTTTGGGGGAAAAAAAGCTAACTTGACGTGTGAAAGTTTTAGATTTGGGTGGCACGTGGCATTATCCAGGAACATTATTACCTTCCGCTTTTCTTTTTTCATTTTTGAATTGAATGCATTTAGCCACTCTTCCATTAACGAACTTGTCATCCGTGCTTTCTGGTTATTCCGCTAAACAACCGGGAGGTTATTAATGTTCATGTTTTTGAAGCACCTCGGTTTAGCCGATTTTCCTATGACAAGAGGTTTTTCCAGTTCCCCCGCCATATTTGCACACGTGAGGACAGTTAACCGTTCTTTAGACATTTTCCCGCCAGCACAATTTTCTCTTTTACGAACAAGTGATTTCGACGGTAATGCACGGAAGAATAGCCCCGTCTCGTCGGCATTAAATATGTTTCTCGGTTCGTAGTCTGAAATCAAACTCTGCAGTTTCGGTTTCCACTCTTACACTATACTTTGATCCACATCCTTCGATTCGCCGCAAATTTCATTCTACACGATATTGTGCCTTTTCTTGAAACTATCCAGCCAACCTGATGACGCTTTGAACTGGTTGTTTCCTAGGGAAGAAGCAACAGCTAGGGCTTGGGTTTGAATCATCGGTCTGGAAATTTGCAGATTTCTTGAGCGCGCACTTGTAAACCACTCCCACATTATTTCGTTGATTTCTTCATTTCCTGTTTTTTTAGCCTTCCTCTTCATTTCACCATTTCCTTGCATCCACTCACTCATTACTTTATCTTTATGTTTTAAGGTTTCAAAAATTTGAGTCTTACCACACTTAAACTTATTCATTATTTCGCACACTGAAAGTTTATCTTTTTCTTTCGCTTCAATCACTTTCACTTTTTCATTAAGCGACAATGTTGCGTATGATTTAGCCATTTCAGAACTTGTCTTTCACTAGTCTGAGACAGTAACTGCTGTTGACTGTACTCGTAAAAGAGACTGACTGGATTTCTAAAACTTTTTTCTTAAGCAAAGAAACGAACTCGAACAGTGATGCACCTGTTGTTTTATGGTTTGTCTTTTGTCTCCTCTGTTGAGGGTAGAGGGAGTGGTTTGCCACAGGGTATATTCAGCGCAAACAGTTTCTTGTGCCCGCTAACATTGTTTTTGACGCGGCTAGTTTGAGAAACAAGAACAGCGAGATTTTGTACAGCGAGTTTGAAAATACACATACAATACTGCATTAAAAATACATTTATTATTTTCCGTTTTATAGAAGTAATTTTCATACTTTTTATAGGAATATCTTTCCGTTTCCACGTTGGACAAAATCCGTTTTATACAAAATAATTTACGTTAAATTCATATTATTTTCGTCGGGACCATTAAATTTGTTCACATTGGACAGATTTCCGCTTTATTCACGGTCCGCTTTGAGCAAGTTTTACTGTAGTTACATAACGTCTCATATCTTTTCAAGCATTCTTTCATCATTATCAGTTTTGGTAAAAATTGTGATTTTTAAATTATGTAATTACCAACTCTCCCACTACCACATTGTATTTTTATTTATTTTTGCCACATCACTGCCTATGCTTTATTGCTTTGACTGAAATGTGTTTTTTAATTCTAAAGTGCCAGACTCAGAAATGTTGTGCAACATTGTGAAAAGTAACATTTTAATTGTGTCCTGGTATTGTTTCTAGAGATTTCAAGTAATTCTGAACTTGCATATATTTATGTCTTGATAATAGCTCCATAACACTGTACCCAAGTGTAAAAATAGCACTCAGTCTATAAATTCAACTGGCCATTCCAGCCAACCAGCAACCACTTCTATAAACTCTAACCAGATGTGCGGTTGTTATAACCAGGCTCAGAAGTGGGGTTAACCCATTCATAGCAGACAACACAAAGGACGCATTTTACATTAATCATTGAGTAATAAGCAACTCTGTAAATTAAAAAAAAAAAAGAAAAATTACGGCCATTAATTTTCTTTACTTGGGTGTGTTGCGTGAAAGCATAGTTAGTTTATTTTTAGTTATTTGTCATTAGTTTCAATGGCAGTGCAATTGCTTCATTAATTTTTTTTAACTTGGTTAAGTTGCTTAAAAGTCAGTCATTGTATTTTTACTTCTTTGTTACAGTTCAAGATGGCTGGTGAACTTGATTCAGTTTTTAACAGATTCTCTTTACAATGTCAGCAATCTTGAACCAGTCCCATGACAACCATAACTGTAGTGGTAATAACCACAACGGCAGTTATCATTTATAGATGCACCCTAGGTTTAACAGATTCAAAATAATTGCTGTCTTATTTTCGAATTTGAGCTTTTAATATCCTTGTAGTTCTTGCTACCTTCATTTACGATTTCTAATTTTTTTTTTTTAGAGTAAATGATATAAAATATAACAAGCTCACCATATTAGCTTTTTTCATTTCAAAAATAAAGGTTGCATATTTTGTTGTATCATTCACTATTGAGTAAATTCCATTCATCTCTAAATTAACGTTGAAAGCTTTATTCCTTTATTTAATTTTGATTAGTGTTAAAAGAGAAACCTAAAAAATTCTTTTAGTAAGTTTGTTTATATATATAATTATATATATAGGGTGATTCATAAAATATTGGAAAGTACTGGTGGTTTTCACTGCCCCATATCTTTTAAACTACTGTTCATAAAAATCTGAAACATTTTATATAAAATCGTCAAACATATAAGAGTTATATTTTCATGTTATTATTTATTCATTATTATTGAAATTCATTTTATTTGCGTTCAAACACTCCCCATATATCGTATATTTAAATAACTGTTGTGGTGCTGTTTAAATTCTAAAAGTCTAGATCCAATATTCAAATGTTACAGAAACCTAATTAGAAAAATTTAATCTAAACACTTTTGTCATTTTTTTTTAATTAAACAAAGGAATTAAACTGTATTTTTTTGAAAATGCATTCTGACAAATGACTTTTTTGGGAGACAGTCAAATAATTTTTCTGGATAATAATTTCGATATATTGGGGTGTTTGAACGCAAATACAGTCGGACCTCTATTTTGCGAACGCTTCTTTGGAACCAAGAACATTTTGATAATTTCTTCATAAAATAACCTCCAAATAGCGAAGTGCATTTTCTATTTAACGAACTTTTTCGTGGTATCTATTTTTTTTTTCTCCAATATTCCCTTAGAGGAAATGAAAGAAATGTGGATACAGCTACAGGGAAAAAGAAGAAATTGTTGATGATGTGCTGATTGATGATTATCTTTCACTTGATTTTGAAGTTGAGACCTCGGAAACACTAACTGAATGGTTATTTTGGACAGTGTGAAAAATAAAAATAATATAGCTATGAATTGCGATGAAGATAAGATGATGAAAATGGTAATGATCATGATACAGAAATCAAAAAACCTTCGTATGATGAAATGCCAAAATCATTTGAAACAATCCGATGCGGATTACAATTTGAAGAAAATACTGAAAGGGTTTTGGTGCATTGCAAAGATGCAAGACGTACTATGAGCGGAAAAAAAAAAAAAAACTCAGACAAAATTAAGACTTTATTAGTAAAATTTAAGTATGCATGTGGTAATGTATGCTTTATTACATTAAAATTATTACTTTTTTAATAATATTTATTGTTTATATTTTAAATCTGTTTTATGTAGTTTAAAGTAATTTTAAAAGGTGAATCTCTATTTAACGAATTTTCCATATAACGAACTTTTTTTCGAGATTTAGCGACTTCGTTAAATAGAGGTCCGACTGTATAATGAATAAATAATAACATGAAAATATAACTCTTATATGTTTGACGATTTTATATAAAAACCTTCAGATGTTTATGAGCAGTAGTTTAAAAGATATGAGGCGGTGAAAACCACCAGTACTTTATGAATCACCTGGTATATAGTAAAATAGAATGTTTTTTTTTTTTTTTTTTTAAAGAAAGAGCATATTTTTGAACAAACTCCTTTTCTTACATATAATAATAATTGTTTTCAGAAGATGGCATTTTGTGGACCTGGGGTTGGAATGGCTATGGACAGTTATGTCATGGAAATAAACAGACCTACGATATTCCAACTAAAGTTGATGTTTTTGTTAAAAGTTTTCAACATGCAAAGGATGTTCGATGTCACGACTGGATCACAATTGTTTGGGTAGCAGTGAAACAAGATCATTGAGTAGCTTTAAGTTTCAGCTTTATTGGTCCTTGCTCACTCCTTCTTCCAGAAGAATGGAGGTAATTTATAGAACTTTTTTTTTAAAAAAAAACACCATTTCTTTAATTTTTATGTTATAGAAATAACCTTGTAAATTGCAATTTATTGAAGTAAATAGAATATTCTATATCTTCATCAATATATCTGTATTAGTACCAATGTCTTAAATAATAATAATAAACTGCTTAACTATTATTTAGATCATGGCATTGTTGTTTTTTTTGGAGGTAGAGATTTTCAGGTTAGCTCTCCCAATACCACATTGTATTTTTTTATTTTTGCTAAATCATTGCCTATGCCTTATTGCAAGCATTGTAATGTGAATCTTCAATTAACTTTTGAATTAGTGGCAGTAATGACATGCGACACTACATAATCAGGCTACTACAATGTTTCGTATGCAGCTATTTACTATCCGTTCCAGCCTGCCAAAGACACTTGGCATTTTATGTTAGGCCTTTTTTTTTTTCTTCCCTTTTTGTGGATCCTAATAAATCATTCTTTTAAAGTATAATTTAAAGATCAAATTGGTCATTTTGAAGTAAAAACAAATAAATAAATTTGAGCTCAATAATCAATGCTTTGAAAGTAACCTTTCTGGATTGTCTCATAATCCTTCACAAATCCAAAAAGATGATAGTCTGAGGGTGCCAGATCAGTGCTGTAGAAGAACTTTCCAACCCATTTTTTCAGTTTTTCACCCCTTTGTGAAGCAAATGGATTGGGACCAACAAGCCAGGAAGTTGATCATGCAATGCACAATGGAGCTTGTAGAGTGACTGGACATAACAAACCGCATTTATGGTTTCCCCAGGTTCCAGAAAAATCAACCAAAATCCATCCCTTCTTCATCCTAGAAGACTGTGGCCCTAACCTTTACAGCTGATGGCATTGTCTTTGCTTTCTTTTTTGCTGGAGAATTCAAATAGTGCCATTCTATGTAGTGCTGTTTTGTTTCAGACTTGAAATGGTGAAACTAGCTTTTGTCACCTGTTGCAATTTTAAGCAAAAAATCATCTCCTTCGTTTTGTGTTGAACTTTCTGGTCTTTGTCAATAAGCACAGAACCCAACTAGCCCAAATTCTCCTATATCCTGAGCTTTTACTCATCTGCTGAACTGCATTGTGTCCCTATTCCAAGTGTTTTTGCTATTTTGTCCAGTCACATGCCTGTCATTGTTAATGATCTCATCAACTCTCCTTGTTGCTTTCAGTTGAGGCTGATTTTGGATGCTAGTGTTCCCATTTTTAAAATGTTTCACCCATGCACACATTTCCAATATGCACGCCAAATGTCTGGTGAATTTCTCTAGTGGGGATTTCCTCTTTAACAAGAAGTTCAGTGACAGAATGCTGACGAAACAAAATGCCATTGACAGCCATTTTGTTTGGAGTACTTGTGGTCACGTGACGCAAGATCATAGGTCA
The DNA here is from genome assembly GCA_023159025.1 of Thereuonema tuberculata. NCBI lineage: Eukaryota > Metazoa > Arthropoda > Chilopoda > Scutigeromorpha > Scutigeridae > Thereuonema > Thereuonema tuberculata. The sequence goes on from JAFIDM010000001.1 coordinate 65,177,301, forward strand.
CTCCAGGATACCAGAAGAGTTTGTGCCAACTATCAAACTATTCTTCTGCTGTTGCAAATTTGCCTCCAAACAAATTGTTGCTCATTAGCTTTCAGTATGACCCTCGTATGTTAAGAAATTAATACATTATGATTATGTAAGCATTTCTGTTCCACAGACTGGTTAATATTTTTCTTTAATTTTTTTTTTTTCCAGAAGTTTGCTGTTTAAACAACGCTTTCTGCAAGTTTTCACCAAGAAATAACCAACAACTTTCTGAAAGTTGTACAAGGTATCTGCTAAGCTGTAGATGGCTTTTAAATTATAAATTATTTATGGTAAATTAAGCAGTTATTTTGGCAGTTTGCCATAGCTTTAAACAATGTATCCCACTTTCAGAAATAATTTTATGCTGCCTTTATGTTGGATTGTTTCCATTTTCCAGAATTCATACTGCTCAATTTTGAAAAAAAATAATAATTAATATATCAAGCTCAACCCAACACATCTTACAGCGAGACAGAAAATATACCAAAACAAAACAGCAGCAGCTTACAAATTATGTCATTATTTCAATCCAACATCAAATCTCAGCACAATAAACATATGTTTATTGCATTTGGATTGAAAGTTGGAGATTTCAAGCAAAAATTATTTTAAGCCATTTTTATTATTTTACAATAAAAAACATGAATTAGTTGCACAAAAGCTGTGGACTTTCATTGGTTTTTGTCTACTTCATAGTAAAAGCATTAAATGGGGTTATATTTGATAACACATCTGAAGTTACGTCAAATTTAATAACCAAGGTGCATTTCTGCTTATAAGATGTTAATTAATCCAATTAGATTTTTTGTTTTAATTATTTTTTAATCATAGAATATTCAAGAGGCTCCTCCTAACATCTCTTCTCAGCTTCCAATTAACAAACCATGTGCAGCAAAATTTTCTGTCCTTCAGGGCCTGTTTTTGTTTTGCCGAGCTAATGAAGCAATTGTTACTTTCATGCAAGCTGGATGTATAATTTGGTAAATCCTCATATAATGTGCTTGATAGGTTTGTTAACATTTTTGTTAACGCAAGTTTTGAGAATTTTCCAATTAGAAGTAACTGAGTCTTTTTACTTCTGGTGGTAGTCTTTTCAAGACATTTATAAAACATTATTTGCAACAAATCGAAATTCTTTTAGCATTTATAATTTACGTATTTCCAGTAATTTCCTCCAACTGAATGAGTTATTTGAAAAATGCAAACAAAAAAATTATCTTTAATTACATTTTTATGCTTTTTAAGATAAATGTAACTGAATGTTCAGGTATGTTGTATGGGGAGTTACTATATATCAGTTCTGTGTAGTGCTTCGGATTTTCTGGCCTAACTAGTCATTGGCCATGTGAGATTTCAGCTTTAGAATACAATAGATTAATATTCAAAGTAAAATGAAAGTTTTTTTTTTTTTTCCTTCCCCTCATTTGAGACTGTTGTGATGTTTGTTATTTGATAGAAGTGGACAAAATATAAACAAACTAATGCAATTAATTTTAACCTTTAATAAAACTAGTAGCTTATGTATATAACATGTATATATTCAGAATAGTTTATTTTTATGTTAAAATTTTGAATGTCTATTGCTACAGATGAACCTGAATTAAAGATTAAATTCTGAACTTCAATAAAAAAAGAAAAAAAAAAAAGTAGAATTTGATGTGTAATTACAATTTTTTTTTTTTTTTTTGTAGAAGTGCTAAGTTCAACTACTGTAGCCACTGAAAAAATTACTAAATTGCAGCTGTCCACTTCTAATTACTGCCATTCCAATGATTGTTTGTAAAGTAAATGCCTGAAGTCTGAAATTTAATTGCCAAGTGCTTGATTGAAATTTTGAAATTAATATAATGAAGCTTGCTTCTATTTAAAAATGTCACTGAAAAGGCTAAGAATAATTAGACACCTCAGAACACAAATGGAATTCCTCCTAGATTGAAGGAAATGCACGTCAGTCTGTTGTACGTCTCTTGCTTATAATAAAAAGGCTTAGGGCTTACTGAGAGGTGTCTTATGCAGATCAGTTTAGAACCTGTTCATTTCAGCAATGTAATTATCCAAATGTCCACATACAGGATTATCCTACTGATCTCCCCACATTACAAATGTCATGGTTCATGGATTATCTTTTTCTTCCTAAACCCTCTGAACAAACTATTTGGTATGCATTTCCTTTAAATTACAATTCAGGAAAAAATGGTGTCAATTATAGTAGTTAATCGAAAATTAAATTTCCTCTAACTAATTTAACATCTTGCTAAATTAAATTAATCCATTAACTGTTGATTACAGCTTTGTTACTCCCTTGACCAAATTTATGTCTTTTTAAGGCAGCTGTCTGATGTTGTGTATCACAGTCATTTTTAAATGTACATTTACTGTTAAGATGTATATGAACTGTTAGATAAAAGATATGACTTAAAAATGAGATTTGGTTTTTCTTTCAAACATTCAGAAAAGCAAGGAAATTACTTTGTATTTTATTTTAACGAGGTAAAACATTTATCTCTTAAAATTCTTAATTTATTTTGTTTTGAAAAGAATCTAGAAGGATAAGAGTTGAATGCATTTTCCTTATTACCTTCTTGTTCTCTTCTACTTGTGATGATATTCAATTCCTTCTCTTATTAAATACATGCAATAAATTTATTAGCCTTCGTGGAAAAATTTCATATTCATTCTGTTGTAATACATATTGTGATAAAACTTTAGTGTGTGTATTCTATTAAATATTTATTTTAATGAATAACTGTAGCCAACATACACAATACAAAAATTACAAAAACAAATCACAATTTCGTAAGGGACACGTTTTTCTGGTGAAATAAACAATAAAACTTCCATTCTTATAGGTAACAGCAGAGATTCTAGCCAATGGATTTGGAAGATATAAATGAGTTCCAACCACTTCCACATAGTTGATTTGTTATTTTTATTACTCATTGAAGCTATTGTGATCCTCTTGGTGGCAGAATTCCAAGCATTGTATCAGCGATTTTTTTATTCTCATCTGAAGACTGGTGACTATGAAGACATCTTTTATAGTTAATACCTTCAGCAGATATGAACTTTCCACAGACAAGGGCCTTCCCTTCTGTGGAAGTGGTTGAATTCATTTGCATCTAAATCTTTTGGTCAGAATCCATGTTGTTACCTATAAGAATGTACACGGTATATTTCATCAGAAGAAGCTAGGCAGTGTCCCTTAGAAAATCAATTGCGATTTGATTTTTTTGTGTGTGTGTTGGCTACAGTTAATCGTTAAAATTCATGTGATCTTGGACTGTTTGGCCATTCACTAAAAGACCACTTAATATATTTATTTCCTCTTCTAAAAGAACGTAAAACTTTTAAGTTCTTTTAGAAGAGGAAATAAATATATTAAGTTTTTATACTAAAATCTGTAGAAGTTGTCAACAACAGTTTATTCACTTATCAGATGGAAGCTTCAGTAAGTGGACCGATTAATGACATGATAGGGCCAGGTCAAAATTTTATGGTTAATTTAGGGTTCATGTTTTTTTTTTTTTTTGGGGGGGGGGTGTTTCTTTTAATTTTGCCTTAGATCTGTGAAAGCTACCAGATGTATGTCTAAATAACAGTCGTAATGACATTAGCAAAAAAGTCTTCAAATAATTGTTAAAACAGAAGTAACTTTTAGAATTTTATTTGGAAGTCCAATACTAAACATGAAGTACTAATGACACATTTGCACCAATTTTAACATTTGTCTCAGATAAATGGCATTTCCCAAAAATTCAATATGGGATCAGTGAAGTAATATTACCTGTTTGATATTTTTTTAATTAAAATACGTAAAACATAAAAATAGCTTATCTTAAAAAAATCCACACATTTCAAATTCATGATTTCAATTTAAGGCATCAAAACAAATCATCTAAATATACATATAGATTTTTTTTTTTTTAATTTTTATAACAAATTAACACATTCCTACAATTCATATCTGAAATCACCTTTAGACACACTAGCCCACTTATACATGTACAATCACCCTCATGCATCAAATACATACTTAAAAATCTGTTTCTAACATACACTAGATCAATGATTTCATCCAATTAAAACTTTTTTTTTTTAATATTGTATATTAATAAATATTTTCTTTTGGTTGTCCTGACAAATATAATTATTTCTACAAAAAAGTAGAAATTTATCTTTGCTTTCCAATGTGGAATAAGTGAATTCTTATGTTTAATTTCAGTTACATGCTTTGGTATGCTAAAGCCGCTTGGAAATAAGTTCCACTTCAGTTCTATGAATAATGGTCTACATACAATTTTTAAAACTTCAGCCCTGGTCGAACAGTAACTCTGCTACTTTTTGCTTCTCCATTCCATGACTTTGATTTGGCACGGAAATGCTTCAAATCATGTTCATGATCTTTGTGAAGCATAGGCTTATATGCCGGTGGCTGACATAAATCCTGAAATAAATAAAAAAGGAAAGTTAGATTAAAGAAAATTGCATTAGGGTATCTTAACTTTTCCATAAACTTTGAACTATGAAATATATATAGTAGTATGTTGCTAAAAGCAGCCTTTTGTTAATGGCCAGTTTTACATATTACTAATATAATGAAATAGAAAAAACATAGGGAAGATATATAAATAACATCCATTAATCTTTTTCTAAGTTTTAAAATACCTCTAATTAGAACACTGAGACAATTAGAAATAAGTAAATATTATGTTAGTTTTCTGCAAAATATTCACAAGGGGGGAAGGGAAGAGGAAATTGCCCCAGAACAGAACTGAAACCCAATTTCAGTTTGACTGCTTACACATTATGCCACACCAACATTTCCTCCAGAATCTTACAACAGGCATTTCAAGATAAATGAAAACAATGTCACATTTCTCAAAATTGGTGGCGTGTTAATCCCAACATTTATTTTTGAAGAACACCATATATAAATTTCACAACAGGGCATTGAATTTCATGATATACAGGGCATGCAGTCTCCTTGTTAGTCCTTTGTCTGAAGTCTGCTCATTGTTTAAATGTCCTTGTGAGCTTAATGGACTGGAAGGAATCCTTAAAAGGAAATTAAACTTGGGCAAAAAAAAAGAAAAAAGAAAGAAACCTGGTGCATTTTCCAGATTTTGTCTAGAGGGCCCAAATGCCTTGCTTTATATAAAAGCATTTCTTATTATATGTCTGCAAAGAAAAGAGAAACCAATAGTAAATAAACTCAAGTGCCAATTAAAGTTACTCAAAGCAGAAGGCAAACAAATTTCCAACTAACCTGATATTGCTCAAAAAAAGCCTTGTAACCACCATTTAAAAGATAAATTTCTGGATAATGGAGTGCTGGATAACAATCTTTATTTGCTTCTCTGTCTTTATTACGCAAGAATCTAGATCTAAAAAAATATGAAGTATAAAAATTAGAGAATCTACTATTAACTTTTAGTAATTAAAATACTGAAAATATTGAATTTAGAATTAATTTTGTTGTTTATATACATATATAAAGTTCTTATTTAAACTATCCAGAATAAAGAAATTATTTTAGAAAATTTCACAGGCTCAAAGTTTATCAAGATTCCATGTAATCATAATAAATTTTGGAAGTATATAGTAATATGGTGGTTTAAAAAAAAAAAAAAACAAACTTACAAATTAGGTCCTCTTTCTGATGAAAATTCACAATGAAATATAATCACTCTTCTTTTTGTAGGATCTTTGAGCTTGGGAGCAATTTTTAAAAACCGTTCAATTATACCCTCTTTGGTATAAATATTCACAGCGCCCTAATAAAAGATAAAACATTTTTTAACTCCGAAGCTTAAAACATGACATTATTTCTGAAACTGTGAATGATTTTAGGAAATTAGGCAAATTTAACAGAAATATTAAATAGAATTTCATATAATCAAAATTACACTTTTAATCAAGTATTTAATTATTCAAAAAAAGAAAGTCCTTTCAGAATATATCATTGGAGGAGCAAACAAAAATGTCAATTTATAATACATCTCAAATGGGCTGCACCAAAAAAAAAAAAAAAAGATATGAATAATTCTCAGAAGTTAGACTTAGTCTGAAACTGTTAGTTTAAAAATTGAAATCCACAAAATCACAGAAACTGTAATTTACTTGTGCTATACTGGAGTGAATAAAACTATTTAAGCCTCAAATCCAATCAATGTACTTATTTCAGCTTTTAATTTTCCATTATGTTTTCCTGTCCCACTATACAACCTAAGGAGAATGTGAAAACTCATTATTTCTATGTTAATATACAGGGGGTGGGCAAAACATCTTTATTAGTAGTGTTGGCCCACCCTTCGCCTGAATTACAGCCGGCACTGAATGGGATGGACAAATATAGGTCATGCACAGTGTTTAAGCCATTCCTCATGCAGAAATTATGGAGGGAGGTAGAAACCTAGCACATGCTTTCGCCTTCAAAATAACCCACAAAAGTTCAATTATGGTAAGATCAGGAGACTGAGGAGGCCAGATGAAATGTTCCACTTTATATTCGTGCTTATCGAACCATGCCTGGACACCAAGCAGTGTGAATAGGGGGATTTTTGTGTTGGACCAGAGGTCATTCGCCAGGAACAGTCTGCAGCATAGGAGATTGCCCAGAATGCTGAGATAATGCTGTGCTGGGACCTTCCCATGCTGGGAATACACGTGGTTCTAGACCACTCCAAGATATCACATCCCTCACCATTACAGCACCCCCTCCATGCTTAACAGTAGGAAGAAGATAGTCAACATGAAAGGCTCCTGTGGGTGTTTTCCACACAAACGTGTGCAGTGGTCTGAAATACTGTAAAGGAAGATTCGTCAGACCAAATGACATGCCTCCACTGCTGTTGTGTAGTCAGTGCTTGCAGCACCATTGATATAGTTTCAACACATTACAGTGTTGCCAATGGTTTTAGATAGCCACTCTGCCATGAAGATTTGCAGCCAGCAGTTCCCATTGGATCATTTTGTTTGAAATGAGGATGCTGGATATGGGTGTTCATCTCAGATTATCTGGGAGATCAATGTCTTTTGCTGTTTGCATATGACATCTTACCATGTTTTGTATAGGCTGTCATAACAGTTGACACAGTGCTTCCTGCAACACTCACAAGATTGGCTGTTTTCTTAACTAAAGCTCCGGCAAGTCACACTCCAATGATCATGCCTCTTTCTAAGTCTGAAGGGTCGGACATAACAGCATTTCATTGTTAGCCCAAGTTTCACATGCAACCCATACAACTGCTGCTGATTGACTGATACCTCTGCTTTCATGGCCACTAGGTGGCAGACATCTATTCTAGATGATATGCTTCTGTATGGCTTATTTTCTTATGGATGTTCATATTATTGTCCACCCTCTGTATGTTTCCTTAAACATTGTGCATTTTAAAGTTCATACAGATATTACTGTTACAGGAGCACTCAATTAAGTGTAAGCTCAAGAGAATTCTGCCCAAGAAAAATGTTCCACTTTTAGAAGGATGCAAAACATGGAGTATTAATAAAAAGGACTTACTTATGACTACCATTATATGAAGGTTTCGTCAACAATGGAAAGCAAATAAAAATGGATAATTTAATTGCAGGAAATGTAAAAATAACATTGCATTTGCCTGATTTAGATTTAGGTAAGAGATGGAAACAAAACTGTAAAATATGGCAGTTACAGACAATAAAACTAAAATGAAGAATTGGATTCTATTTTATCAGTTTTCATAAAATAATACGACATATTTCCTATCATAGGACATTTATTTTGGAGTGACTTGGCTTTGGCATGCAAGGCCCACAAATTGATAATAAATGAATGCAATAATAAGAACTATACCCTGCAGTTGTGGCTCAATAAATAAAAGACACTCAGTAAATGTAGGTGGCTCGGTTGACATCTATAGAATTTAGTCATTCTAAAGAGCCAAAATGGCACATTTGTTGACGTGGCTAGGCCTAACTTTGGTTTTTCACTTACCTTAGTAATTTTATTTGACCACGAGTTCCTTGCTAGAAGTAAGATTAGACAGGGAGAACTGGCCTGGAATTCTTCGAGTCATTAGATTCTGGCAATGCTGAGAAATTGCAAACTGTCAACTGTGTTCAGGAAACTTGTTATCCACTCAACAAACTTTCTTTTGCTTTCGAAGACTCCTTCAATCATCTCACACACAATTCGTGACGAACAGCATGTTGTCTTTACATAACGAGTACTGACATAAACAAGACAAGTATGATTTCGATTGAGCCGCAAACCAAACATATATTTGCTTATATTAAGCCACAATATATTTGTTATAAAGTGAACATTATCCATTAGTGAACCATGGACTAAAGTAGCATTTTTTTTTTTTTTCTTTTCTGGACAGTATCTTGCTGAAAAGATTCCGGATTAAAAATTTATACGATTAGATCACAACGTGTGCAATGTGAAAAGAAAAAAGAAAGTTACAAACATTGAGTTATCACTGAAAATGCTGAAAAAGCTTTAATACTTACTTTAATATGCCCAGCTTCAAATTCGTAGGGATATCGACAATCAACTATAACATGTTCTTCTATTTCAGTAAAGTGGCCCGTTATCAACTGCTCAACCTAACAGTATAATAATCAACACTTAAATAAAAAAAATAGAATGTCCATAACCTTAATAAAAAAATTGTTACTTAGCAAAAGTAGTTTGTGTTATAATACCACACAAATATTTGTAAGTTAAAATGTTTTCCCTCATTACATCCTTTTCCTTTTTCACCCTGATAGAAGCTCATCCCCCATCAGTGTTGTTAGTCAAAAGCCACACAAATATATTTTATATGAAAAGAATTCATATATAATTACAAAGCTGTATATGTAATCCACAACGATATTAATAATAAAATTAAAAAATTATGATCTCCCCATGTCCACTGGTGTGTCATGAGAATTGGTATCAACTACACCAAGTAGAAGAATGCCACATCTATGTTGATGTACTTTGAAATTGGGAAAAGCTGGCGATTTACCAGACTTCCAATGTAGTATAGTCATAGGCTGCCACCTGTTAGGTCCTAATATTTCAGAGACAGCACAACTGGTAAACTTTCCTACGACATTAAGTTACACAAAATCTGACAGAATAGTGGATTACTCGAGTTAACTATAGCCAATGAAGCACCATTGACCACTGAATAAATAACCAGGGAATACAACCAGAGTACAACCCCTAGTGTTGTATGTTATGGTGCATAGAATTCGTCTCTTCATTGGCCTTCTCCATTGAGCATATGCCCACATCCAGTTCTCATTTTGACTGGAAAATTGGCAAGAGATTGCGTTTTCTGATGAGTCATGTTTCCAGCTATTCCAATACACGCACAGTGCAGGATCAAACATACCTCTAGAACATGCTTTGGTACAGACATCACAGTTCACACACAGGATGGAAATAGAGGCTTCGTATGTCTAGGGAATGTTCTTGTAAACTGCTACAGTTTTGTAATACAGGTCTGGAGTTTCATTGCTGCAGTTCAAGTGCACCCCTTTATGTAACAATGTTTCAAACAATGGTTTGCTCTAATAGGATAATACACCTTGTCATATCGTAGATTGTGTAAATACTTCAAACATAAGGATGAATTTCAGGTCATGGACTTGCCTCCTTGTTGGCAGATTCAACACCTTTGGGATCATATAGACAAAGGAATTCACTGTTTGGATTTACCACCAAGGACTGCAGACCAGTTATGGAAGGCACTGTCAACAAACTCTTAGCTTTCTTTTAGAATCTCATCAAGAGTCCTTGTCTCGACATAGTATTGGCAGCCAAGTGCTATAATAACAATGCTGGACTATGAAATGCTTATATTAAGACAATGAGCATTGGTTTTACAGTGTGAATAGACAGAGCATCAACTAGTCATGTTTAAAATATCAAATTACAATCAACGCTCAAAATCATTCTGAGAGATAATCACATTAACACAAAGATATTTCCAGTAAACTGACAAAACATTTGTTCACTGATGGAGAGAAATGTTGAATGTTCCAATTTAGGTCAACCTTTAGACTAAAAATCACACAAACTTTGTGACAGCAATGTTAGGACTGCAAAACATCTGGTAAGTTCTATAGGATGGATTTGTTATTTTGGACCAGCCCAAAATTCTGAGGTTTTCCTTCAACTGTTTGCAGCATGGTTCTGTTGATTACTGCTTTTCAAACTAAACAAGAGGAGGTTATTCTCTATAATAAATATAACATTTACATTATTTTAATTTTACTGATGTAAATATAGCCCAATCTAATTACTTATCCCTAAATTCAACTTTTACTTCAGAATCTGCCAAGTTTATCAGATTTCTAAAATGCCAGAAGTATTGTATAAGAAGTTTTGTCTTAATATATAATGTATATGATTTTTAAGCATTTTTTTTGGTCAGATATGTATGAATTTTTTATATTTAATGGAATCTTTATGCCATTTCAGTTTATGTGCTTACGTGTTAAATAATAATAAACAGGGCATACGCTTCCATTGGGGATTTCAGATGCCTTTTTATTTATTTCCCCCTCCTCTTTATTAATTCAAAATATATTTCTAAATTTTTCTAAAATTACCGTGTGAAATATCTTTTACTAAATCAGAAATAATCTTAGTCTCCAACTCTGAATTTTTTATTTATTAATACATAGTACATTTATTGTGTTATGATTTTAGTTAACACATACTTCTTAATTTCTCACATATTTAATGCTTAACTTAGTCAATATTAAAAGCACTTTGTCCACTACAGCCTGCGGCATCCAATGCATTGAAAGAGGTTTCTTCATTCAATGGTGCCACTAGGGCAGAAACAACCAAGTTATCAAATCAATCCTTACTTAAAGTGGATTTACCCTGAATGGTAAAGATCAAAATTGACACTGATCTTCAAGGAAAACATCCAAATACCCTTTTATATTGGCAGGGTCTATATAAAAACCTTCGACTCCGACTCTTCAATTAAAGGTAACTCCAACTCAAAGACTCCTTTTTGTATATATCAATAACAAAATCAAATAAATGCATCACATGCTTTTTCACAATCATAAACTTCTATATTACACTAACATATAGAATGTTTCTCTGACTTTTCTGTTATTGTAAAGTAAACATCCGACTTTGTTGACACCTTTTTTTGCCATTGTGAAATTTTTCAAGGGGTGCTGCTTTCATTAATATAAATATCATAAAATATGTTATATTTTGAAATTTGCAAAGAACTTAAATTTAAAAATATATCCTGGAAACACAAAGTTAATCAAATTATTGTTTAAATTTCTTATTTCATAGACATTTATATCATAATTTAAATTTGTTAGGAGTTGGTATATTTTTTTACCGACTCCAGTAATCCAAGAATTGCTTCCGACCGACTCCACAGCCCTGTACATGGGTAGCTGATAAATGTTATATTTTAACATTAATATGAGGCAGAGAAACTGCATTTTTCTTCCTTCATTTAAAAAGAATAGATCTTACCGTTTCTCTATTTACTTGGCAAATCCTCCACACAGGCATTGTAGTAACTTCAACAATCAAAGAGAATTATTTTTCTTATTCTCTTTGATTGTTGAAGTTGAAAAGGAATTACATCCCTCTGAGGTTGTAAAACAAGGTTTTTTTGAAGGGAAGGGGAGGTCCTGACTGGAATTATAAAACCGCACTATAACTGATGCCTAGAAATTTTCCTATAATTCATTGATTCTAGCTCTAAATGGAGTGAAATCCAATTATATTTGCAATTTATAACTTGCTCTATTCTCTGCACTATTATTTTTTTCTTTACAGGGATTTCTTAGCTCCACAAACATTCTTTTTGTTTCTTAACTCTGTGAGCAGATAAAGGTCCTTCCAATTTCCTACTCTTTCAAGTTTCTCCATCTCTTGCCAACACTCAGTGGGAAAAACCTCCGGAAGTGCAAGGTTTGCAAAAGAACATTAAATTTTTTCTAGGAATTTTTTCCAACAGCAGTATAACCAGGATCTGTGTATTTATTACTTTTTCCATGAAATAGTTATCTTTATGCACTTTATTGATTTACTCTGGCTTTTGGTCATTGAAGTCTACATTTGAACTGCTTACAACGTGCCAACAGCAGTCACAGAACTTCTATTGTTAGTCAGAGACAGTATATAATTAGGGACCCTATTTTATGGTGAAATAAAACTGTTCATAGTGGTAAAATAAAAGACTCCATAGCGGTGACTATTTCGCGTTTATTTTATCATATTAGATTTCTACATTTCCACAAATAAGCTATAATTTTTCATTAAATTAAATATTAAAAAACAAAATACTTGAGATATTAAATTTCGTACACCGCAAAATAATACGAAACACAAACGCATGGTGATGACGCTAGCTTGGTACATGCGTGCGTACTGGTCCTCCCTCTGTTGTTTAAAGCAACTAAAACCTCAAACAAACAGTGTTTTTATTTTATTTATCCTTTTAGCGTTTTTTGACGATTTCACATTCATTTAGCTTTTATTTCGCGTGTTTTTAATGGTTCCCCACTGTTATTTTGTTCTTATTTCGTGATTCCGTACTAATCTGATTTTGCCTTTAAAATTACTGATTTATGCGATTTGCTCCAAGAAAAGCAAAAATACAACCTTTAATAAAAATTTCGCGGATATCGTTATTACCACAAAATAGGGTCCTATATATAATCCTGTTGCTGCTACAGGTCTTGTGTTTTCTGAAACACTTCTGCACAAAGGGACTAAGCAAATTGTGGCGAAATCACTTCCCGAGGTGGAAAATTTGATGTTACAAAAAAATGTAAATGAATTTGGAAGACAGCCAGAGTTGCTTTTGAAATTTAGTTTTAAAACAATCAGTGTATAGCATATTAAAACAGTGTAAAACAGTTTTAATGATTCTTGCTGGCATTGCATCAAAATATCTCAAAACAAATTTTAAAAAAATCCCATCAATTGCATATACATCTGTTACGAATCCAATATAAAAAAAGCAATAGTTCAAAAACCAGTATGTAAGATCCCATAATTTGTTACGTTTCACTTGTTGATTTCTGACTCCTAGCTCCTTATCTATTGGTCTAATTTTTACAAAAATAAATGATCTTTCTTATAAGTACCTAAACCATATACAAAACTTCAGCTTTATAGAACCGATTACGATTACTCTAAACTGACAATAAACAGTCTTCCGCTGTGGCTCCTTACCTATTGGTTCAAACAATATGGATCTTCTTTATGCAACTACATCTAATGCACATTAAGGGAGCATTATAAACATTACACCAAAACTTTAATAGCCTGTGATGTAGTTAGCTACCATGTTCACATATTAATACTGGGATATATGGTTAACACAGACAAGAGAGGTCGCAACACATACATCATTAAAAGCAATGCCATTTTGTGATGAAAGTGCACACTGAATACTTCAAATATATATAAGGTGCGTCTCATTTATAAACACACCATCACAACAGCACTTTTCAAAAAAGTGGTTGTGACTTTTACATTAAAAACAATTTGT
>JAFIDM010000001.1:65190866-65278833 GCA_023159025.1 Thereuonema tuberculata
ACAAATTGTTTTTAATGTAAAAGTCACAACCACTTTTTTGAAAAGTGCTGTTGTGATGGTGTGTTTATAAATATGAGACGCACCTTATATATATATATATATATATATATATATATAGTTTCAGGGGCCAACATAAGCTATTTCGATATATTTTTCAAATTTTGAGTATTAGCTTAGTAACTTCCTGTTGTTCAGTTTCAATAAGTGTTCCTGTAGAGCGTTGTATAGAACAATGGACTGGGGATTTAAGGATCCAGAATTCCATTCTGCTAAGGGGAAGGTCCACCCCCCCCCCTCAATTTTTTTTAAAAAGCTACTTTCTCTTTCCTTCAAGATAATTTTGTTTATTTATGAGTATTAGGCAGAAAAGGAATATGCAATTAAATGTTATTCAATTATAATGCTCGACCGTTATAATTGAGTAACGAAATGTCAAGAGGAAAGAAAAAAGATTAGTTGCATAATGAGTCTTATAAAAATAAGTTAAGGAAAACTTATATTTTTCTATTATTTATTTCTAATCGTATATTCCTTTTTTTGCCTAATATTCATAACAAAACGGGGAAAGAAAAAAAAAAAAGAAATTCCCCATAGTCGATTTGAATTTGGATCCTTAGGTCCTACGCATAGCTCCACAGGAACACTATTGAAATTGAACAAAACATTGTTCATAAACTAATACTCAACAATTGACGAAAACAATGTCAAATATCTTGAAAATTGGTTGAGTGTTCCCCCCCCCCCCCAACCTACCCTATATATATTTTTGAAATATTCAATGTGTACTTTATTTCACAAAATGTCATTGATTTTGATGATATACATGCTGTGACACCTCCTTGTGAGCGAAATAAGTGAAAAATTTTATAAAATTTTAAGATAACACATGAAACAAATCTCAATCCTTTTTAAAAATCTTATTTGCTATTTGAGGAACAAAAAACCTCACTATCTTTAATTTCCTATACAAAAACTTCAAAGTACTCAAAATTACTCAGGTTTTTTTTTTTTTTAAATTTTGTCCACCCCTGTATAGAATAAATTTAAAAACTGGTTCTTACCGTTTCAGGATGAATTGATTTTAGATCCTGGTGCTTTCCACAAACCAGAGGTAGAGAATATGGCCGTGAAAAATCTCCAATTAAATCAGGGTCTTGTGCAGCTGTAAAGATAAAAAAATAATATATTTTCAATAACTTCCAATCATTTAATTTAATGATGATTTTTTCAATCATTATTTAAGAATGTTAATAGTTAATGGGGGGGGGGGGAAGCCCTGCTATTTCATCCCTTAAACTTAAGTAATTATAAAATATGCCTTGTACTTTTTTTTTTTAAAAAAAAAAGCACAAATAGCAACAACAAACATTGGTAGATTCAGCATTACATGAATGAAATTGATTATCAAATGTGGGGTATAAACATATCAAACCCACAGAAGACTGAAGTTCCCCAATTGAAGTTTACTTTTAATAACTTTCTAGCACATGCACCTTCGAAAAGACAACTGTAGATGTCACCGCTATTAGCAGCCTCTGCCTATCTGAAGACCTTGCCAAATTAATTCTGTGGTTAATCTATAGATGAAAAAAAAAAAAAAGACTGTCTTGGCCTTCTGCTCTAAAGGCCCTCTTCATTCAGGGAATTACCAATGAAGATTTTTTTGTAAGATAAAAACCCTTGATTAATTTGTGTTATTGTGGCTTAGCAATTTAAAGCATTGGAATGAGAAGAATTGAGTTCGTAGTAGAAGTTTAAATTCATCAAAAGCTCAATTTCTTTTTAATTATAGAAGATGAAATTATATTTACTTTATTTTATTATTTTTTTGTTGGAATCTTTTAAAAAAAAGGAAATATTTACGTATATGGCAACTGCAGCACAGTACATATATTGATAGGCAAAAAAATAAGACAATGCTTCAACTTAACATCATCCCTCAGGAACCAAAAGGCAACTTAAGTGCAGGGCATGCTTACATATGGTAGAAAATACTGTGCACACAATTTTCTGTTCGTTTTGGTCCCTTTTTCTGAATACAGTAAAACCTCGTTAAGTTGTCACCCAGATAAGTGGTCGTTTTCCTTTGGTCCCGACAAGGTCTCATAGACAATAATGTAAAATAACCCTCTTTTACTCGTCACCAAATTTAATTCTACTCCGGATAACTCGTCACCCTCAAATGGCGAAAAGCATCTTTATTCTCAATTTTGCCTGCTATCTTTTCAGCCCCGCCCCTTCACTCTAAGAAAGCCTAGCCTTTACAGGGAATTTTCACGTGGATAATTCACTTGGGAAATTACACATTTCTCGCTGCGACTCTTGTCAAGATTAGACGTTTTTCTTGACCGCTACTGAGTGGTGATTTTATTTCATAGCGAGTAAGCCTCGAAAATTTAAAAGCGATCGAAATTGTTTTTCTTCCTCCAAATGTAACTGCACTTCTTCAGCCTTTAGATCAAGGGATAATCCTTGACTTTAAACGAAAGTACAAAAAAATGCTTGTAAAGGACATGATAAAAGCCTTGGGTAGGAACGAAAAGCTAGAAGTTTCGGTTTTAGATACGATTAACTATGTGCACAAAAGTTGGAGTTCCATTTCATTACAAAGTGTTTCGAATTGTTACCAGTAATCAGCACCTTCATCAATCAACTGTTGGATTATTTTAATGCCAGTAAAAGAAAATAAAATGTGGTAAGTATAAAATGTGTTTTTTTTTATTTTTTATTTTCCACTCATTCATTTGCATGTATTGATTTCTGAAAATCTGTTTTTCTCACCGAATCCTACAGCAATTCATAAAAATATTGTATTTCAGTGTTTTTTTTTTCTTCAGAAAATGCCCACTCCACTTAAGTCATCACTCCGCTTATGTCATCAAAAATGTTCGGTCCCTTGAGTGACGACTTAACGAGGTTTTACTGTAGTTATTTAAAGCTTACGTAGTGGGCAGAGCTTTGCAAACAAATCTAACCATTTTGGTTTGCTATGATGTTGTGAGACTGCTGCTTCATGGTTTAGAAGTATCTACAAGTCAACTTCAGTGGCTAATTCAGTTTCAATTAAGCTGAATAAAGCAGTAAATAACTTTTATTTTAGAAATACAAACTTAATTTGACTAAATTTGTCAAAAAAATGATAGAAAAGTAGTTATAGATGTTCTTTCAGAAAACTAATTCTATTTTATTTTTACTATCAAGTTTGTTTCTATTCGAGTCATTTTATGTTTTTAACCTTAAAACAATGTGCTATTAACAATGAATTTCAAAAGATAATTCAGTAATAATAATTTATGAAGAAGCAATTTTGTTAGAAACTAAGAAATAGTTTGTTCAGCTGAAATTCAAATTAATTGTAAGTTAATACTTGATTGAGCAGATAGTTAAAAAAATAAAATAAAAATAACACTAAATAAAATTGTATGAAAATAATTTAATAGATATAGGTTTAAAAGGAAGGACATATTATATTTGGTGATTTTCTAGTTTTCATTTTGTAAAAAAAAAAAAGTTTAAGCAAACTTTAAATTACTTAACATTTATTACCTTAAACAGAACAACAAGAACCTTATGCCGATAAATTTGAAAATAATCAAGAAAAAAATATCCTGAAAAGTCTGGCCCTTGTTATAAGTATTATAATTTATTATTCTCATAAAACTTTTAAAATCAGCAGATAATTACAATTTCGCTTTTTTGATTATACTGTATTTAGAATTTCAGCCCCACACCCTAAAGCCCCATGGTTAAGTTAATGTATCTCCTGGCCCAATCAAACATCCCCCATTCAACTAATATTAGAAGATAATATGACTGAACATATGAAGACAATAAGCAGTGTGAAAATGGAAAAGATACTTCCAATGTGGCTGCCTGCTAGGTGCCAGTATTTCCAAGATAACATAACTTGGAAACTGACCATGTTCCTGTTAACATATACAACATCTGGCAGAATGCTGGAAACAGGGACTGCTCGAGCAAATTGTGGCTGACAAAGAACAATTAACCAATGAGAACACTGTCATCTTTCACAAATGGTGTCTGTCAAAAGCCATACGACTGTCTAAAGTTAACCAGACAATACAATTAGGGGGGGTCAATCAAAGCAGACATCCAAAACTGGCCTCTGCAGAAGACTCCCCTGTCTAGTACTCATTTTGACTCACTGGCAGAAGTATCTTGTGTTTGCACAGAAACACTTGACTGTTCTTATATAGTGAAAGATTAAGGTTGCCTTCTCTGGAGAGTTAAAATTCCAGTTTTTCAAGTTAGAATTGAATGCTGGATCAGATGAACCTCCATAACACTTTTTGGTCCTACACAGATAGACAGGCAGTGGAGGTGTTGTGTCTGGAGGATGTTCTGCTGTTTGGGACCTCTGATACAGGTCAAGAGTTGATATAGTGGCAATTTCTCGATTGTCAAATATCAAGCATAATCTTTTTCAGCAATGATCTTTTGAGGGCAGTTATGTATTCCAATAGGATAATGCGATATGTCATGCTGCATGGATTCTGCACAAATGGTTTGGTGAACAAGAGGATGAATTCTAGCTTGTGAACTTGCCTCTTTGTTATCCAAGTTCCTATGGATAGAGCAATTCACTGTTTGGCTGCGTAAGCGAGGGATGTAGCCCAGCAATGGGAGGTACCATCAACAAACTTATGAAATAATTCCAGATACTTTCCAGAATATCATTAAGTCAAAGCCATTGTATAGCTGCTTTGACCACCATTAGATTGGTAGTCATAATAATTTGATCCTGCAATTTATATAGAAGTTTTAGAACACTAATATAATTTGTTTACTTCAACTTGAATAATAACCAAAACTGTCTTTTTAAACTTCATTTTTGAATCATTAAAATTACAGATCACATTTGCAGAATCCTTTATCCACTACTTAATTTCTTGATTTAAATAGCTAAATAAATCTGTTGTTTAAATGATACACTGAGCTCACCTTACAGTGAAGTCATAATCAATGCATTTTCATGAAACTTGGAAATTTCACTTTTAATATTAAAAATTTATAAATGTTTCTTTTTGGAAACTTTTTTCCTTCATATTTTGATTTTATGCACTAAACTCCCTAAAATGAATGTATATTTCAGAGGTATTTTCAGAAATGCAAATTCCCAATCATACTGTGAAAGTCCAAAAATCTGGACTTTTCAAAAGCTCGCTAACTTTTTAAATTTAGCAGGAGGCTTTTATGTATGCGCTTTCCCTCCACAAGCACTGTAGCAAATGCAACAGGAATCATGAACAAGACAAAAAAAATTCTTGTTTTTCAAACTTTGCATTTTGTATGAAGTTTTATTAATAACTAAAAATAACTTGCATAAATATGTAATTTCTGCTTCCATTTGCATACTGCATTATTTTTTTCTGACTCCTTGTTAATGAATAAAACCTGTCAATTTACCTGGTCATCTCTTTATTTCATCTTAAAATTTTTAAAGTACTGCCTGAGAATCCAGAAAAACCAATTGACCCAGTTCCTGAGCACTCTACATTTTTGGACTTTTCTGAATGTAGATTAATTTTTGAAACAAAATAATGCTGTAAGCTTTGACTTGCCAGTAACTAAACTTTGCTCAGATACTCAAATGGAATTTAATATTAACCTGGCAAAATATAACTTGTGTATAACAAATATAATTTGTGTATTTACGCAAGTAGTAAGAACACATTTCAATATTCACTATAATAAATCTTTATCGTCCTCTTCCAAAAATCTTTAGAACCAATATCAAATCCTTTTGTATTTTAATGTTTTAATAAAAGGGAAGCAGGGTCTAATATGGGGTCGTCCATTAATTACGTGAGGTCAAAAGGGGGAGGGGTGTCAACGAAAATCTCATGTAAACTTTTTCATTCAGAGATAATATATATTATAGCAAGATTTCCGGGTTTTTTTTGGTTGTCAAAATTTTTCAAATCTCACTAAAGGGGGGGGGTCCAAATTTTTTTAAAAACACCTCACGTAATTAATGGACAGCCCCTATGCAACACAAACTTTCAACATCTTTGTTTTAAAAACAAAAAGGGTCTTTTACACAATAAATCTTACTTGCAATTAAATACAACTTGTACATGTATGATGGAAGAGATGTTATGCAGAAATGTGATAGCTTTTCTTTTGTCAAACATTTGAATTACAATTTTTAATACAAATATAAAAACTTACATCTCTGCAATGCACGCATTATTGACGCTTCTGTTTCTGAATGGCATCGCTGCAGGATCTGGACTCGCTTAGGCATAGGTTTCTGAAAATTTTTAATTCAAATTGTAATATCAAATAAAAAGTAATGCACAAAACATGGTCAAACAAAGGTTAATGATTGGCTAATGATTGTTCTTCTACTTACATTTTCATTATTTTCTTGATTGCAAGAATTTCGAACACAGAATGAGACTGCTTTCCTTCTTTTACTTAAATGTGTAACAGGCGATTCTCTGGGTGGTTCTGGATATTTAAATGACGCCTTAAACTCTGATTCTTCTTTTGATAGAAAAAGTCCCCTCGTGACATTCCTCAACTAAAAATATAAATTCAAAATTTAGAATACAAGTTTTTCCACTGTACCATTCAAAGAGCTGCAAAGAAACATTTTGTGAGGTTTAATTTTAAACAGAATGCCAATTTAAAACTGAGTAAGAGCTTGCCTTTGGTGTATTCAATATTATATTTTCATCACGTTCAGTAAGACAAGTCCAGTTTCGTTTTCCAACGCTTAATTTTCTTCTGGATGAGATTACCTCACAATTTGTTGATAAAGGTCCTTGAATCAGTTGAGTAATACTACTTGATAGTTGTGCATTTTCATTCTGTTTAGGACAAGAGAAGAATCAAATTACCATATTAAAACTTCAGTTTATAAACAAGAATAAGTTCTATTAAAGAAATTCATTTTTTTTTTCCTTTTCCAAAATGTAAAATTTACACTGCTTCATATCTTCTAACCCAAAATCAAAACTATATATTGAAACTTCATTGACCCTTTATTTCATAATGTTCCTGTTTGGGGGACAAATATTTTCCTTAACAACCCCAATTCATATTGCTATCAAAGGTAACTCAAACACATACAATTCCCATTTGGGACCATACTATTAATTTAAACCGAAAAAAATACCAATAGATGGCACCACAAGTTATCACCAGGCATAAGAAGTCACTGGTTCTGTGTTCAATTCAAAAAAAGTTTTTTGGACACGAAATCCTCAACTAAAAGGAACTTTTCAACTCCAAAAAATATTAGTTATAAATGTTTTTCAAGGAAGTTCATAAATTTCATTGCTGGAATCTTTAAATTACATTTAATAGACGATTAACGCAATGTTCCCAATTGGGAACTCCATGCACTAGTTGTCAGCCATGTCAATTTATCATTATTCAAAACTGTAGAATTCATGTCTTAATTCTCATGATATTCCCAATTACCATTGCTTATATGTATTTAGAAATGTATGGGCATTCTTTTATTTAATAAAATACAAAGTTATTATAAATTGTTATTGTGTTTGAAAATCTAAAAATATTTTATGTAGAACTTGTTTCCCATGAAAAACAAAACTTATTTTACAGATATACTGTACCATTATTATTATTATTATTAACTAACCAAAAATGAAATACATAGTGTTGCTATAATAAAGTGATCATTTGTTTCATCATTTTGCAATACTGAACCAAAAACAAAAGTCAAATATTTTTTTATAAAACTGAAAATTCAAAATCTATAATACATTGCCCCAACATTGTCAGCATTTATAATAAACACATGGGTGTAAAAAATGATATAATTTTTTTTTACCATATGTTCAATGTTGTAGTTGTCAAAGCATGGGTTTTAGACAAAAGGATCAAAACACAAACTAGTGAATCCACAAGTATCCCACTTTTGAAATAAAATATCATTATCAAAATCTTTGTGTTCAGCTGATAAGTTCAATTAAAATCTTTTTCTATATATTGAAAGGCCGTCCTAATAGTGATGCTATACCAGAAACGGTTATATACATATATACAAACTAAAGAATATGCACAAACAAATCCATTTTTGACATTCAAAAGAATTCTGGCCAGAACATACTAGAAAAAAAAAAAGAAAAAAAAAAAAAGAAGATGCAAAATGGAAGGCTGTAAGGGGAAAGTCTCGAATTGCTTGTCATAAATTTAATGTTCACTTATCTTAACACTGAAATATAAATTACTTTCTATTGTACCAATCCTAATATCCATTATTTACCTTTCCACTTAAATTATATCCTAGTTCTATAAAACATTCACTCAAGACCTTTTTTGACTTGCACTGTAGAAAACTAAATTTTAGTGAAAATGTCCCTTGACAGCATAGTGTTCCAATTGGGAACATAAAATAAAAAATAAAAAAAATAGCAATCAAATAAGTTTTTGTGTCTTTTGATGATATTACTTGCAGTAATTATTCAGTTATTTTTTTTTTCTT
Organism: Thereuonema tuberculata; assembly: GCA_023159025.1. Taxonomy (NCBI): domain Eukaryota; kingdom Metazoa; phylum Arthropoda; class Chilopoda; order Scutigeromorpha; family Scutigeridae; genus Thereuonema; species Thereuonema tuberculata. The sequence continues at coordinate 65,199,346 of JAFIDM010000001.1, forward strand.
TCTTTAACTGGATATTAAAAATTCATGCAATATAGGGTTAACATTAAACAAGGTTTTAAAATTAAAATTTCTCAGCAAAAACAACTGAATTCAACAGTAATCATACTTACGAATGGATCATTTTCAAAAACTTCAAGAAAGCCATCATCTCCATCTTCTTGGGAAGACTTAGAAACTGAATTTTGACTGTTTGCTATTTCAGGCCTTGGCATTAGAACTTTCTACACAAATCAGAAATGTAGGAGTTAATTAACAATGGTCAAACTTCAAGACTTATCCAATAGTTTATGTTCAGTTACATATATTTGATATCTTTGAAGTGTCAGAATGTTGAATATTTTATAACACATGAAATTTGTTTTATGTCTTGCTGAAGTGCATATTAATACTTAATTTCAGAATAAAACAAAGCAGCTTTCAAAACAAAAATAAACTAACTCAATGCACAGAAGATTCTATAAATTACACTCCCCCATGGCATTTTCATTTCTTACAGACTAAAGCAATTTCAAAAGCTAGTTTTTGCTTATTGTTAACATCAAAGGAGTATAATTGTACATATAATTGCTTAAATAGTTACTTACATGTTTCTTTTAGTGTCTGTGTGTGGATTATTAACAAAAACGTCTGCCCCACCTACCTTTATCTATTTAATTTCATTTCTAAAAACCACCACTATCTTATCAAAAAGATTTCATGATATTTCCTATCCTTAACATTCAAATAATTTCCACTCCACACAAATATTTAACAGGCATTCAAAGAAATTCTTTAAAAGCGCATTTCACTTTTCAGTATTTTCAAGATACTGAAAACAATCAGTCAATAAAAATAAACATTTTCACTTCCAACCACCCATTCCTCCTCTGATAATTGTTAATAAAAATTTAAATAAGTTTAATTTTTAATTGCAATGAAAAATGCATGCAATCTTTCGCATTAGGGAAGGAATAACTTTTACCCCATGAACGGATGCTACAGGAACAGAATGGCGTCGCTCTCTTCGTGGATATTCCAACTCTGTGAGCCGTAGCCGCCTAGGAGGAAGACCAAGTGGCTCCACAAACACAATTTTTGTTACATCGTCCTTAATTGTAAACAAAATAATTACTTAAGTAATAATGCTGTGTCATTAATATATCAGTTGGAATTTTATGGCTGAAATAATCTTCAACTATGTAACAAGCTAAGCTACAATTTTTTTGTGATCTTATTAAATGTATAAATAGGGATGATCCAATGTTCTAGAAAAAATCAGTTCAGTCATAAAATTACAAGGAAAAGTTGGCTATGACTTACGAGATTCATCAGATAAGTAGAATTTTATTCTAATCAATAAGATACCATGACAAAACCTCCGAAATGCATAACTTTATAATAATCTTTAATGCTTTATAACATTAGCAATTTTGATTAAAACATAAGATTAATCCAAATGCCAATTAAGGCCAGAAATCTGAATCTAATACTCAATGAGGTTTGAGATGTATTGGGAGGCAAATTTCAATTTAGAGATAAAGACAATTATGTAATGTCAAGTTATTAGACAAAGTAGCTGGCATGTAAAAACATTATGTAAAAAGAATTGTCAACAGATCACTAGGATGAAATGACCCAATATTCCAAATTATATCTTGTTCTACAAATTAATGGAAAAGTTTTTTTGTTGTTCTTGTTGCATACTCAAGTATTACACCTCCTAGCAGAACACTACAGTTAAATTTGTATTGTGTTGAATTAAGTTCATCTGACTTCAATAACATTAAAAGAACTAGTACAATATTCTTATGAACAGTTATTTATTTTCAGTATAGTGGCACTTTACTTATATTTAATTTTCAATCTGTCACATTCTCTTTACAAATAAAATATTTAATTGGTTTTCTTGCTATTGAGTATATAAGTTACTTGTAGTTATGATTCATGTATTCGTATTATAAATAACACCCTCTTTTCCGAATGTGTGAATTTTTAAGGACTACTGTATTTTCTGTTCTTCACTATTAACCAGTTTCTTTTATATCTAAGGAAAATTCTGTAGAGGAACTGAATTCAGATCTTTGATGTTACAATGTTATCAAGCCAAGTTATGTTAACCGAGAGTTATGTTATTTCAAGTAGATGAATTTTGAATTTAAAAAACATAACATTGTAACGTCAAAGATTTCAATTTGGCAGGATCTAGTGAATATATAAAAATTACACTTTAAGTATTTGATAGTTTCTGAGAAGAAAGTATTAAATTACGTTACCATTTTTGGTTTTGTTGGAAAATACTCGCAGGAAACTACACTGTAGAAGCAAGCAAAGACTTACAGAATGTGTGTCAGTGCAAACATACACAGAAAAATTTATGGAGGGTATGAATAATGTATATCTAAGGAAGTTATCCACTTATTGTATAGCAAAATCCCACCTGCTATGAGCATTCTGAACATTAGTCATGCACGAAAGTACCACAGCACTGCAGGATATGGAAGGGTATTTTTTTTCCACTCTTTCCAAACTTTGCATAGACCTGACAGTTCAAGAAGGGGATAACCTTGTATTCTCATCTGCTCCTCCATTCAGCAACAGAAGCCGCAAGATGTTTTTGTCTACGATTTGAATCCTTATCCCAAAAGATCTTGACCTAATGCACATCCAGACCATGAGGGACAGGTAGTTCTTGGATGGACACTGGAATCAGAATCTACTGCTGGTAGTAATGGACATTCCCCTTGATATTTTTTTGCAACTCTGCAAATGCATGCCTTCCTCTGTAGGCAAAACCAGTTATGATCATAAATCCCTGGGAAAACTCTCTAGAATGTACTGAAAAAGTTTGACTTTGCTTGTTTAGTGAAAAAAAAAAAAAAAAAAAAAAAAAAACAGGAAATTGATCTTTCCACATTGAAACAGATATAACCACACCTTATCAATTGTTGCTACAAATTTGTACCTACCACTTGCTTGATGGTATTCATCCAATGTTCAGAATATTCGTTTAAAATTTACACTCGTCATTATGCAATTTTATAAGATCCAGGTGACATCTAATGCAATCCCCACTATTAACTGCAAACTGATGAATTCCTGGCCATTTCCCTTTGCATAGGCAGGTTTTTTTTTTTGGTTTTTTTTTTTTTTTTGTAGCAAAATACATAGCTTTGCTATCCTTCCCAAAACCTTTATTTCTTGATGTCATAATAACACTAGTAATCTTTACAATATAACAATCATTATAATCTTCATTCATATATATATATATATATATATATATATATATAGTGTAATGATTCACCTTGTGTGTAATATCTATACATACCATCCAACCCACCCTGTAGTGTCAGTCTACGTGTAATGAATGATATTTAGATGTAGGAAAAAAAAAAAAAAAAAGGGATGTAATGTCAGAAAGAGCATTTCTAAAAGTTAGCAAACAAAAAATAAGATTGCAACTGCATCTAAACTTCTGATTCAAGTTCATTTTGATTTCGTTAACTGTTAAGCTACTAAAAAAAAAAAAAATAAAAAAAAAATAAATCAGATATAAATTATTCAAGTTTTTCAATCTAAGAACTTTCTCAAGACTACATATAGCTAATTATGACTGATTAACAGAATAAACATCATAATTCTTAATTGAAATAAATTTACTCTTAAGGAATGTTTAAAGTTTCTGTTCTAATTTCTAATATCTGCTATTTTATATATAACTGTTCCATACTTCCTTTGTAGGTCTTTTCTCCTACAATATGTATTGTGATAAAAAAATCTTCATCTTTAAATTAAAATGTAATAATTTGCATTTATTATGAAAAAGCAAATTTTCAAGGGAATGTAGTTTCCCCTTTCTCAAGCCTATTTACAATGAGTTAGCGGAATTTTTTTGAACAATTAAAATATTACATGATGTTATATGTCTTACATATACATTTTATTAATAATAATATCACAGCTTTTTATTATTAACCAATTTCTTAAAAAAACTTTCTACTTGTTAATTATTGCTAATTCTTCTATTGTGACCTTATTATACAAATAATAAATAGGCTTGAGAAAGGGGGAAACTATATTCCCTTGAAAATTTGCTTTTTCGTAATAAATGTAAATTATTACATTTTAATTTAGAGATGAAGATTTTTTATCTGCTATTTTGTAAGCAAGAACATCTTCGGCCTACATCTTAGTTAAAGAGATATGGCATCAGTACTGCTTCTGTTCATTTATAATTCAAAGAAAAAGGTATTTATACATAGATATCTTGTTAAATTGTTGATATAAAAAGAGAAAGAAAAAAAAACATTCCTATGATTTTCAAAATAATGATTATTCTCTAATTCAAAGTTTCTGGGCACTACCACTAAGAAAATATGGACGATAAACAGCATTTTGTTCTTTGACGAAATATTTTTTCGGTTTGCAAGCATGAGGAAGAAAACTTGATATAGCTTATCTGAATTTTTTGTTGTTGTTGTTGTTGATACAAATGCTAATATCTTTATTACTATTCAGGAACTTTCTGAAGCAATAACTATCTTGCACAGCTCAATAAATTCAACAGTAAATAGTGAAGCCTTCTTAAAATAAGATGCAGCATCGTTTTGCAAAGCAGGATAAGAATGTTATATTTTCAGAATTTAAAATTCTGGTGGGATTATAGTAGAGGAATTTATCACATCTAGCCTAATCAAGAATCTGAGTTATTTGCAAAGCAGGAAAATGAAATATGCATCCCAAAAGCAGAACTGATGGAAGCTTTAATGTAGATCTAGTTCTGATCAACAAATTCTTAAAAACTGCAAATAAATTGGTCTTACAACATATTTGGACAGGTAATGAACAAAAAACAAATGTTTTTCCTGCTAAAATTATAATGAAGAACCAGTGTTCAAATTACGTTAAACATAACCTATATACAGGCAGACAAATAGAGAAGCTCTTAGGAACCAAAAGCATACAAAATGCTAATTATAGTGTCTAGAAGTGAATTAATAGCTCATAATGATTTGTGCTTTATTAAGAAAAATTAACAGCTTATTTTTTCTTTAATAACAGTATCATTTGTTGTGCATCAATTGTAATATTTTAAACTCTGGGGATACGGAAAGGTAAAGAAAGAAAAAGCTACACCATATTTCTTCACAATTTTCACTCTTCTCACAATTTTGCAAAAAAGGTGGTGGTGGTGGTGGGGGGAAATATATGGCGAAATATATTCTATAAACTTGGAGGCTCATTTATAATTCAACCCCATCATCTTGTTCTATTGGGACTACAGTATATTACTTTACAATGTGCTAGAAACAATATCACTGATATCAGTCAAGACCTATAGATGAGGAATCTGAAATGTGATTGAGATTAGCTGGGATTCAACTCTTTACTGTAGTAATGATAGAAAAATAATCACAATTTCGAAATTCTGAATTTGAGATATACTAAAATAAAAATGCCTTGCCATGGTGTTTACTAGTTTTGTAAATTTAGCAATCTAATTATCAATATTGATGCAACGTCAACGAGGAGCTATGACGTAATGTCAGCAGACCTGGCAGAAAGCTCCAAGAGAGACGAGCCAGACGCCAGTGTCGAAGGTCTTCCCGGATTGGCCAAGCCGGGAGGTTTCAGAATCCAAGATCAGCTCTCCCGTCCCTGACGGACTGAAGCTCCGAGAGCTGACTTGATTTTAGAATCCGATCTGTATAATATTAACCTGGATTTCAGAATCCGTTGACCTGTATAATCTTGTATATCTATTTACAATTTTATTTACAGTTTATGTGTACATTATGCTGAACCTTTGACTCTGACCCGCTCATTTTGACCACACATCAATATCTTAATAGACATATGCAATAAAGTCATTACAGAAAGTGTAATCACTTAAGAGATTATTCTTAAATGCAGTAAAAGTGCTGCAGAACCTTCTTTTTAAAATGGAAATTACGAATTTAACTCTACAAGTTATGAGTCACATTATCTGAAATTTGTAGACTGGAAGAATGCAGAATAAGAAATAAAAATAGAAATATAATTTTCATGGGAAATTAAAATAGATGCAGAGAATATGATTGTGTAATATCTGAAACAGATGGTTTGGCAGATGTACACAGAACTGTAAAGAGAATTATTTTTCTTAAGCTAAGGAAATATCGATACTAAGTGAAAGAACATTGTTGACGAATTCTTCATACATAATGACAAAGATATTAGTAACATTTTTCTCTGCAGAACATGTTTTGAACTCTTACTTAAAATTTACATCACTAGTCCTTCAATAACAATGTGACAATGAAACAATTCCTTTAAACTGATGTCAAGCATCGATAATAATGTTATCAGGTAAAGTAACAAAAACCTCTATGCCTTGAACTGATAATTATCACCATCACAATAATATTGAAATCTTCGTAATGTAAATTTAATAACTTCGTATTTAATAACTAACAATTAAAAAAATCAAAACAGTGCTTCTTAATCCTGTAAAAAAATGTCTTCAGTTAATTACATCAATTTATATCATTTACCCTTAAAAGATTTCTCTCAATCCATTAAAAATTGCTTACTTTATCCATATGAGAGCCTGAGTATCCACTATCACGAGAATCATGATCTTCAATAGCCACACTTTTCTCTCCATCTTTGGATGGACTCAAGTAAGTCGTTTCATCCAAGGAACTGAGAGAATTGCTGGGAATGTTTTCTTTATCTGGAAGGGGACTAAAGCCATCAAAAGGAACCTAAAATAAACAGCAAATTATTAGCATTAATGTATTATTTACATAAGTGAAGCTTGAAAACCACTGCCTTCACTGAAGAGTAATTCACTGCCTAGTAATGGATTCTACTTAAGGCTGTAATTTTCAAAAATTTAATTTAATTTTAATTTATACAACCATTTCCTACAATTCACATTTATGTGTGGAAAGCATTATTTCTTGGGAATGATATAAATATGATGTATGAAGGTTTGTGGCACCAAAATATTGTTTAAAGATACTTCTACAGGTTTGTTTTTTTTTCGGGTTGCATGATAATATAAAATAAATTTGTACTGATCATGTGATTGCTTACCAACTGGAGAAGGTTTGATGTGATAGGGTTATCGAGAAGGGGAGAAACAGGTGGGAAGTCTTTATTCTCCGATCTTGATAATAACATAACATTACTTTGTACTTATTACATGATTTTTGTATGAACAGGGAAAGTTTCAAAGCGATCTCACAATTTCAATTTCTTTCTCATTCACATCAGGACATTTGTTTTGTTTTTTGTAACCGTATGAAGAATTGTATAAGAATAGTATTGTATAAGAATGATTAGATTTAAATGTGAAGCTGATAAATTAAGATTCGTTTTGCACACAGCCCTTTTTAAAAAGCAACTATTTAATTCATTTGAAGTCAGACAAATCAGATACGAATTAGTTCTTTCACTTTTAAATTATTTATCATTTTTATTTCTCTGAAATAGGCCAGTTGATGGCAATGAGAAGTTTTCATTAACTTCCCTTCTGATAAGAAGCAATGCTAACTAAACAGATCACTCTGTCTGGCCAGTTACTTCATAATGCTCCTTTATTGGCTTTATTTGTTGAATAAGTTATACTCAGAATCAGTCGGCTGTATTCCAAACAACTAATCAGTATCATATGATATGTCAAAATGATAAAAGGTACCTGCTTCCTTTACTGTAATGGTTGGTACAAACTTCAAGCTCCAGTTAGTCTTCCAAAGTTAAATTATCAAGCAAAGATGCTTGCTTTGCAAAGTTGACAAGTCTATTCCACACATGTAATGCAAAGAAAACAATGAAAATTAATTTGGAACATGGTAAACTTGTTTGGTAATACTGAAAGTCACCGAAATATGTATATTTATAACTCCATTACCTCAAAAAGTAACCGAACTACAGTAACATTTTCTTTTTTAAAATCAGTAATGGTATTATAGACCATTACAAGAAACATTGTTGGAAACATGTACATATGTTGATATATCTGGAGAAAAAAAAATCTTAACGTTTAGTGGAATTAAAGCACAAGCACATTAATGAAACGGTCATAGCAGTTTATCCGAGATGAGTTGACGGCTAGCTGGTCAGTTGCAGAAGAAATATAATGGAAGACTACCATACAACATGAAGCAGCAAAATTAAAAATGAAGACTAGACAAATATCTACAAAAAAGATTTCTGTAAATATAAACATATCCGTAATGTTAAATACACCAATACTATTACATTAACCCTTGCTATAATTCAAAGGCTTTCAGAATCTATCCTTATTTATTTTTTGTTCTTTTGAAAATTACACTTCTATATATTATGAATTTATACATTTTTACTTCATAATCAGTGGATTTATCTGAAAATTCATCTCCGGTGAAAGCAAAAAAAAAAAAAAATTATTTTGCTCACAATGATCTTGACAGATTTTTCAAGATCAAATAGACTGAAGGAGCAATGATTGCAAAGATTTCATTATTTGCCAAACCTTCCGCTCTTTTTGGATTTTTTTTCTTTTTTCAAGTTACTAATATAAACTAGTGATACAAAGAGCTACAGTAACAATACTGTAATTTGGCAGAAAAACAGATATAATGTGCCAAAGTAGTTTCAAAGAGAACATCAGGCTCGCTTGGGATAAAAATTACCTAAGATGGTCAGTGATACAATAAATATGTTGAAACACTGACAAATTAATGAATGACCTTGACTTCAAGACCTGTATTAGTGTTGACAATCCATTGAAAAGATGAGCAGGTAGAAATACCCTTAACTTGTAAACAATGCCTTTTTTTTTTTATTTTATTTTTTTTAACGCTAGGGTAAAATTTACTCCAAAGCATGAGCTCATTGGTTAAAACTGTAATTTGATTTCAATAACACATTACAATTTCTTTTTAATTTTTTCAATCACTAAAAAATATATGAAAACAAAGACAAAAAAAAAAAAAAAACCTGCATCTGAAACTGCTACTACAAATTCTGATTAACAAGAAACAAAGTAGCAATGTTCAACTTTTTTTTGTAGAAAAAAAAAAAACCCCAACAAAAATTTAATATTCAGGACTGTCGTTAAGTACAATACAAATGATATTTTATGCTATGAATTTAATTAATAATTACTAGTAACAAAAAGTACTCACAGGCAAGGAGTTAAATCTTCGAAGTTCTGATCTAGTCCTAATTGAGAAATAAGGATAAGGTAAATATACTAAATAAAAAATGTATTACTATTACAGAACTAACAAAAACAGAAAAAAGAAAAGAAAAGAAAATGAGATCAATTGATGATAAATTATTCTTCAGCAAAACCTATAATTCAACTACAGTATTATAACTGAGGGGGGAAAAAAAAAAAAAAAAAAAAAAAACTGAATTTGAAAAACAGTATCAACATCCTTACATTCACAGGACAGCTATTTTAACCACTATAAGGACATATATTTGATTGTAAAATATATATTAGACCACACAACAAGCAAAGTATCCCCCTTCCCTTATTTTTAATGATTGGTCCTTAAAAAACAAAAAAACAAAACAAAAAAAAAAAACTTCCATCTCTTACCAAAAATTAGTAACTTTCAAAATACCAAGAGAAGACCATGTTTTTAATTGTTTTGTAAAATAACCACAGCATACAGCTAGAATTTTTTTTAATTGTTAAAAACAATGCCAATCAATATATTAGTTTAGTAAGTTTAGTTCTAGTTGTTTTATTCCTCTTTTTTTTATTATGATTTATCCTCTTTTAAAAATCTACCTAAGATAATTTAAAAACTGCAGATTCTATGGATGGATGTGGCAGTCGTAAAGTGCTACAATCAATTAGTTAATTTAAAGGAAACCACAGCATGTCTACAAGATTCAGAAGGGTCACAGCAGGATCCCCAATGTCCCACTAACAGGGCTATATTTAGGTTGAAAGGTCAGCCTTCTACCCATCCACCTTTAACCCTGGAAAAGAAATTCAGTCCCTCATTTTACAGAGATTGAGTGAATGGTCTGAAAAAAAAGAAATCCTTGACCACCAAAGGAGAAAACACTCAGTCCTTTCTGCTAGCAGAAATATCCTTATCACTAAAGCTACAGAGCCAAGATAATTTAGACCATGTCGAATTGAAGTTAAGGTATTCCACTATAGGCCCACTTAGATCCAGAGTAGATGTGCTTGGAAGTTGGCATGTTTTTCTGTAAATGGTGTCGAAACCAATACTTTACAGAGGCAGGTCCATGTGAATTTTATGTTTTTCTTAGTTTTATGACTTGTGAAAGAAACTTTTGGGCGTTTTTGTGTAAAATTGCCCGGAGATTTAAAATATGATAATCAAATTGTGATAAACCTCAAAAGGAATTTACAAAATTGTTGTTGACCTTGAAACTTAATATCATGAATATCTCAAATGGCAGACCAGATACAGAAATGGGACTAACACCTTTAGAAAGAGCAGACAATTTCCTAAATAGTGGTAAAAAAAAAAACAACAGTGGGTTATTGATTGCCACACCATCTGCAAAGTAATAGTGTTTCTCGCCCATTAGATTTCGCCTTGCAATACATGTTTTTTTTCTCTTTCCCTTTCTCCCATTTGAAGGAAACCCCGGTTGCAAAATACTGAGAAAACTATAAAACAAAAATACTAAATAAATATAAAACAAAAAGCCAGCAAAGTACAAAAAACACCAAAAGATTTTTAAAATATGGTATTTATTACAAAAAACACCAAAGTTAACATTGGTGGGGGTTTGAGACTTCCTGATTTGTGGTTATTTCAGTGACATTAATTTTATTTCATTTTACTTAGAAACTACTGAATCTATTGCTATCCATTATTATTCTCAGTAGTAATGTTATTGACTTCAACTCTGGTTGCAAATATTTAGAAACTTCTTTAAACTGTATGCTTTAGAGCAAGAGTATTGAAAAAAGAACATTAGAAATGTGAAGACGAAACTTTTGATCTGTGGATATCTCTAGTAAAAAAGCAACCATGGAGAGATGTAATAAGGCGGCAAAAAGATCTTGGGATTTGGAACCCAAGAACCAGCAGGAGAGGTGGAAACTGGGTCTCTCAGGCAGTCATTAAGTGAAATTCCACAAGTATCGACAAAAGAAATGTCAAGATTGCATCTTGGAATGTGAGAACATTGTTGAAGATGGGAAGATTAGAAGTGTAAAATGAAAGAAGGATATACAAAATTCTAGGTTTGTGAGAAACTACAGAGAAGGATTTTTTTTTTTTTTTTTTAGTGACAATAAAAGAATTATACATAGTGGAGGTAAGAAAAGTGGTGGGAATGGAGTTCTTATGTTTTAAAAAGAATGGGCACAATGTGTGAATAATACATATCACGTGAATGATAGATTATTAATGAAAAACTGAACAGTACACTAACTTATTTAGTTATAACTAGCTGTGCCCTGCGTTAAATTGTGATTATACAAATCTGTTTCATTCACATTATGAGTACATAACTAATCTCATTAACTATAAATACCATCTGGAAATTAAAATACATGGCCCTTCTCGCTAATGTTCGGTTCTCATCATGTGGCCAACCCGCCCTCGATTGTTACTTATTTAATAAAATATCCATTACTATTTTGTTTGCTGCTTTTTTTGTGACTAATTAATTGTAATTTTACTTTTCATTGTGGTCCCCCCCCCCCACAATAATTGTCATTAGTTAGTACTTGATTCAATCGAATTAGTTTAAACGTTGGGGTTTCCGCACATTGGCAGAATCCATTATAATACTATGGAAAAGTGCCATTAAACAAAAAAAGAAGAAACATTTTCATAATTTAATTAATTGTATCTATACTAATAGATACAAATATATTTAATTAATTGTATCTATAATATATTGTTACCTATTCATAACATGATCGTTGCAGCCAATTAAAAAAAACTACCTACAAATTGATTTTATTAAACCTAACTAAAACCTAAAATTTATATATATTAAGTTAAACATACGCTTACCTACTACGGTTAGTACCTATATATAGGAAACGCTTAGAATTATTCAATTAAATTAACAAAACACGTCCACAAAAATTAGTTCGCTGAAGCACAACTGTTGTGTAAGGAGCCGACCACATGACTGAGCCATATGGAATGGTACCTTGCTCGCTGACCTGGGCATTTACAGCTCGGCCCTTCCCACTAATGTTTGGTCCTCGTCGATAGATTTATAATAGCAATTATAGTTCCAATTACCATTTTGAAATTGCAAATAAGTAGACGGATCGGATGTAAATAAACAATCTGAGATTTAAAAAAAAAGGTTGAATGCCTTCATTATTGATAGGGGAAAGGGGAAGAAAACATGAATCAAAAAACAAGAGTTACAAAATTTTAATTTTTTTTTTAATATGTTTTGTTTTATTGAAATAGTTTCTTTAATCCCATTTTTGAACTCTCTTCAATGTACTCGATGTTATGTAAATCACATGTTAAAATATTTTTAATTACTTAATTAAATTTATTATCTATATTTACAATGACTATTTTATTGTATTAATTTCATTAAATCATACCATGTCCTTGTTATTATACATATAATTGTAACTTATTTTATATTGTTTTTTGACTTATGTTTCCTTCCCCTTTCCCCCATTAATAATGTATTCGACCTCTTCTTGAATCTCAGTTTGCCAGATTGGTTGACGTTTATGTTTACTGCTCTGCTCCTATTGGTCGTAGCGTGATGTTATAAAGCCTATAACCTTCCTGAAAAAATGACACTAACGCAAAAAGAATTTTACAAATCGGATTGGTAGTTCTTGAGGTTAGCACTTTCAAACATACAAACTCTTCTGCTTTATAGCATAGATAGATAGATAGATGTAGCATAGATTCAAGTTTATTTTCCTACATCAAGAATAAATATGACGAAGAAGAAAAAATATATGAAAAATATAGAAAAATTACCAAAGATGACAAAACAGAAAGATAATATAATAATAATGGCGATTTTATTGCTGTTGTCAGATCCAATATAGATACAGAAATAGTAGGAAAATTTGGACTGGGAAAAATGAATAGAAGAGGTGAAAAATATTGAATTTTGCAAACAAAGTGGGGTAGTAATCTCAAATACTTCATGAAGTTCCTGATAGAAGACAATATATTTAGGTAGCTCCAAATGATGAAAGATATCAAATTGATTATATTCTTTTAGAACAAAGATATAGAAATCAAGTAAAATCTAGCCGCAGCTCCCTGGCCCAGAGATTGATAGAAAACTAAGAAAATGTACAGAAAAAGTTGTGCGTAGAGAAATTAAAAGATGAAAAAATAGATAAAGAATATCAGGAAAGGACTAACAGGTGATTGTCCATTGGATGGCTGGGAAAACAGACTGGAGTAAGAAAAGCATTAGAAGAGTGAACAATGAAATTTATACCAAAAAGCCTTGGATGACAGAGGAAATAATGCTATTAATAAGAAGGAATGAACTTAAAAAGAATGATATAGAAAGTCATAAGAGAATTAAAGATGAAATAATTAATAAATGAATGGGATCAAAAAGAGAAATGGACTATAGAAATGACTTAAAGAAATTGAAGATCATATAAGGAAAGGGAGAAGAGATAAAGTGTATTACAAAGCTAAAAGACTATTACTCAACATAAAAACGAGATCAACTATAGTCACAGATAAAAAAGGTAAAATTTTAATAAATGATAAAATCTGTGACAGATGGAAAGAATATATAGAAGAATTGTATGATGAAAGAATGATGCTGAACTCAATTATTTTATTGAAAGTATAAATTGTGCAGTCGGAAAAGAAAGTAGAAGAATTTGAACAGGCCCTTAAAAAAATTAAAAAGGGAAAAGCTACAGGAATTGATAGCACACCTATCAAACTTTTAAAAAATACAGGAAATATAGTGAAAAAACAATTGTTTAATATAATTAAGAAATATACATGATATACATAGTATTATTAGAGATCCATTACAAATTGAAAAGTTATCAGAATGTTATGGTATGCATTCCAGCCTAACTAATGAAATTTTTGATATATGTAATGAAAAACAAATAAAAATTAAGATTGAAACTTAACTTCAAGAAGGTATTAATAAGACAATTGTTTTAATTTTCAGTAAGTCAGTTTAGATTGATTTTTTTTGCTACTATAACTGATAATTTCTTTTTATATTGTGGCATATATTTTACAATTGCTGTCATTATATATACAGGGTGTTTACAAAGCCCATGAAACATAAATTGGTCTAGTTTCATATATATTGTTATAGATACATAAACATGTGCTGAAATGAATACAAAATGAAAGAATTAATTATGCGCTCATTAATTATGATTTACAAATGTTCAATGTGTCCACCACTGGTAACACGACACATCCATCCTATAGTCCATTTCGCTCCATACCTGATTTAGCATATCAGAGGTGATTGTAGCGATGACAGCTGTGTCACAGTGTTGCAGATCCCGATCCTGTTGTAGGGGTGGTATGAGACATTCTTTAACATAACCTCACATGAAGAAGTCACGAGGTCAAGTCTGGTGACCTGGGTGGCCAGCGTGCGAAACAACTGGTCATGTGCTGAGACACTGCCAATCCAACAATGGTACAATTCTTCTTTTAGATATACAAGAAACACATTGTGGAATGTGGTGGGGCGCCATCTAATTATAGGATGAAGTCTCCCCTGTCAGTTGTGGCATGAGCCACAATTGCAACATGTCTGAAAAATGACATTCTAATCCCTGTTGTCTCAACAAGAAAAAGGGACCATAAACTTCCTGTTTGACATGGCATAAAACGCATTAGAATACGCTACAAACTCGCCAAAGATCAATGTGGCATGAAGGTTCTGTAATCCCCATATGTGAACATTACGATGGTTTACAATTGTGGAAAGCTGAAAGGTTGCTTTTACTGAAGATTAACTTCCTGCTGAAACACTTCTTCCATGGGTTGTTGGTTTTCAATGCAGAACGCCAAGAGGTTTTCTTAGTCATTGGGTTAAGTGCTTGCAGGAGCTGCAACTTGTAAAGCTTCACATGTAAATATTTACAAAGGATTTTTCATACCGTTGTGTGTGGGATGTTCAGCTCTCAGCTTCTCATGGACTTTATGGGACTGCACTGAAAAGCTCCTCACATGTTCCATTTCTTTCGAGACATTAGTCCACCCCAAACACTTGCCCTCACATAAACAACCATTTGCTTTGAATTCCTGTACCACTTCATTATGCTGTTGTATACGGGTGGATTCATTCGATACTTGGAACAAAACACTCACAATGGATGCAGTATGAGCAAATTCAAGAACACAAAATGCTTTTTGAGACTGTCAACATCAGTTTGGACTTGTGTGAACGTGGCACTGCCAATGGTCACCAGCATAACTAAATGACAAATAGCAAATCAAAAATTCAGTGAGTGAGTCTTTCATTTTGTAAACATTTCAGTACATGTTAATTATTGTTGTGAAAATACAATAATTTATAATGTTTCACAAACTTTGTAAACACCCTGTATAATTATATATAATATTTACATTATAAATATACGATAAGAACATAAACCAGCCTAGGACAGCCAATTATGTACATATATTGTAAATATTTGTAGTTAAATTTTAATTAATAATATTATTATGCTATGTTATTGTTTAATTCATTGTAAACACATAATAGTATTCAAGAACCTGGCCTTCAAATAAATTTTAATGATACTGGAGAAAAGTTGTCCAGTCTTCCAAATTGGAATCCGACTACCACAATGGCGCATCATTTATATGTTGTTGTTTTTTTAATGGTCCCGGCAAAATCCAATGCATATTAATGTTAAATAATTTCATTTATATGTTTTCCTGAAATCGAAAATTTCATTTATACATTTTTTTCAAGAACTCAAAAAGATAGAAAATGCGCATTTCAACCTCAGATTCCCATCTGCCGATTGTCTAGTCTTAGAAAAGGCACGCAGTATTAGAAAATTGCACTGAAAAACCTCTGCCAAGTTTTCAACAAGCTTTGGCGGGTTTTAATACCATGCAGAAATACCTCAGTAGCAGTGATTTAAATGATAAAGTTAAGATGGCACTTTAACTGTGCACAATGAACTTTTTTTCTGTGCATTCCAAAAAAGCCCTACAACCTAAAATAAAAAAATATTTTGTAAATGCTGAATGAATATGAATAGTAGTACTAGTTGTACATTAAATCCGGAATAAAAAGTTTTGTATTACAGACCTTTTGTATTTCATTTTCTTGTTGTTGGTTATTACGAAATTGTTCATAACTTTTGTGAATTCCGTTTATACGTTTTTTTTCTCAGTCCCTTGAAAAACAAACTGCTCCACAAACTGTATATATATATACACAGTCGGACCCCGATTTAACGAACCCCTATTTACCGAATTTCGCGATTTAACAAATTTTTCTTTTTCCCCGATTAAAATGAAGGCAAAAACCCCTATTTAACGAATAATTAACCCTGAATTAACAAATTATTTCAACAGCCAAAAATTTTTTTTTTTGTATTAGTTTAGGTAAACAAATCTAACATACCTAATGCAACAAGATATAAATGACGCTGTATTTTTTTCTCCCCATAAAGTCAAAAAAGAACTTTTTTGAGTCAGGAATCAGGAGTCAAACATTACTCAGTAGATACTTTAAAATTTCAAATTAACTAGTGCGTAATTATTCGCTGTAATATTAGCTGCTGAATAAAAAGTGTGTAATTTCTAATTATGGGTGTTTTTGTATAGTTGCTTATTAGGGCTGTTCCACAAGTGCAGAAATTTTTTATTTTGGACCCCGATATTACAAATAAACCCCGATTTAACGAATAAAATTTTCGGTCCCGATGAATTCGTTAAATCGGGGTCCGACTGTATATATAACTGTACATAAATTCATTGACATAATTATGTTATAGGAAGTAGGAGGATGTGCTTGAAATAATTGTTATATACGATGGTCATTTGGAAAGTAAAGAAAGTTTCTTTTTTTTATTATAGCCAAACAAAACTTTTTTTACAACATACCTGATACTTAAACTACTTTTCTACATAATCGCCATACAAATTTAAACATTTGGCTACCGTTTCACCAATTTTTCTAAGTCTTCTGCATACTCAGTTGCCGCCAAATTGTTCAACCACTCACTAACATCCTCTTTCAGTTTGTTTTCACTTTCATACCGGTTCCCGCCCAAAAAGTCCTTCAGTTTGGGAAACAGATGGAAATCACTTGGGGCCAAGTGCGGCTATGGGGTGGATGTTCAAAAAGCTCCCATCGAAACTGTTGCAGTAAGTCAATCGTCAATGCAGCAGAATGCGGTCGTGTATTACAGTGCAGGTCTGCCCAAGCGTTCCTCATCGTGAACATTCATCCTTCTGCCATTAAACATAATGCACCATTTTCGAATTGAAGTTTCGTTCATCACATTACCGCAAACCTCCGTTATTTGTCTGTAAATTTCGATAGGTCGTCTCCTTTTCCATTCAAAAAGCGTATTACACTATGAACCTCACACTCTGCAGAATCGTTAATTTTGTCTCACATTTAGAAGTTGTAAAAATAAACAATACACTACTGTATCGGCTCGCTGTTAGCGCCAGACTGGCCCAAGGGGTGTGAAAGGTCAATGACTTGGCAGCGGAGGTAGTGGGGAAACTGCACAGCTCGCCCAATCAAAACGTTCTTTACTTTCCGAATGACTCTCGTAGATTAATCCTCTTATGATCTAACATAGCAAATTTGTGCCACTACAAGTAATCACTGCATCTACTACTTTGAGACTAAGGAATGGAAACTTAACAGTAAAAGAATAGAAGGTACTATTTATATAGGGTAAATGTGAATCCTAAAGGAGAGAAAATTTTAAAATCCTGGCCCTCCCAAAATATATAATTAACTGTCACTAAGTATTTACAGAAAAATCAATTTGAAACAGTGGATGTGTTCAAGTATCTTGGATCTAATATAACAAAAAATGAAAATCAAGAAATCCACCTAAAATTTCAGCAGGCAACCATTCTTAACATGTTTCAGAAATTATTACAATCTTCACTAATCTTGTGCATGACCAAAATATAAATTTATAGAAAGCCTATTCACTCTGCTGTGACATATGTTGCAGAGATGTTGGAACAAACACCAATGATTGAAACAACCGTAACATCTAGAAGAGGGACAATATGGACAATCTCGGTGCAAAAATATGTCGAAAGTCATACACAGTTGTATGAACAGTATCAACTATTACATCTAATCACTGATGGAGAAATCTAGATTGCGATTACTACATGTTGAGAGTATACATTAAAACTGTATAAGAACTGCACAGTGGAAAAACTAGAATTAAAAGACATGTTGGAAGATTAAAGAAAGCTAGGAAAGATTAGAATAGCATTGTTTTGATGACCACGTCTTTACAAGGCTGCAGTGTTGTCGAGTTGAGTTCTGTTCATTTGAAGTAGTTAAAAAAATTCAGCAGAATTGATATTTAAATTGAAATGTTTGAAAGAAATTTAGAGTTAATAACGATTTACAATGGGGGGGGGGGGGAATTAAAAAACAAAATTACCTGTTGCTGCTACTGCTACGAACATTTTGCTGATTCGGTACTTCTTTAAGTAGTCTAAAATGAAGAAAAATAAAATCAAATTCAAAAAGAACACTTCTTAAGAAAAATAAAAATAAAAACCAAAACTTTTTTTAAAGCAAAACTCAAAATAATTCAGTGCTTTTCACTCAATTAAATGGCAAAATACTTTTCTTAAAACTATGCATAGTTTTACTGTAGACATATCCCTAGTCAGGCAATCTCAAGCTTTCATGGTTTTAAATACAGGCAATTATTCGTTTAGGAACAAGTTCCATTTCAAAACATTAATTGTATTGTGTACCTTGCATTCCTGAACTTTTATAATTCATGTCATATACATTAGCAGCCATTTTAAAGCTTTAAAATCACACTAAAAATCATATAAGTTTTATTATAATGTATTTATGTATGAGTTATGGTTTATCGTATACAATACGTAACAATAAAAATAAAAGAATAAAAAACAAGATACATTTTTTGGTTTGTAAAGTTTATTTAAATCTTACAAGTATGTTCAGTGTATGTTTGGCATTTCATTTCATAACTATTTATTGACCATAAAACGTTTATATGAATTGTGACTATAGCAAATATTTATTCTTAAACCAAATGCAATAAAAAAATTAAAATAATTAACGAAACATTTTCAACTAACAAACAGAAACTCAGTACTGCAGAAGAAAACTACACTATAACCATCTTGTCTCACCTAATCAGTAGCATTTCTTAAATCTTAGAAGTGGGGGAAAAGCTGAAAGTTATGTTAAGGGGCTTCTTTACTTTCTCTTGATTAGCCAATTCCCCATCCTCCAAAAAAATCAAATTAAATATGCCCATATAAGGAGGTGGGTCTCCAGACAAAAAAAAAAAATTCAAAAATACCAGTATGCAGCTGGAAAAGTTTTGAAGTGTTTTTGGATCATGACTTACTATTAATCAGCAAAAAAGTTTAAAAATTAAAGAGTAAGAAAGAATTTTAAAAATAAACTTTGTTTATTAAATTTCTCATTTACATAAGAACAAAAATTTTAATTTAATGTCAGGCAATTATCAATATGTATTTGTGGACTACAAAAATTAAAACAAAAAAAAAAACAAAAAAAAACAAAACAAACAAACAACAATGAAAAAAGAATTGTTCCTAACTGACAAGTTTGGGGAAAGCTAGCAGATTATTAGTATCATTATTAGTAGTATCAGTGAAATGCTATTCAGAAGGAGAAAATACTAAATGTCATTGTTTAATCATTGGTATTTGAAAGTCAAGTTTTTAATTAGGAAAATCATTACTACCATATCCTATACATATACTTAGACATCTTCAGGATTATAACCGTTATCTGAAAGTTTTGTTGTTCTGATTAACTTCATCAATTTTCAATAAAATACCTATTAAGTCATTCATATCCATTCCAGTTCATTAAGATTAACATACAAATCAGCCATTGACCTACCTACCTACATCCTTATATTAGGGAAACCAGTAAGCATCAAAGTTAAATGCATTTGCATTGTGAGGAGGAGCCATATCTTGCATAAAAACTGTCATCTTTGTCTCTGACAAAGTAATAATGAAATTGCCTCAATATGACAATATCTTTGTGCTGTAATGGAACAGGTGGCAGCTCCTGATCGGTACAATTCTTCAAAAAAGAATGGTCCCAAGATGAAATTGGAAGCAACATCATACCAGACTGCGAGTTTCAGCAAATGCAAAGGGATATGTTGAATAACAAGTGGTGCTTCTGAAGCCCATATGCAACAGTTTTAAGTGTTGGCAGTCCCGTTGAAATAAAATTGGGCGTCTTATCTCTTCACAGAATGTCCAATGGCCATGAATTGTTAGTTTTATTCTGGCCAGAAATGTTATAAGAAATGACACTAATTTTTCAGGATCATCTCCTTGAAGCTGAAGTTACTTGAAGTTCATCTTGTTTGGATAACAGTGGATTAGTTTCCAAAGAAGTTTCCACATAGTGGAATTTGAAATTTCATCCTAGCTTTGAAGTTATTTGTTGATAATGATGTGTGATTGAAATGACAGACTAACGCCGTGGTTTAGTCTAAAGCACACACACTTTATTTACAATTATTTACAGGTATATATACAGATCGGACTGGATTCCGAGAATTTCTTTGAAGCTTTCTGTGGGGTTAGTCTTACTTGGGGGGAGAGCTGGATGCAGCTGATTGGTCCTCCGATTCAACAAATCAAAGGACGGATTAATTGACCAATTGGAGGACTTTTCAACCTCGCATCAATACTTGTCATGTATTTCCCCTTATAAAATACCATATTTCACTATTGGCAGACTTCGGAACTATTTTTTTTTAAAAAAAAAAGGAATCTTTCTCCCATACATGGAATGGTCTATTTGCTAATTCTGGTGACATTCCACTTTTAGTCAGAGCTAGAGAGCTCTGAATAAGGATACTTTAATTATGGTCACCTGGTATTTACACATTCAGGTTAGATGCTCTAAATTTACGTAGCTCGGCAATTATCTGAGAGCACAACTTTCCCATTGCTTTGCTTTCCTTTAGAAGCCATTTATCCAAAGCGCCGAACACTCTGGAATGCTTGAATAAGGTAAACAAGAAAAGAAGATTCAGCACATGTATAGAAAAAGAAAAAGAAACTGCCTTTCTGATTCGATTACGGGAAGGAATTGGGGACGGCCGTTTCGTCCTTCAACGGACTCCTCAGCCCAATCCTCGCCTTCCCTTAACAGAATCAGAAAGGCAGGATCTTGTTAGTGGAAGCCACCGCCGACCCGACAGTGGTCCCACCAACAACAAAAGGCAAGAAAAACAATTTGCTGCGCCTCTCGACTCTGGAATGCTTGTTTACTATTTTAGTTCAAAAATACACCAATAGATGACATTTGCTGCCAGTAATATCTTGCAAAATTCCGACAGAAGTATCAGAAGTCTAGCACTGTACCGCCACATGTTTTTGCAGCTAGTGTCAAGATATAATTGGAAAACAGCGATTTTCAAAGCAGTAGGGATATGGCTATAAAAAAGTAATTTTATATTGTTTAGTTATCATATATTTAATAATATTTTTCTGTTTTGTAATATTCATTAATTTCTTCCTGATTGAGATATCTTGTAAAACTTCTTTTTTGCATCAATTTTTACCCTTCTTTGTATCTAAATATTTTCTACTTACAATAAAATGTAATATACTATTTTGAAGACAAAGATTTGCTCTTATCACTGATCCAAAGTCAATTTTCAATTATATTTGTGTTTGAAATGCCTGCAACTTTGAAAATGATCTGTGTGAAAACAGGGGAAAGAAGGGTATGATCTGAAAGTTTTAAATATGAAATTTAATGTATAGTCTACTGAAAATACCGAAAAAAATAGGCAGAACTTCGAACAAATTACAAAAGAAGTAATTTTTGTACAGTTTGAAAGGGGAACTATGTCTGTTTATGATAGTCAAAATCTGACAATTCCACCATGGGAAGTTTGTCAAAAATGGAATTTCAAGATGGCTGCCAATCCCACAACTGGGTTTGGTAGCATAGCTTCCAAAACATTTCAAATAATACTGTAGTATTGTAAATTGTACATATGGAAGTATGTTTTTGAATTATTCCATCACGAAACAAGTTCAAATGAAAGACATCATTTATTTTATTACTATTTTCTGGGAGAAAGTGTCCTTGAGGAACCATTTCCATGAACAAGCGTTCTGAGGATACTTCTCAACTTTCCACTGCATTATTTGGAAGTAGCAGCACAAAGAATGATACTTTACAGCTGATTCTGTTGGTGGAAGCATTTGTGGTTTGACAAAAGTTTTAGATGAGGCAACCTTTTCCTTAAAGATATGATCACGCAGTTCTTGGAGGCTTTCATCCTTCCTCTCTCCAAACAACAAAATCATCCTTCCTCTCTCTCCTTCCAACTACTTAAATTTCCATGTGGCTCTTACTTGATTCAGAAAAGGTCTGAGGAGCTTCTTTTCAGTTTTTGCTGTTGACAAGCTTTTGGAAAGCTGATGGTTTACCTATGCCATATATAAAGGACGTTTAGTCACAGCCAGTAAAGGCATGAAGGAAAAGTAAATGTCTGCAGATTTCCTCCCCAAGGGCTTTTATAAGAGATAAAATATTGTATGTAGTCCTTTCTTTAGTTGTGTGTCCAACATCACTTCGGAAATGCAGCAAAAATCCGTTGTCAGTAGCGTGATACAGCAATAAAATCAGAAGAACAGTGTCCTCCCAACAACAACTGTATTACAATGTTTCGAACTGCTAAGGATCGAAACATTGGCATCATCTTCACAGAAAGTAACTTTAACTCCATTTTTCCGTAAGTGGTGACCTATGAGATTTATCATTTTAGACTTGTTCTCAGCTTTAAGAAGAAATTTCTCCTTCTTGCCTATGAAAGTTGTTTCAGGGATAAAAAGTATTGTTAATGTAAATTTTGTTTTAAAACCCCACCTGTGATGATCGCTGTCTTTTATTGAGGGCTTAATGTATCCATCAAACAACTGACACTCTTCGCCTGTACTTTTTACATGTAAAATCAGCATAAGACGCAGCAATTGCATCAAAAGTGATACCTTGTTGCCACGGGACTATGGAGAAGCAATTGCGTCAAAAGTGATACCTTGTTGCCATGAAACTATGGAGAAGCGATCCGCCATCTAATACATAATAAGTTGTGTCTCCTTGTGGATCTATGACAGTATGTCCAAGTGTTTGTTCATGGGAATGTGACTTCATCAAGTATTCTGCAAATACTGTAGCAAAGTGGACATTTGAGATTTTCGTAGCAAGTTTGTTGTCTCAAAGAGCAATGGTGGGTAGGAACTGAGTTTATGAAACAATACATCTTCAATGCTTCCATCTCCATTACTTCCTGCAATAATTAGACGCTGGAATAGAAGTGCTGGATCAAAAGATATTTCATCATCACGGCTCATTTTAACTTTTGCTGACGATGTTGATGTCTGTACACGATCTTTCCTCCTGCAGGAAACAGTGAACACGTCTTTTGCAATTAGATTTGTGACAATTGCTTCTCCAATAGTAAACAACTTTTGAGCATTTACAACATCAGTATCAGAAGCAAGTCCTGTCACTATGTTTCTTAAAGTTGGATCAGAAGTAAGAAGCCAGAATTGCTGAAGGAATTCGAGAATTTTGGTGCCATCCTCTCTATCTTGCATTTGTATAGAACGATGCATTTCTGGTTAATGCCATAGCTAAATTGTACTCACAGGTGACAGGCATAGATAGAACCCACTCAGCTCGCACATTTTTCTGAGAGTCCACTGCCTCTCATCAGACGTCCATTACTTTTAATGGAACGCATCAAAACTTGTTCTATTACCAGGTCACATCCTAAGCCTGACCAAGGTGTGTCCGACCTGTGTACAACATGAAATCCCTTTTGAAATTTCGCATATAGATGCATTTTCTTTTCAGGAAGTTGTTTCATGGTTTGCAAGCAAAGGAAAGCTGATTTCAAGTAATTAAAGTGATCTGCTGCTGCAAACAAAGGTAAATATTCACGAATGGCCTCTAGGTGTAAAGACCAAGAGCCTAATCTATCTGCTTGAACAAGTTTACGTGTGACAGCTACCACGGCTAGATACTCTGCCCACAATTCACTAGTTAACGATGCACATCTCAAATTATCAATCTTTTGTTGTATTAAAGTATTCAAGTTAAGCAGAGAATCCGATTTTTCTAAATCAGAAATTGTGTTGATGTGCAGCTCTATTTCTTCATACAGGAGGAGAACATCTGCGGGTAAAGGATCATTCTTCTCTTCGGTAAGTATTTCACTCAGCAGCATTGAACTCAAGGCAGAGTCAACTAACATGTGCCCACGGAATGCTCTGGACACAGCTTTTCCAGCCATTATTTGATTCACTGTTTGGTCCATAAATTAAAATTGCTTCTGTTGCAATTTGTTTGAGATCAGATGCTATTTTCAGTGGACTGGTATATTACTCAGGGTGTCTAAAAAATCTTTTTTAAAAAAATTCCCTGATTTTTCCCTGATTTCATGAACAATTTCTTTTAAAATTCCCTGATTTGTTCAACCAAAAAAAAACAACCTCCAAACCGATCTGTTCAACAAAAAAAATCCCCTGATTTTAACTAATAATTGCAAAATTCCCTGATAATTCCCTGATTTTTTCCAGAATAACAAAATTCCCTGACAATTCCAGGTTTTCCCTGATTTCCCGGTTCTGTAGACACCCTGTTACTGCTTATTGGTTGAAGGGCAAAACTGATGGTTCTTAAGAAAAGTGACTCATTAATTAAGGTGCAAAATCACTAAAACTGAAGATGTACATAGCAAGACTAAACTCCTACATACAAAGTCTGATAAAAGATAACAGCATTATTCTGTGAACTAAGAGCAAAGACATTTGGCCAGCATTTAAAATTAGCCCTTAAGGTAATTTATGAACACAATTTATTTAAATGAGAACTCTTAGAATTACACTATCAAACACAAAATCCTATGGTAAATAAGTAACTCAAAATAAAATGTTCTAGAGGGATTTAAGCATGACAAATAACATCTAATTTATACTAAATTTGAAGTTGTCCACAGCATTCTTGAGTTGTTTTAAGAACAATTCTCTAATGGCTCTTACATTGGTGTGTAAGACAAAAGACTACAGAGGTGTACCTTATAATAATAATAATAATAATAATAACAATAATAATAATACACTTTGTATGGGATTTGATGTAGATAAGCATTTTCAAGTAATAAAAGGATTGATATTTTGGCCCAAAAAACTAGCTACAAACACAAAAATGTAATTAGGGTGGAAAAAGTACTTCAAAAGCAAGATTTACTGTTACTGTCTTATAAATGTCCAATTTATAATTACTTAAAAAAACAAAAAGGATAATTTACTGTAATTCAAGTCAAAGTGGCTAAATCATCCACTCGCAGATGTAACATGCAATGATCTTAAAACACTCACTGCCAACTTTCTCAATTATAAAGGGGTGGGGGGAAAAATAAAGTAACAATTTTTACTAAAAAAAAAAAAAAAGGTATAGTAACACTTTGTAATATATTTACTGTGTCAAAAAACTGTTATAACCCTTTCACTGTACAAAGTGGATAAATCCATTCGAAATTTTATTACTGTTGAGTGCAGAAAGTGAATTTACCCCATAGCCTTGAAAAAAAAATTCTCCTTTGCTGCTAGAAATAAAGACATCCCCAGTGACAAGTACCATATATTCTTTATAATGCAAAAATCAAGGAATTTTACTGCTGGATATGAAAACCTTACCTTCAGGAAGTACTGAAAAAGCATTGCAAAGCAGAAAATATCAATTCTATTTTTTGATGGATAATTAGCATCATAATGAAATGACTGAAATTTAATTCCACAGTGAAAGGGTTAATTAAGAAAAACAAAAAACAAAAATGCAACAACTCAAAAATTACAATTAATTCGTATGAACTTGGTAAAACCTAGACCATAACGTACATTAGCTAACAAATCAAAATCATTACATGAAACACCAATTTCCTTCAACAATAATTACAGAATCAATTAAAAAGTCAGGTATTGAAATTAAGTAGAGAAAGTACCTCAATATGGGGGTCACCCATAACAAGGCAAGCCTCTCAAGATGTTTCATTCTGTTGACGTGTCTAGATAGCAATGACTATATTTTTTTTAAATGCTCTTCTAAGGCCTTCCAGGTTTTGAGTGCAACAACATGTATCTCAAGAGCATCTCAGACATGCCCAATACGATTAACATCAGGAAACCTGATTGATTAAAAAAACAGTATCCTCTTTAGGATATTGATCTACCAGTTTCCACAGCTCAGTGTGGATGTGCATTATCTTGGAGATATGTAGCACCTGAGTAAGGACAAATACACAGATCGGATCATCATCCCTATTTCATCTAGCATAAATGTTTCTTCTTGTAAGCACGTACATCATTCCTAATGAGTCATCCACATGTCAAGCTATCTCCACCATAGGTGCCCTTTTCATATGTTAGGAATGCTACGACATGTCCTTCTTTCTCTCCAGATTAGAGTAAACCTGGAAAGTAAATCTGGACTTACCTGTGAATTGGCGATTCAAGTGTACAAACAATGCACCTTGTGGCTGCATTGTTAAATTAATTTTTGGGATACGACAGCGATTTTCTATCTGTATATGTTACAAGTTTTCCATTTTCCTAATTTTTTTAAAAAAGAAAATTACTGAAAATTCAGAGAAAAGTAAATTTCCTTGTTTTTTTTTAAATCATAAATTTCATATTATTTATTTTTCTATATTATTTCATTGTTTAAATACTGTATATGCCATATCAAAATAAGCTGTTATTTTACAGTATGTGATGGCAATTCAGAAAACTAGAAATCATTATTTTGTATACTAATTTATAAACTTATCATCCAGAACAAAAAATTAAGTTTCTTTAAAGAAAATATGTTTTTTTTTTGTTTTTTTTATAGCAAAACTGATATAATATAATTAAGAATAATGAAAGTAGGATCATATCACAATAATATGAATAGTTAAATATAGTTAAAGATGGATTGGCATAATATTTTAATTCAAATTACAAAAGTCTGATGAAAATGTTAAACTAAATAAAAACAGAATAAATAATGGATTGAAAAATCAATTGACATTAGTTTTGATACATAAATTTTAAGTGACAATTATTTGGAGTTTGTTGTTGTAGACATAATTATAAAATAATATATATTTTATTTACTTACATAAAAATACTAGTAAGGAAAAATAATCATGCAATGATAACTTAAAGTAGAAAAATACATGTACATTTTAAAATTAACTACTTTAGCATAAAATGGAATAATTTTATTTTACTTGTATTGTGACACCCAGGCATGCAGGTACAATTAAGAACCACGATAGTGAAAGCTAATACTACCACTACAGTAACTTTTTGAAGCAATACATAAAGTACTCAATAACTCACGGGAAATGATTGCAGCTCTCTGCCTTTCCAGTGGTTGCTTCAATGGTATTGACCTTCATTAGTTTTAAGTCCAAATATCATTAAGTCTTGCCCATTTCAAATGTTCTCTCCTGACAGGAGGGCATGGAGCAATCATACTGCTGGTCACATACCTTAAGATAATTGTAGCCCAAGACA
This sequence comes from Thereuonema tuberculata, assembly GCA_023159025.1. Lineage (NCBI taxonomy): Eukaryota > Metazoa > Arthropoda > Chilopoda > Scutigeromorpha > Scutigeridae > Thereuonema > Thereuonema tuberculata. Next base: position 65,227,098 of record JAFIDM010000001.1, read on the forward strand.
TACTCTGTACCTTTTTTATGAAGTCAATTTCTGTATTGTGTGTGTATTTTGAAATTTCTTCCACAGAAGCATTCACATTCATCCATATTGCTACTTTCACCCAACTGGTCTACTGGTAGCAATCCGACAGCTTTCTACTTACTTTCATCTGTTAATTGACATTTCTAAGCCATTACCACCACATTTGCTATCTCACAGTCCTTCCTTCCCAATCCATTTCATGTTGCAGCTCATTTGCATTATGACACTAACTCTCCATTACTTTTCATATCCAAGTCTCGTGCATTTCAAACCCATTTTTTTTACCACTTCAGGTCAATCAGATACTTCATATGTTCATACAATAACTACACCAAAGCAGCATTTTTAATACATATCTTTGGAATTTAGCCAAATTGTTCCATTGTGTATATTACTTTTTTGGCTTAGAATAACTGCCCAAACATTCTGGCCAAGTTTGTTGGTTTCATGCCAGAACAAACCGTGTGTGTGAGTGTATCTATATAACTAGTCTATTCTCTTCCATTAAAAACAAATATTTAATTTAAAACATTTAAAATTATACACATTTCGCATTATTTCTAGGCCAAACTGGTAATTTTTCAGAAATTTGAAATAACTTGGAAATTGAAACTAAATGCAATATTAATGGACATTGCTCTTTTAAATTTAAACATTTATTAGTTTTTCTTCCAAAAAGCAGAAATATTCTACTTATCCTATTATAAATCATGTTTACTTCAAAAAGACATTAACTACAAAGTGATATTTCGCAAGGATATCTTCCCTTGCTTCCTCAGGCTTCTTTTACATAACTTGAAAACTATTACAGAGGTCTTTTTAGCATCCTAGTATTGTTAGTATATTCAAATTATAAAATAGTAAGTACAATTATTACTAAGAATTGTAATTATTTTTCCTTATGTTCAACAATTACTTAATTATTACAGAATAATAAGCTTAATTATTACAGAATAAAAAGCACAATTTATTGGAATTTTTTAACGTTTTGTAGTATTTTTTTTAAAAGTTTTTACTACAAACTTACTTCCATTTCCATACATTTTTGTTTATTTAATACATTCGAAATTTTGAATTACACAAGCTTCTAAGATAAATAGAAATAATGTATTAGTTTCCTGGAATAAATAATTAACTTCTGGATCCAGATTATGTTCATTTGTTAAACAGTGCTGTGCCCAATCGGAAATTCTCAGGCGATTATTCCTATAAGCACTTGTATGCTCCTGGGCCCTTTCTCTGGCGGTCCTGCTTGTGTTTTTGTAATATAGCTTATTACAAGATCTGCATTTTAATTTATATATTACCCTCGTCCTATTCATTAATTCATTTATTTATTTATTTATTTTTTTGACCTTAGGTTCTTATTTCCGACTCTTATTGATTATTGTTTAACTCCATTCTATTTTAGTTTCTTTTGACAATTCCACTCCATCTGATATTTTTACTACTTTAATAAACTCTTAGGTCTTCGTGTTCTCTTTATTTTGAAATAATTGCTATTTATTTTATTAATAAAATTCTTTGGAGTCCATTCACTCTTATTCAAAGTATTATTTTATCCATATAGTTCCAAATTAATGCTTTTTTTTTTATTTTTACATTGTGTGAAGAATTTGACCATTATATTACTCTGATATTCTTTAGTATAATGTTCATACTCTATGCGTTAATTTGTTTATTAACAAAAATGTCAAGGAAAACTAGACTACCTTTATCTTCTTTTTCATTTTTAAATTTAACTCTTATCAAAAGAGTTTACATATTAAAGAATATATCGAATTATCTCTCTGATCCTGACCATAATAACAAAACGTTATCAGCATAAAGCATATATTCATAGTTATTATTCTTCAGAATGTGTTCTTGTTCTATTTTGTTGAGCAATACATTACATACAGATCCCAAAACTGGACTTCCCATCCGGAATCCTTCAACTCGTTTGAATTTCAAAATGAAAAGTAATAATTACTACATACTAGTCTCAATAGTTCCATGAATTCTTCATGTTTTATCTTAAATTCTCGTAGTACTTTTGTTTATTTCTAACAAATTATCTACTATATTCAGGGTATTTTGATTACCTTAGAAGCTTCTGCAATTCAAAATTTCGAATGTATAAATAAACAAAAATGTATGGAAGTAAGTTTATTTTTAATAAAAACTTACAAAAAAAAAAAAAAAAAAAAAATACTACAAAAACGTTACAAAATTCCAATAAATTGTGCTTTTTATTCTGTAATAATTATACTTATTATTTTGTAATAATTTGAATATTTTGAACATACTAACAATAGTAGGATGCTAAAAAAGACCTTAGTTTTATTTAAAGTTTTGTAAATAGAACCAGTGCCGGATCTAGGAAATTTATCGGGGGGGGGGAAGCCCCATGCCACCTCTGTAGCTTTTTTTCACTATTTAATGCAATAATAAATAACTGTTTCAATCCCATTTTGCCCCCCCCCCCCCCCCCCCCCAATCTCCACACAACCCCCGGACCTCCCCAAAACCGTACTGAACGGCGCCTGAGGAAGTAAGGAAAGAAATCCTTGCAAAATATTGCTTTGTAGCTAATATGATGTCTTACTGAAGTAAATATGATTTATTTATTATTTTGTAACATGAGTATATTATTCTTAGTTTTGCCATTTAAAGTTAAATTGATTACTATTAGGATTTACCAGTTTGGCCTAATGAACTAATTTGTTCTGAAAATCATGTTTGGCAGGTAACATATACATATATAATTCTGAATTTCAAATTTACACTTCTACTTTACAGCTTTTTATTTTGAATTTTTTAAAATCAAATTTCTATGTTTGATTCTTTTCTTTCACTTAGACAGCTTCTTATTTCACTAATGGTTAAACTGTGATGACGTGAAAAACTAAGACTTGATAAAACATGCATAAAATTCCGAATTTAACCAAATTTTTAGTTAACAAAAAAACTGTCGAAGTCATACAATGTATGCATTAGGAAATCAAGCAATAAAATGTAACTAAATTATTTAATATTTCAAAAACAATTATAAATTTTTACTATTAATGACAGTTAAAAGGCCCAGTGATGCCTATGATTAACTGGAGATCTCTGTGGCAACCTAATTATCATATTTGTTTAATTTCATGCCAGCTATTTTGCTTAAGCAAGAAATTACTTTAAATTGCTTAGAAACTACTTATATTTTAATTAAAATTAATAGCTGAAGGACAAAATGCATTTAAATCTGAGCTGGAAAACAAAAATGATTTGTTACATTTTTCGTTTCAGGCTTTAAAGTGATTTTTGTTTTCCCGCTACAAATAGCATCATAAGAAATAGGTAATTAGGAAAGAAATAAGCACACTGTATTATAACTTTCTTAATATATAGATATGGTATTTATATTAATTTTATAACAAATATTTATAAATTAAAAATAACTTAACTAAACATTATTAACTATTATTTATTGAAACTGCCAATTTTCCCATCGAGCTTCCCCTCCTAATCTAAGAAAAAAAATGGGAGCGTGATAGTATTATTTTCGCGAAAGACGATAAAAGATTAAGATACGTTTCTTTGAATTGCCCTCACAAAAATAGAACAATGTATTTATATTTTAACGAAAAAAATAAAATACGTTATCTGTTACTATTTTAAGAATTTTTTTTTTTACACTTTCCGTTACGTTATCAAAAAATCATTACTTTGTTTCGTTACATAATGCATCACGTTTTCCAGAACCTACTTAGTTTTAAATTAAAAGTTTAAATAATAGTGTCCAACTTACCGTAAAACAAAAAAGTAATTAGGCGTTTTACAGAACATAAACTGATATTTTAATTTTGAATAAAAAAATAAAATAAAATAAACTAATTACAATTACGATGTCTGGTATATTTTTCTTATTTTGTTTATTTAAAAAAGAATCCGTAGTTCTGACTTTCATCTTTACGATTTTTTTTTTTTTTTAATATTCTTCTCTCACATTCAATATCTTATAGTCTTCTTTAAGACTAAAATTTTCATAACCAGATTGAAATAAAAGCCTTCAAAAATCTCTTAGCAATTTTTAATTAAAAATAAGCAGCATTTTCGCATATTAAAAATTGTTATGAAGAGAGAGAGAGAAGAAACAGCTTTGGGAGTCTACTTCCCGACGCCGGGTCATGTGTTTAAAAAGCAGGCGACAAACATTCGCCACATTCCTACCTCTTATTTGTTTTAATTATATTCGATGTAAATATAACAATTAAACAAAAATATGTTTTAATCACATTTTACCAACAGAAATTCATTACTAATTTTGTTCTACACTGGATTTTTCCCTCCAACAGTTTTTTTGAACTGAATTTAAACAAGGGGCAATTTCTGAGTTAGTGTAAGAGTTAAAAAACGAAATAATTTTTAAATATCTTTATGTAGTTTCCAGAGATGACAAATACATTTACGGATATTAACTAACGTAAGTTTCAATAATCACTGTTCAGAAGTTATTAAGGGAGAGAAGAAATTTCCATTCGTTCCGATTTTATAAGCCTAAATTTCCTTCGGGAAACTGACTAAAAATTATGAATTTATTACTATTAATAAATTTCGGCCAGAAAAGCGTAAACAGTAATACTGAAGATAGCAGTATTTTAATTAATGGCAGGTGATGACTATTCAGCTGGTCTCCATCTGTCCTCGAAACGCCGAGGAAAAAAAGATACTGGCCATTCGAATGATAAGTTATTCAAAAGTTAAATAAAAAAAGGAAATTATAAAATAGAATTAATTCAGATGAAATTATATTTAACAAATTTATACTTATAGAAACATTTATGGTAGAATTAGAAATAATCACCAATTTTTGTCAATCCTATTTAACTTCATCGTAAAATATAAAAATGCCATTAAAGTTTAAAATCAAGCTAAAACATCTCTACATCATACTGACTTAGTTGCAACAGAAAAGGAATTTCACATTAAACCTTTAATAATTAAACGGCGCCAACATAAGCAAACGCTGCCTTGAAACGGGAGCCACTACACATTCGCGCTCCACCGGTGCATACATTTATTGCTAAAGGGGAGGCAGGGTTCCCTCATCAGGGTAGATCCCTATGCCTTTATGACACGATAGAAGCTGACGCAATTACCGGCACGTGGGCTGCATTCGCCTTCCATTCTTCAATTCACGACGAAGACCAGCTGGGCAATGTTTCAAGTAGCTGACGGGTCACTTCCCCCACCCACCCACACCGCCTTCCTTTCTGCTATTCACATTTAAATTTTGCGGGAAACATGTTAATATTAATAACACCAAAATCCCAATATTCCTTGGTCAAAGAAACCTCGGATTCATTTTCCAACATGATCTGTAGGATTTAAACCAAGTACTTCTACAACAAAGACTTCATCTCCGGAAATTTATAATACTGACATTTCCAGACTGAATTATTTCACTTTCTAAACAAAGCAGAAAGTTGAAGCCATTCTTTTGATAATATTGTACCGACTTCCTAAATATTAATTCGAAAAGATACATTGATTTTAATCACATTTTGCCAAGACTCTTGGGAATTATTATTTTTTTTTCAACGAATTCTGAATGTGTCCAATGTTTATTTCTGGTAGTTGTAATAAAGGGTGTCCGAGAAGTTTCACACCATAGGTCAACTGGTAAAATCACCTTAGAAGATGATTTTGAACACGGGGTGGAAATCTGTGGTTGGTTTTTGGTCAGGATAGATGAGGGGGCGTCCTTCCTATCTAGGATTCTGTTAGAGGCCAATTTTTATGCGAAAGGGGAAGTCAACAAACAGAATCTGCGCTACTGGTCTCAGGAGAACCCCTATTGGTACAATCCCTGCACACAGCAGGGGTCCGACCACGTTATGGTGTGGCGTGGCATCTAGAAGGATCGTATTCACTGGCCCGTATTTTTTCGAAGAAACTCGACGGCGAAAATTATCTGGAATGTTGGGAGATTGCCTGATGCTGACATTGGAGAGCATCCTGCATGCAAGACTGAGCCTCACCGCACTACGCCAGGGCCGTGCGAGACTGGCTGGATACCACGTTTCCGTAACACTGGATTGGTCGCAGAGGACCCGTCGAATGGGCCCCAAGCTCACAGGATTTGAATCCAATGGACTATGCATTCTGGGGGTATCTTTATATTCTGTCCAGTTTTGTGGCATTTGAAGAAATCCTCCCCCCTTAGTGCCGCCACGCCCACAAGCAATCAGTTGACCGCTAATCCTACCATCGGCAAGTCTTCTTCCTTTTTAATCTGAAGGGCCTTTTTCTACAAAACTACGTTTTTTAAACTGTTACCTTAACTTAATTTTTATTACAATTATTAAATTCTACATGTCAATCCATTTGCAGAAAGAGTCCAAACACGGAGCAATTGTGATAATTCTAAGCATTTTAATGGTCAGTGGGTTAAAAAATATAAACGATACATTTATATCATTATATTTTAACCCACTGACCATTAAAATGCTTAGAATTATCACAATTGCTTCGTGTTTGGACTCTTTTTGCACGGACTGACATGTAGAATTTAATAATTGTAATAAAAATTAAGTAAAGGTAACAGTTTAAAAAAAACGTAGTTTTGTAGAAAAAGGCCCTTTAGATTAAAAAGGATGAAGACATGCCGATGGTAGGATTAGCGGTCGACTGATTGCTTGTGGGCGTGGCGGCGCTATGGGGAGGATTTCTTCAAATGCCACAAAACTCTGGACAGAATATAGTACCATATGTACAGCGTGAATATTCGCGATCTTGCCATCCTCCGCACCTGGATCGAGGACTAATACCATGTCATAGCCCCAAATTATGTTCTCAGAGTACTCAACAACCTGCGATTCCGCCTACAGATCTGTATGGTACAAGACCGAGAAGACCTTGAACAAATACTGTGATTTGGCCTGTGGTGCGGGCATTTTTTGAACACTGTAGAATAAAAAATATAAAGCGGGGAAAAAAAAAAAAAAAAAAAAAAAAATCAGAAAAAATTTGTGTCATTAATTTTAGAGAATTTCGGAAATACTGTACTGTGAAATTTCAGGATTGTGACTCGACCGATAGACGATCAAACATCAATATTCATACAAAACACTTCTGCTCCACACTTAACGAATAGAATGCATCTACGATGAAACAATAATACGACTTTCCTTCCAATCATTATCTGACAAAATCTTTTAAAATTTGATGCCTATTCAATGAAAGATCAATCCAAAACTTTAAGAAAGGGTCACACAATATAATAATTCTGCTAGCACAAAGATTGTATATATGATATTATATAATGTCAAAATAATTACAAAAACTTTCTAAAAATATATTCAGTCGAGTTAAGATTTAAAGCGGGATGTGGTTTTTATATCTCACAGTTACCATCTACACTCTAAGCAAAATCAGCAATTCAAATTATTGTGGTCCTCCTATCAACCGATTTCGAAGTTGTTGAAGGATTAATCTATATTTTTACTTTAATTTCTGAAGTTTTCTCTCTAGGAAGCATTATTACCAGAACTCGAATTTTTTTTCTTCTTTTAAAATCTGCATTTTTTCAGTACACTCCCATTTTTCATGGAAATAGTTATTATTTCGTAAATCCAAAGAGGAAAGGCAACACTGTTTGCTATTCATGTTGGAAGTTCCTAAATTTATCGGAAATGTGAAGACTTATTTCTAAGCATTACATATTTCTTTTACAGTAAAATGTAAGCCTGGATATGTTAGAACAATCAATTTAATGAACATAAAAGGAATTTTTTGTATCACATTTATTTAAAAAGAAGCTTTTCTTACATTTAAAGTTACAACTTCAGAGGATTAATTCTTACACCTTCCAAATACTATACAATTAAACAAATAGATATTATTGAATTAGATTTTAGTAGGGAAACAGCAGTTTTAAATGAAGAATATCTTAGTAGGCATTAACGAAAAACTAACCAATTTGGATAATCTCAATTTAAAACTACTGCAATCTAGAGGATTTTGAATTTACATTCAAAATGTTTGTACCACAAAATTCTTCCTTCTGTCCTGAAGCCAAAGGCTGATAAGAAAACTTAGTTGTGAAGTCCAATAAATCCGTTCTTGTGTCCTCATTGTGCAAAGGAAACGAGGGAGGATACAGAGGTCATTTAATTTGCATATTCCATAGGGCTAAAGATAGCGGGAAGTGAAAGTTTCGAAGTATTTGAGGGATAGAAAGAAACACCTGTATCTTAGCTGGGTTTGAAACCCATAACCTTTAAGATCAATGATTGTTAAATCATGGCTAGACCAGTGGTTAACAAACAAGTCAGCATACTGAATCTTAAGTTTTTATCAATCGATGGGTGAAATGAATTTTTTATTAGCAATGTATTAAGTTACACACAATTTTGCTTTTACTTAACTTTTTCATTATTTTTTTTTAAATAATTATCTACGTCACTGTGTCATAATTCATTTTATAATAAAAGCACTGGCAACCATAACATTTCGTTTTTTAATTTTACTCTTCAGTGAAATCCAGTTGAGAGCCAGTGGGCTTAGCTACCTAATCAACACTGCTGTAACACAGTAATGTGGGTCACATTATATCATACATAACAGTAATACTGTATTTATTTTTTGGGAAAAATTAATAAAACTAGCCTTGTGAAATATTTATTTTAAATAAATAAAATAAATATTCCACTTCTACATAAAAAACGTAAACTTACTTACCTATCAAGAAACATAGGAGAATCTATAGCTGTAGGAGTATCATAAAAGCCTATGGAATATAAAAACAAGAAACAATTATTGATATTCAAAAGTAACTATTAAAATAGTTTTATGAATTTAATTTGAAAAGAAAAACACTAACTCTTAATATATAAAATAAAAAACAACAATACTTGGAATTTCATTAAAAAAACGAAATCTGTGGGTAGCTGTAAAATCATTAATAATTTTTCACTTACTGCCATAAAATGTATATTTTTCTAGCAATTTTAACTGATTAAATGAAGAATATTGCTCTAATACGTTGTTCTATTGGCTGAAATGACTACAGTCTCACCCATCAAGGACTGATCTAAGGGATACAGTTCCTATACTATGTGTCAACCTCTTGATATTCCTCCCAAAGATAAATAAAATTTATAATCTTTGTTAGTTTCATTTGTATTCATATGAAATAAAAAAATAACCTTTGAAAGTAAATTTTTATCACTTCTTTGAATATTGGAGTATGGCAGGGTGTTGCTGCAGAGTAATATTCCTAGTCCCAAGAATTACAGATTAAGAATGCTCAACTGTTCTTTGGAAATATAAAAGGAAATTGTTGGAAGATACAAGTACTACCCCTTAGAAAAATATATTTACTGTATTCAAATCAAATACTATAAAGCAAGCAAGCAAGCAATTCTTGGAAATGCGGCGAATCTACCATTTTCGGATGCAAGAAAGCGATTTAGCTAGGTCTCAATTTCGGGAAAACTCATTTAGGAGGTTAATGATTGACCTGGGTATCAGGTTATTGTCCTACAGTGTTGTTACTTGATTCTATTTTTATTCTTAATAAATTCGTGTTCTGTGCGTTTTTACATGTCATAAAATAATTTTTAAAACTTTCCTTTCAACGTCGCATGTATTCACTGCAGAGCTGTCCATTTCCCCAAAAGGGGGTTCAATAACAGGCGATTGTCTACCGTGTTCTTACTTTATTTACCAAGCAAAGCTCAGTCTTCCAAATACTGAGTATAATTTAACAAGAAAATAATTTAGGAATAATTTTCAGTAATTCTAAATTATTATTATTATTAGCAAAGGAAAACTAACTGAGTTCACAATATACAGTAAAACCCCGATTACCCGAGTTTCCGCTTTAACCATGCTATCAAATATTTCTAGGATTTTTTTTTTTTTTTTGGGTTCTACAGTTTCCATTTTTAAAACTACCGAAAAAAATTCTGAACTTTATCTCACAAACACACAGGAAAACGAAAGAATTCGCAGAATATTGGTCGCAATTAATCTTCGTTCGTTTAGTCATGAATCCCTACCCGGAATCGAAACATTGCCAAAGTAACAAAAAGTCCTTAATTGTTTTTTGTTGTACAAGTAAAGAACTCTTTAATTATCGTAACAATATGAATTGCATGTGATATATCTGTATAACTTTAGTATTTGTTAAAATATACATTTAAACCTACACGATTTATTTTATTTACAATTTTCGCTTTAACCGAGTTTTTCGGTTATCCGAGTTAGTCTTCGTCCACATTAACTCGGATAATCGGGACTCTACTGAAATTGCATTTACATTAACTTTTAAGTCTTACTGTTTCACTGTTATCAAAATGCCAATATTGTAAATATACTGAATTGGACACCTATTGATTATTCCAGGCCTCCTACATGAAGCTTAGAAAAAAATATACCTTATGTAGAATATTAAAAAAATATCAAATCTAAAAATATTGAATGAAGAAAAGTTAAGTAAATGTTGGAATACCAACCTCAATATCTCTCTCCTATATAACAAATTAATACTAGAAACACGACCTCTGAATAATTTAGGAGAAAATAAATACACGAAATTTTGTTCAGAATATAAAAATACCATCTTCCACTTGAATACAACTTTCTTCAGCGTTTCCAATTTATCTATACCAGATAATACACAAATTTTATGTGTAGTTATGTAGTTAAGGAAAAACAAAAATCACATCAAAACTATTGCCTAGCTTACCAAATATTTCTGTATACCAGTTTAACACTAAGCAATCGTCTCTCAAGCCTAATTTCGTAATGATTAACATTAATGTTTCTACTAATTTAGGCCTATTACTCATTTATTGTGTTCTTATCAATTACTGGTTGAGATATACGTTTTTTAACAATGTAATTTTTCAATTAAAGAGAGCTTCGATGAGCTTCCTTACTTCATTGTTCCTTCACAGTCAGGCAGCATTACATTTTTATATGCAACATACAAATATACAGAACATACGAATCAGTATTTGTGTTGTAACATTAACATTAAAAACAATAATGGACTTATTTGCTAGGTCTAATTCGTCAAACTTCCCTATAACTAAGAGAACTCCAACTTTATCTGCTTGTGCAATGATATGGTAGTAAAACATCCAGAATTGCTTCCACCTCTATTGTTTGATCCGCAAAAATAGTCCTTTTTATTATCAATGAACTTAAAGAAACTGTACTGTCTGAATTATATTTTTTTATTATGAAATAATAAATTAACATCGATATTTTAATGTTATCTTTGTGAACAAAAATTGTGCGCTCTTAAAAAAATAAAAGGAAGTTTAAATTACCGCCATCCGCTGTCAAAAGAGCGAATAAATGTCGGAAGGATGGTGTCTTTATATGTACGTAATGTAACTTCCTTCCAAACCGTTCGAGCATACTTCCCGTTACAAAATGTAGTTTGAGGATGAAAATCTCAGCTCAGAATGAAGTTAATTTTGAAATCTTATAGGATCTAAGAAGAAAACTGCATTTACCGATTCCCATAAGGTTTCAAACATCATTAAAATATAGATAGGGGGATATATCCTACACAAATGCTGTATCATTCTTTCAGTAAATAGATATTTTTAAGTTCAGAATTTCTGATTCATCAATTCAAATATTAACGTTTTTTTCAGTGGAGGACAATTTGAAGATATTAATAACACTGAACATATAGCACATTTAAATTCCAATAATTCTACACATTCGGCATCGGTTGAATTGATTACCGGTGTATTTTATTTATCTCACAGCCAAATCCAATTTATAATAAAATAATTAGATACAAAATTATTTATATTTCTTCAGAATCATAAAAAAAGTTATGCATTCATTGGCGGCATTACTAATTTATATACATAAGATGGCTAATGGACAAAGAGGTTGATGGCATTCCATGGATGGCAAGACACAGAAAGGATACATGGATGAATCAACTGACAGGTGTAAAACCATATGAAAGAAACCATTCGACACCATGGAAACCATCTGTCAACATACACCAATGACCCTTCGATTTAGCCACTATTTTCCACTGGCCTACACACACAATGATAGTTACTAACTGTCTAACTGAATAAATTCCATCAATTTTTTTCGAATATTTTGTTTGGGATAATATATAATATTATGTACTTGAAATTAGATTTTAGCTGTCAGCAAAGAAATACAGTGGTTTCTTTTGAAAACTATCTATAAATAATAAAGCACTTAAAGAGTCTTCTACAGAATTTAATAGTAAAAATCCTAGATAGTTGGGGGGGGGGGGGAAAGTACACATATATACGCTATAAACTTAAATATTCAATTTTCTAAATTAAGTAGTACACAGCGTATCCTTAAAGACATGAATTTAGCACAGATCGTACAGAAAATGTTTCAAAACATACAATTATATGATTTTTCTTCAATTTTAATTAATTCCCTTCAATATAAATAAATAAATAAATAAATAAATAAATAAATAAATGGTCAAGCACAAAGTAGCCATTCCTGAGATATGATAGACAAAAAAAAAATGAAAACAGACAAAGTATCACAATTTTACAATAGTCTTGGATTAAAATTGAAAAACAAACTGAATTTCAAAGTTCGAAATCCCTAATCCCCAACTCAATTTGTGATAAATGTTCACAGTACTCGAGAATTTCAAGCGGGAACGAAGCAGAGGTCACCTACAGAAATGACCTTGCACATCGCCTGCCCGAGGCCAACAACTGAGGTAGAAGACCAGACAAAACACAGGGCGGAAGTTTTTTAAGAAATAACTTTGTAAGAACTTAAAAGGACCATTTTCCTTAAAATGCTATTTCTTATTATTTACTTGAATTGTCTAAATCGAACTAATTTCAAATTGTACATAACCACCCGCAATGGTTAACTAAGATTTAATATTCATTGTTTACTTACAATGAGATTTTAACAAATAGAACAGAAATCCATTCTGTCGACTCCAATGCTTTTCTATGGGAATTCTGACTCCTTCTCCTGCTAATTTCTCGACAAGGAGCCATTTGGAAGAGATTAAAAGACAAGTTAGATGAGCCATCGAATATGCATACCTAGCATCTAGTAGTTATTAGAAGGGCTTGGGATATGCGAGCCGGCTGATTTTATAATTTTAATTTCCCATTAAAAAGTAAACTTCTTAAAAAAAAAAAAAAAAAAAAAGAAAGAAAACATCGCGGTGGGGGTGAAATCACTGAAGATCCAACTCTTTAATGATAGAAACACGAAACATTTTTTTTTAATGATTTATCCACTGAAATTTTCCGTTTTGTTGTTGTTTAACCAATAAAACAATGAATGGACATCCACAATCGTTCTAAGAATTCAAGTTCACCGTTGCACAGGAAACACGCCTATTAAAAAAAATAGAAAATAAAAATAGAGGAACTGTATTTTCAGATTTCAGAAGATGGGTGAAAGGAGAGAAGTCTTATAAACCTATGTATTGAAATATTCTCACACCACAATAACACCCATTGTCATATCAACTACAGGAGGCTTCTTTATATATATATATATAATATAAAAATCAAACAAACAAACACCAGGCCGGTTCAAACTGCCATTAATTCAAAAGGCAGTTTTGTTGTGTTAGGAGTCATATCGTCAGAAAATTTGTCACAAATTGCAGTATGTAATGCTTGAAATTTTTTGTATATTAATCAAACTAAAGCCATAAGTTGAATAATACAAATATTGCCATCATGAAACGACTAAATTACAAAAATCAATAATTCTCTCTGAAATTTAGACAAGAAGTTAGTTCCTCGACTTACAGCAGTAATTCCGCTACGTTCCAAAGCTATTATTGATATCCAATGAGAAATTCTAAATTTACACTATGGCATCGACATATAATGAAATCAAAATTATTCTAAAAAGCTCTCAATTTATTTACTTAAATTTTAAGTCCTAACCCAGTGCATTGAGCAGATGAAAAGGTTTAAAAAAAAAGATCCACCCTAATATTCTACTTTTAATTTTTTTCTTCATTGAAATAAGTAAATATGTAATTTATTAGCTGCAGACTTCGGGAACAATCACGTATTTGGGAATGCTATACACACTAACACTACCACCACACACACACAAAAATTCGAACCACCGGGAAGGAAACGTTCAATTTGAATGAAACTTTAAATGCCATTTGGATGAAGAGAACTGGAATTAATTCATATTTCAATGATTTTTTTTTCTTTTTTCTTAAATTTATATTGAACAATAGAATCATAGATGCTACATTATTAGTACTATGTTGAGCCGCCTCTGGCTGCTATGAATGATATACGGAGTGGCATGGAGTGAAAATGCCTTTCATCTTGTCGCAGATCATTGCAAGCTTGCTGCAGCCGCTGCTCCAAATGCCAGGTGATCGACGATGGATATCCTGGCATCTCCCAGACAAGCTCGTTGGGGGCAAGTCTGGAGACCTGACTGGCCAAGGAAGGGTTTGAATGGCTTGGAGACACTGCTGGGAAATGTCCAAGTGTGGGGATATGCATTATCCTGTTGAAAACTTGCTGCCAGCAGATAACACGAAGGACAAACGGGTTGCAGGATCACCTGCACTTTTTGCTATGTATTTTAAAGCTCACGCAATCACTAACAGATCATCTGCAATCATAAGAAATGGCTCCCTAGACCACTACATCTGCTATAACGACTGTATACCCTCTCAACAACAATGCCAGCTGCCCAGTCCTACTCCATAAGCGTTTGTGATGATCATCTGTTGCCGGACTAATCACGAACACATCACAGAATCGTTTAAGAGCAGACCATGTTTCTCGGGCATAGCACCACTAGTAGGATTGTTTTGGGGTATTTACAACAGGCAACGTGAATGAAGCGCAGCACCTGCAATGTGACGGGTAGATACAGTTGCTGTATACAGGATGTCACATCGCTGGATGGAGTGAAGCTATCGGAGCAATTGGGACACCTCACAACAAATCAATCATCTCTAGAAGTGATACTTAATGGGCTGACCAGAGCTTTAAAGCCGTTTTACATTTACCATTTCACACGCCATAATGCAGGTCATAACGCAGGCAATGTCAGGGTAGATTGCGAGTGATTAGTGTACCGTTTTACACTTACCGTATCGCCTTCCATCACACGGAAAGTTTACACTTCTCAATTGTCATCATGCCTACGGTTTATTTACGAAAAAAATAGCATTGATTTATATAAAAATCATTTAGTCAATGCATCGAATAGATGAAAGAATGTTTAAAATTAATTAAAATAGGAAATATTCTTTTTTTTTTTTTTTTCATCGTTTTGTCTTTCTTTGTTATCAGTTTCGATAAATAATTCAGTCTCGTTAAATCTCGATCAACGACGATATGTTTTCGAGATTCCATTCGCTCGCCGATTCAAATTTTCAAGCCGAAATTCTGTAATGATTTTGATTACTAATGTAACGTTTTCTGAAAGCATCCACGAAAATATAAGAAAAAGATGCCCTCCGATCGTGAAAATCATTTTTGTAATCGGTAATTTCGAATAAATAGATACAAATCGATTGGACTTCAAGTTCTACAATTCATCACCAGGAGCGCTAGTGTCGATGAGATGGCGCGCCATCTCTTCGAAATTTAGAGCAGGTTGCTAGTGAGGCAATGTCCTCGCCATCTCTCATTTTGGGGTGATTGCGACCATTATGGCGAGGTTATGGCGTGCGAAATAGTAAGTGTAAAACGGCTATTAGCGAAGTGAATGACTGCCCTAACAACCATCAATTCAAGCACCTTTCCACAGAAGCATCACTACAGATTGTGAGATTCAATCACCAGCCAGCTCCCTCAATTGTCTGTAGGATCTTCAAGCACGTCGAGGTATCACTGATGGTAAACTGATATGAATGCAACAGTTCTACGAACCTGTCAAATAAGATTCTGAAGATCTTCATATGAACCACAAGATGGACACTTCTATTGAGTCTTTGGAGGTGTGATGGGGACATTTCTTGACTACTAAAACTTTCATCATTTACATATCTAATAGAAAGGTAGTTGCATACGGAGTTTCAATCAAATTGGTTGCTTCCTTTTTATTGGTCACAGAATGTATATTAAAAAAAAAAAAAATCGTTCTGGAAACTTCAGAGATGTCATCTACTGAGAAATGTAAAATCTAATCATCCTATCAAGATGGCTGTGCATAAAAACAATGGTCAAAATCCACTTCTTTAGCATCTTGGCCTATAGCCGAATTGCTTTGCTAATGGTATGGATTTAGCAGTTATTAAATGACGGCATTCTTGGGAATGAACTGTTTCATTTACATTTCTGCTCAGATCTTGACTAATATGTGGATCTATCATGTTAAAAGTAAAAACCAATCTCGACAAAGGAAGCATGGTTATATCATTTCTGCTTTTTTTTTTCCAGAAGCAGTCAATATGAATATAATATAACCTTACAAATAGTGATAAACTCAGTATATATACAAAAAAAAATATCGTACTGCAGATTGTGAAAATCTCGAATGCTAAAAATATATAGGGATAATAAAAACAATTTTCATAAATTAACAATCATATTGAAGTCACAGTAGCGCGCACCAAGATGTTTAGAAAATGCAATAACATTCCGATCAAGTCTGTTAACAGAATGAGAATCTCCTTATTTTAAACGTAAATATTAAAAAAGTAAATAAATTAGCATTTTCTTCGTTGAGATGCTATTTATAAACCATGAAATGAACAAAAAAAAAAAAATAATATCGATTCTAAATCATTAAAATATTGTAAAGTTTAAAAAAAAAAAAAAAAGATTTAAACATCCATCTTTCAAAGAAAAAATTTCTTAAATTCGGAAGGCTCACATAAAAATATTTTTAATGCTCTATATTTGATATAAAACTGCCATTGAATTACAAGATGATTTGGACAACAAAAACGGAAGTTTTAATCTAACTGTTCCAATCGGCTGGACCCTTTCTTTCAGTGCTAAAAAGGAAACCCACATGCTGCATTGAGACGAGTCAGCGTTTGGTATTCATTGTTCCTTTTGTACAGCATTCCTGAAGTGCACAGTGGCAGAAGGCTCCACTTCCCCCAGTCCAACAGCAAGTCGTATCCAGTTTTCATTCACATAGGGCTGTTCCTTCGGTGATTCACTCATTCATTCACACATTTACGCTCCCCTTAAAACCCAGACGTAAAATTCTATACGACAACTCCAGGAATGACAATATTTGCTTTCTCACATTTTAAATATTAGAAATATGAAAATGCCCTATAAAACATCGTATCATGAATAACCAGTTCTCTCAAAATATCAATAAAACTAATAAAAACAAAGGTTCGCATCGACGACAGAGTAATTTCTTAAAAACTACTGTAGTTCGTATTTCCCACATTCGCAATTTTACTTACTAAACTTGAACGACTTTCTCACATTCTATTTAAAAACAAGAAACTAGGCTTCAAACACAATTATATTATATATATGTGCTGTAGACGTGGCACCTTTCAAATTCCTGCATGTTTAATAATAAAAAACTTATTCGTAGCATAGAAATGACAGAGCATATGCTAGTGGGACTGGGGTGGGGGTCAATTTTGAAGATAGGAGGAGGGAATGTGGCGGGTAAGACCAAAATGCACAGATTTTAAGTTCAGCCATCGTCGCGTCGTACGAAATCTTAAGGAAACCAGTTTTAGCGTGATGGACGTACAAAGTTAAATATTCAGGCCAAACAGTAACACTTCAGTCATAGTAAGTAGGCTGACCATAAGTCCCGAATTTTGGAAACGTTTTAATCGACGTGAATTTTGCTAGTACCAATCCATACAAGGCAGGCTATATTTTTGTGGGATCAGAATAGAAATAGGTTCAATAATCGATTAATAGTGCATTCTAGATTTTTTTTTTTTTTACGAAACTCGCGCGGATACATCACACACACAGGGTGCCTAGCTATAAACGATAACCGCGATTGTGATTACTACCACTCCAGTTCTGCTTGTCCCGTGACTGGCTATGCTGTGGTCGTTCCCAAACCCTTTCGTTTGTAGACGGCCATGGCTACAAGATGGCCGACATAGTTAAGAGAATCTGTTGTTAGAAATAAAGTTCACTAGCGCCATCTTGGTGCAGCTACAACAAAAGTAGTAAAAATAAAATGACTTAACTTGGCTAAACTGCTTAAAAGTAAGAAAATTAGTTTCAATAGCAGTATGATTGCTTCATGTAATGACAAAGTAAAATTAAAATAAGTAGGCTATACTTTCACGCAACCCAGCCAGGTAAAGAAACAAAAAATTAATGGCAGTAATTTTTTTTAATAGTTCGCCTTCCGTATGTATATGAAACAAAGTTAAAGTTAAAGCCGCGATCAGGCCCAGAGGACCGCGCGATGTCAACCAGCCATGGCAGGCCGGTGAGGCCGCTGGAGGGTAAGCTCCAGTGCTCATAACCTACGGGACGAAGATGAGGTCGGGGGGCCGGCCCAACGCTCGCCCGCCTTTAAGTCCCTGGAAAGAAACCGGTACCCTACAGAGGGCTGGGTAGATCCTAGAACCCGTTTGCAGGAGAAGGAGCGTGGAAAAATTCCCGCCCTCCGCCGGGAATCGAACCTATAATCACCTCCAACCTGCAGCAAAGCACCCCTACTCACTCGGCTACCGGGCCCATGTGAAGCAAAGTGAAATAAAAAATATTTTTTTTTTTATTTTAATTGTCAAATAATAAGCAACTCTAATGTAAAACGAGATCACTGTGTCGTCTGCTACGAATGGACCCAGCTCTGAGCCTGGTTATAACCAGGTAACCGTGCTTACTATAGTGGTTGTAAGGAGGGTAATATCACAACTGCGGTTATCGTTTATAGACGCACACCAAAACATGTCATGCACAAGTACAACTACTTTAATCTGCAGAAATTTTAATTCATTACCAGTATTTATGCAATAGTGTTCCAACTTAGAGGATGGAATGAGAATTGTTTGAAATAAAACGAATTATGAATCCAAGTTGTTATTGGTTTTTTTTTTTTAGTTGTCAAAGTTGTCTTGCCTCGGATTCACGTCGGAAAAATCTAGTCCTCCTAATAAGCCAAGACCAAGTTTGTATCAAAATTGAACTTCGTAACAGCAAATCAGTCAAGTTAAAGAATTCCAAGATAAACAGTTTCTCAATTAACGTGATTACCTAATGTCAGCCTTTTGTTTCTTAGAATAGTCATCTTGATAATTTACGAACACATTAATTACATAAACCAACAACTATATTTTTTATGCCAAATCTTAAGATAAACGCCCAAATCACTAATATTACAGAGGCATTCCACATACATTATTGGAAGAGTATAAATATTAGGTATGGACGCTCAGCTCATTGTGTAGTGGGGACTGACAGTGCAGCAATTCTGAGAATCTGGAGAGAGGCTTACATTAAAATAGTACTCGTATTTTAAGTTGGACCATAAGTAAACATTGTACCAAATTTTAAGGAAATGCATTGTCATTTTAGAGCAGAAACATAGACCAACAGACAAACCAAATAATGTTTAGTTGGAAGACGCGACATGGTCAGTCAATTTTGTATCATCCACAGCTATTATATGAAGCAGCGATGGGCGCATGAATCGTCTCTTGGAGAAAGAGTGTGGTGTTTTGTTTTTGTTTTTTTTTCCGACCCTCCTGGACGGAGCTTCTGACTCGATGACGACTGATCACCCAATCGCGAAAGAGGGCGCCAAAGCCTACTGCCGGCCATGTCATCCGGCAACAATCAAGGATATTAACAATTTGACTTATTTTATATCAAAACGTCGACGTGAACGAATTTCATTGCAAAAGACTGGGAATATGAAGTTATTTCTGTATATTTCACAAGTCGGTTATATACGAGTTTCATTTAATTTAGACAGACCATTCATCCGGCATTTTGTAAATAATCGTGAGTCTTTTTTTTTTTTTGTCGTGAAAATTGTTTGTCGCAGTGATTATCGGAAAAATCTGGTCATCCTAATTTAATTACATTAATAATCGGGTGAGGGTAGAGCAGAGTATTCAAGATATGTACTTTATAAATTTACATAAATGGTAAATGTGTACTTCATGGCTTTCATTACTGCAATACTATAATTATTCATTTAATGAAATAAAACGTCAGGGAATGTGATATGTTAAGAGCTGTGCAACCATCAATCGTTTCGACAATACTGGCATGCCCCTAACTTAGGTCAACTTTGGCTTCCCAGGGATAACGTCTGTTGGAAAACAGACATAAGGAGAAACGCTACCTTATTTACCACTTATCGATCTAGGTATTGCACTGCAATCATATATGTGCATAGCTGACGTAACAGTGCAGCTGTAACTAAAATAAACAAGAAATAAAACTACACGTAACACAAACTACAGTAAAGCCATGTCCCAACCAGGAGATGCCCTATGAACAGGTGAAGAAAGTAGAAAAATCAGTACTGACTTTTAACCTTATTTTCTTACTTGGGCTGACAAATAGCATTTGCCATAATTAAAGTAATAAAGCGAAACAAAGAAGAAAAAAAAGACTTTGCAGATGGACGTAAGTCCGAAGTGACATAATTCAGGGTATAACAAAACTGGGATTTTGTGTACACTCATTCAATACTGATTATATAGTGTCAAAGGCAGATCCGGGGGGGGGGGGGCTATAGCCCTTCCCTTTAGCTGTGAATATAGATTGGATAAAATGTGGTTTCCTAAGGCTGCTGCCTGACAGACATTAATATGCCATGATAACAATTCCAATTGCTAATAAAAAGCTGTCTACTAGCGTGCGTTTCAGACACACAGGTATAGTCAGCCCTTCAGAAAAGTTAGCCCCCCCCCCCCTTGAAAAATCCTGGATCCGCCCGTGTATAGTGTGACCTTACTCTTATAAAAAACCCATGCCAACTTGACATTACGCGAAACATGACTTACATTTGCAATGGTTAATTAAATAAAAATAAATTCCTATGTTTATGTTTCATACCCTGTGGCTTCAGCGATTCAATCGAATAAAGTCCGTTTAAATTTTATTAGAGAATACTAAAGTTCAATTTAGGATCTTCATAATTGAAAAAAGCTTTTGAGAATCAATTTGTTGAAATCTCTATAATCTGCATCCTCTTCCTTCCGAACAGTAACTTGTCGATTACCCTAACTGTTCCCGCTTTATTTTTGGGTCTGATTTATTATAATGACTGCCTCGTTCACAAATCAAAATGAACTGAGACTGATTTCTTTTATTACCTTAAGAAGCACAACCAAAAAAAAAGATAAATTACTAAAGTGAAACAATCAATTTTAGTAGTAACTAGAATTCTTCGAGATTCGGGATTTAAACAATAATCACCTAATACTAATATTTCATGAAACATTCGTATATTAACCGTTTCGATAAAGTAATGCAAGTCACGTAAATACCAGCTTCATAATTGAAAGAGGAAAAAGGTAAGAATCCATATAATTCAAAATAATTTTCAGTAAAAGATCCAGTAAACTTTTAAGAACTTTCCAGGAAGATATCGGGCAGCTAATCTCAACTTTTGGCATTAGAAGAAAGACGAGTGGGGAGGGGATAATGGATGATTAAGAGATTGGAACATAGCTTAATTGGATTAACTGAGGAAATATTGTCTCGTGATTACTCTAGGATTTTGCAGAGATCATCGGATTTTAAAACAAAACAAGCATCTACAAACTTAATTAAAAGAAATAAATGAAAGAATAGTTTTCTAACTTTTTAGATGTTTCATAAAGGATTAAAATTATTTTTATTTTTCTCCTGAAAACAATGAAAGGACACCCGTGGTAACCGATATCTATAGACGAGGCAGCATTCCACACAACCCCCTTGAAGGCCAAGCCTGTCTTATGCCATTTGTCACCCTGAATACCAATGGGAATGCACCACAAAACCCTCCCACATAGTGGTCACCACCCCCCAAGTAACGGGGCTTTAATTTAAAATAATAGGAAATTTAATTTCAACTTATTCTACTGCACTAGAAATCAGAATGCCTTCCGTTTCTCTCGGAAACAGTAAATTCTAAATATTTTAAGACAAAGGTCAATCCTTCAAGTAAACCATAGGAAAAAAAAAAAAAAATCAAAGCTGATATAAAGTTTGGCGGAAGTTAACGATGGATTGATAGTACGTAAGTTCATTATCCGGATATTTAAAGTATTGTTTTGTTCTAACCTGCTTTAACAAAGAAATGCCAAAGTTATAAAAATTCTTTTGATAAATATTTTTGGCTTCAAACCCTAATGACTTAAGTAACGTTAATTTTACAATTAATATGTAAAGGTATCTTTCGAAAGTAGTAAATTTTGGAAACAGGCAAGGCTTTTATTTATTATTTATTGAAGCAGGATTCATCTTTTGAAAAATAAATAAATATATAGTTTTCAAATGAGCACTTTTTATTTTAACCTTTAGGTAAACAGAGCTATTCAAGTTTACTAAAGTGTTTAAAAGATTTAAAAATATCTGTCGCGCATCCCGCAATAAGTATATTTCCCAGAAGTGAAAAATGTTTAGAATGCGTTTATAAATTTAAGGACATGCCCCCTAAAACCCGTGTATAATTTCGATTATTTTTTTTTTTTGTTACTTATTTGTAGTTAAACCAATGCCCTAAAGCACCGGTCGGCAACCCGCGGCGTCTTGGAGGTTTACTCAGTATCAGTATAATTTTTTTTTTTTTTTTTTGTGGGGGGGGGGGGGTGTTGTTAAAATAAGATTAGTATAAAATATGACCCAAGTGCGGCCCACAGTAATCCCCACATAAAATATTTGGCCCTCTTACAACAAAAGGTTGCCAACCACTGCCCTAAAGGATCTAAACATTTTGTGGCAAAAGTTCTAAAACAACGTGAGTATAAGGTTTTGAAGATAGGAAAAATCGTCCTAAGTGGAAATATATAGGCCTATATATATCTACCTATATAAAAAAGAAAAGTCCTGACTGACTCATCAACGCCCAGCCCAAACCCTTGGACCTAGAAAGCTGAAATGTTGCAGAGATTCCCTTTATGATATTGACAAGGAATAAGGCCGGATTTTTCGAATTTCCTTTGGGATGGGGAATAAAGAGGATTTATATTTTCGCTTTAAAGTTGACTTATCGGTATACAGGTGTGTGGCGCCAATCCGCATTACTTTTGTGTTATCCGGAGAAGACCACAACGGGCTGGGAACTCTTATTTTCCGATCTCGATATTAATTTGCTAAGTTTTTTTTTTTTTTTTTTTTTTATGCTATGTATGCATGGGTTTTGGAGCGAAGCGACATACCCGGTTAATATATCTCGAATAGGCAAAACTCAAAGCCATATCCTCGAGTTTCGCAAAGGAAAGATTTCAATAAATATTTTGCAATTTAGAAAAAGTAAAGAATATAAGAATAAAATTAACTTATATTACTAAACTATATAAAGCCAGATAGTGATGTAAAATTTGAAGGAAAAAAAAAACCCGCTAATGCAAAGACCATATCACTTTCTGTGAAGATACGGCCACGAAAAAATAAAAAGAGCAAAATCTATAATATTGAGTTAAAGTTATAAAATATAAAGTAAAATAAGTAAAAATACCTTAAGAAGTAATGGTACATGAACTTCAAAAATTAGGCTTATATATCGAATAGGTAAAACTCAAAGCTTATGTTTATAACTTTAACTCAATATTATAGATTTTTGCTCTTTATAATTTTTCATCTTTAATAAAGTACTAATTTTAGTACTTAATAAGTAATAAAAAGACCCACGTTTTTATTACTTAGTTACTAATATAATAATTTTGTTGTTTTTTAGATTCTAGGTTAGTTAGTTGTAATTTTAGTTTTGAATAAAAAAAAAAGCAAAGTCTTGGAATACTGCGTTTTTGTTTTCTAAATTGTTTCTAAATTTTGTCGCTGATGACGTGAGGATAAATTGGCCGTATCTTAACAGAAACAGTGATATGGTCTTTGTATTGGCTTTTTTTTCTTTTAAATTCCACACCACTGTCCGGTTTCATAGGATGGATATATATACACATTAAAGTACAGGCTTTCGTGTAAAAATAAAATTAATAAAAAGTACACTTGTGTTTTTAATTTCAAAACGGTACTTAAAAACACACCTCGTATTATATTTTATTGTATTTTCCAAAGGAAAAATACAATAAAATATAATATATGAGGCGTTTTTTTTTTAATTTCCTCATAGAAATCTGCCGCCTGATTTGATAACCACTGCAACACGGCCGTTTTGAGGTCATCATCATTGTCGTGACGCTGACCAGCAAGATGCTTTTTTTAAATGCAGGAACAAGTGGTAGTCACTAGGCGCTAGATCGGGACTGTACGGAGGGTGATCAAGTTGTTTCCAGGCAAATGATGCGATGAGATCTTGAGTATGATGAGCCACATGTGGACGGGCATTGTTATGAAGCAAAACAATCCATTTATTTAACATTCCACGCCTTTTTGTTTTGGATTGTAAGACGCAGTTTAGTTAAGGTCTCAGAATTTATTGCGTCATCACGAGACAAAAAAATTCCCTTCCTATCCCAAAACACAGTACACAGGATTTTTCGGGCTGAAATTGTTTGCTTGAACTTCACTTTCTTGGGTGATGTTGAATACCGCCATTCCATGGATTGTTGTTTCGATTCCGGTGAAACATGAGCCACCTATGTTTCGTCGCCTGTGGCTTAAAAAAATCATCACCAAAATCACTGTATTGCTCGAGGAAAGTCAACGCACTGGCTAAACGTTTGGTTTTGTGCACTTCAGTCAACATTTTCGGTACCCAGCGTGAGCAGAACTTACGATAATTTAAGTATTCTGTCACAATTCCAGAAAGAACACTTCTTGAAACTTCAGGAAACGAGAAACGAGATAAGAATAAAATCGTAAAGCGTCTGTTCTCTCGAAATTTTTCATCAATTTTCTGCATCAATTCTTTAGTAATGACAGAAGGTCGCCCACTTCGTTCCTCATCATGCACATTCGTCCGGCCATCTTTAAATGCTCTAACCCATTTTCTTATTTCAATTAGACTGAGGCACTTTGACGTACTCACAAACAGACGTAAACACGGTCGAATTTTTCGGTAATTGCGTCTGTGGCTACTAGCCAACAGACGCAGGTACTCAAAGCGCATACGCGGAACGGCAGTCACAGCACTGCAGCGGCCCAATTTCAAAACTGTAATTAAACACGCCTAGTACTTACCAGGCACACAGCCAGGATTTTGTTAAGTGGGGGGGGGGGGGGTTTCCATTACATTAAATTTTTATAAATGCTTTTGCTTTCTTTAAATGAAACTTTAAAAAGTAAAATGATCTTAATACTAAAATCTACGGCGAGAGTAGGCTCTTTGAAGTTCATCATTTACACACACTTTCTTTTTTTCTTCCCTAAAGAAAATCCCATCCCTGTTCGCGACCCCTCCACCCTGGCTACGTGCCTGTACTCACATTCACAGATTTTTATTTATTTTTTTTTTTTTATTATTTTTGATTCTTGAAAATTAGGGACTAATCGCTAAATCATTTAGTATTAATATACATTTCCTGTAACTGAGTAGTAATAGGCTACCGTTCCATTTCAAAGCTGCAAAAATTTGAATTACATTCTTGGAAATTTCTTTTTAATGCTTTTTAAGTCAATTTGTCAAAGCTAATTTAGTTATTAAATTTCTGTTCCACATTGTTTTTCAAACATTCAATGTAAGTTTTGTTGCTTATATAATCGTTTTCTTACTTCATTTATTTATTTTTTTTAAAGGAAAAACAAAAACCAACAAATGCTTGGATATGGGGTCATTGCTCCCAATCTGCGGTCGACTTGAATACTAATGACAGCACTTTTACAGAGAAGCCTACTCACCAGTAATATCAACATAGATTAAGAAGTGAATTTAAGATATATAAAATGTCATTTTGTTTTCAACAGAATGAAATAACGATAGCGTGATGTTATTGGGATTTCGTATTTATTTACATTGATGTGTAGTGTACAATACACTGCTGTGAAGGAAACTTTCCAAAAAAAGCAAGGCACAGATGGGAGAAGCACAATTGTATTGGAAAGAAAGTTTCAAATCTTTCCAATATACAAAATAAATACATGTAAAAACTTAAAACATTTTCGAATTGTCCATGAATGCCTCTATAAATATCTTTAAATTTTGTCTGTTAAGGTTATTTAGTAACCGAAGACAGATGCCTTTAATTGTGAGTCTAGTTTCGATGATACAGGGCAAATCGTATCGCGAGTTCCAACTGCATAAAAATGCGTGTTTACAAGTATACCATGAATTATCATCAAAGGGGGAAGCTTTCTCCGAACAATCGCCACCAAATTCCAGATAACGGTTAATTGGAATTTCTCCCTTTAGAGGATTATCTCAAATTTTCAATCAGGTGATTAAATAAGATTGAAATCACTAGTTCAAAAACAACTGCAACTTAAACAAGACTGAGTTCATTTGTTTTTGTATATTAATAAGAACCTTCAGTAGAAAAACAAAGCAATCTGTTACTTTCCGATTATTTTTTATTAAACCATCCCCTCCAGATTAATTAATGCTTTTACGAACTTCGATTTCATAATCTTTGTGGCTTTATGGAATATGTTAAACATTTCATTTTGTTTTGTTTTTTAATTTCTCACAGCACTGAATCATGGGACAAATTTCCAAAACTCCCCTTTCAAAACATTTTAAAGGTTAAATATGCTGTTGGGCATTTCTTTTTTTTTTTATTATTTTCAAAGCATTTAAAATGCTTATCATTTTCACTTTATTCATTCATTCTTACCTAAATCATGTTTAATTCACAACATTTCATATAAATCATTAATGATTAAAACTCTCGTAGATAAAAATGTAATATCTCTGAGGCTATTTTAGTAAACAAGATATCGTTGATATTAGTTAAAACCACACCGAAGACGTCCACAAATTAATAAACAGGAATTTCCTAAAATTCTTGTGCAAGCAATCAGGGACGAAATCCTTACAAGGATACTAAGATAACATGGTCAGGTTTTAGATCTAATTTTTTTTTTTTTGTTCTTATACAAAATAAATCGACAAAATTATAATTGCTTTACGACAAAAAAAATTCAAACAAAATATTCTAAAATTTAAATAGAATGTCAAGATTATCAATACATGCTTACAAAATTTATGAATGTACAGAGTGATTAATAGCCTGGAAGATGTCGAGTACAAGTATCAACGAGAATACAGGATTTTCAATCTTATCTGGTAGGGAGAAATCTCAGATTACTTACATTGCTTTTTAAAACCTCATATGGAAAATGTAAGATTTTAATGTATTTTGAAATTAAGTTTGCAGCACTATTTCGACATACTACTATTCAAAACTCTTAAATCGGAATAATCATTTCAGAATCACCTCTTTAATGGCCAGGGGAATCTTAACTACGAGTTTATCCATTTACTGGAAACTATCACTACTTAACAGATAGGACGGGCTAATTCCACCTATATACTTCAAATAAGATAATAAAACAGTATCTCAGTCCAAAGTGGTTAACAAACATTTCACTTGCACATATCTTAGTCACTTAGGGCAATGAATTATCTATATATGACGCACATTATTTTTTAGACCACAAGACTAAAACCCCAAATCAAGGAAATTTTTAAAAATAGTAAATTACTGGAAAAAGAAAAAAACAAACAAACAAAAAAAAAACCTATTATTTATTGTAAAGGACTATTTTAGTTTTAAAATTAAAGTAAAATCTTAAATGGTTAAGAAGTAATAGTAGGCCCATCCCTTACTATTTATGAATATTAAAGAAATTTTGGAAGAAAAAAAAAAAACAAAAACGAGGATTATACCAGTTAGAAAACTAACTTCCACTGCTTCTCTAAAGATTTTATTAAAATTAAGGAAACATATTTTTAAATTGAAATTAGGAAACAAAATGTGCTTCAACAGTGGAAAGAAACAATACATAAAAACTAAACATTTACAACTATAAATAAATAAATCGATGAGCTACCTTACTGCTCATTACGATTAACAAGATGTATATTTATTGTTCAACTTAAAAAAGTTTCGATGTAACTAACTCTACAATACAATTAAGATAAATCTAATCTATTCAAAGCTTACTCGTCATAACGTAATTGAATGATTAATTATTTTTAAAAGTCCTTGCTGAGACTAGATATTATGCGTGCAACAGATCTACTAGATCTGAAATAGGACACCAGACGTTCTGTGACGGATGGTTTGCGGCTCTTTAGTTGGTTTGGCGTTGTCTGCCTACTCGGATTTTTTGAGGAAATTTTGTTAAAGCTGCTCTAAACTAACAAGTTATTGATCCCTGTACTTTGCCATCTCTTATGAACCCTAATATTTCCTGTATTGCTCTTCAAGATATTCTCATAGCCCTCAAGGTTAAATTTTAGATTACGGTATTCCCAATGGCCGCCCGCCGTGGTGACTTGCTGCATACTGTTATTTCAAGATCGCAGTTAGCCAGATGAGGGTTAGTTTTTCTAGTAAAAGATCGTGCAAAACCATTTTGAAATAAGCATTCAACTTTTTACTAGTTAATTGTTCATTTCACATTATCCAGTCTTCAAAATCTGCGGTCTTTGGGGATACCGTAATCTAAAGTTTATCTTCATTTAGCAAGTTAAAAAAAGGTTAAAGTAATATTCGCTCGTTTCCAAAGCATCACGGGAACAAAATTATGCGATAGCACACGATGCAAACACCACCAATTTGCTAAAATTTGTCCACCCCCACTAAAAAAAAAAAAAAAAAAAAAAAAAATCATTGTGTTATAATAGGGTTTCTCCCGACCTATCCCAAAAATAAATACAAACTAGCCCTCAAAGTCATCCAACGAAACATTCCGTAACAGATGTGTATGCTATCGAATAGTAAACAAACTGATCCCACAATTTCAGTTTTTAAAATTTATTTCTAATCTTCAGTGAGTTTTCAAATCAAAATTGTTTTTAATTTACACTAGGCATTCATTTTAAATTAAATGTTTGAAATGAATAAATTAAAATATTCTAACCTTGATCGGTGAATGAAGGTAAGCGGGAACACAGGGAAGCTGGTGAACAGGAGCTGCCAGTGCTGGTGCTCGACCAAGAAATACGACGCTTTGGAGTTGCATGATAACTAAAAACAAAACAATTTCAATTGCTAACAAGTTTTTTTTTTTTGTTTTTCAGTCAAATTTTCCTTAAAATTACTATTTAAATATTAATAACTTAAATTATTAAGTAATGGGGAAATAAGTGTAAGTTGGAGTAGTATTAAGCCTAATGCTTAAATACAGTCTTCGTCAGAACTACATTTTCATCTCCTAAAGAAAAAAAAAAAAGCTTACCTATGAGTGGAAAGTTCTCCAAGTCCTAAAGTGAGATCAGTCACAGGTGATAATTTGCTTGGAGATGGCAATTTGGGAGAAGTCTTGATGATTTGCAGCGGCTGAAGCAGCTCTTTGTCAGCCATGAATGCAGTAGGGTAACTTCACAAACCAGTACGCAGTAGCAGCAACACTCCACCCCCTTCTATTTATCTGCTCAAGAAAAAGACCAAAGGAAAGGTTCATTTTTGCTTCAATTATTGAATAAACTAAAAAGTAGAAACGACGGTTAACTTGCACCGAGTTATAAATTCAATCTGACGCGTGTCTCGCGAGGAGAGGGGATGTAACAAATAAAGCTAGCCAACTATTATTATTAATAATACAAGAGAACGTTTCTTACAGTGAACTCACCGATTCGCAGCATCAGCTGTTTTGCGCGTTTAGTAACTCATTGTGACTAGGGCGCCATTGAAGTAAACACTAGCAGATGTGTTAGACTTCTAAGCACCGAAGACTTACTGTGGAAAGATCAGAACTAACATTGGCGTTCGCCGCCAATACATTTGAAACGATTCAACCAACAACCAATTGGAAGACACCAAGGAGTGTAAATAACCAATCAGAATGCAACTTTCTCGAAATTCTTTTGGTTTTAATATCCCAAATTCAATAATATATGATAAATATTGTTTATAAAGTCGTCTACTATATAATTATTTGTTATTTCAGAAAAATTAGTGTGGCGAAATATCGCGCTAAAATTCCTAAAACTTATTTAGATAATATTTCAAAAACAGCCTTTCACAGGATAGGTGGTGCTAGCGTCGTTTTGGCGCGAGTCCAAAGTCATTAGCAAAATTTCGCGGGAGTTTTTATTTATCTGACGACAATCATGGCTTCAACATCTGCTTACGAAGTTAAAGCAAAAGCTTTTGACCGTGATCAAAGAAGATATTGGCAGACGTTAAAGGAAAACTGTAATAATCAGGACCGAGAAAGGATGTGCATGTGAGTTTTTTGTTGGTTTGTTTTCTTTCCTTAATTCCGTTTTCACAATGGTCCTTACTTTTAGTAACTGAATAGTTATTGTTAATAGAAATGCTAAATCGTCTTTCCTTTATATCTAAAGATCCTACTACCCACATTAAATTTCAGAAAAGCCTTGAATTATTAACATTCTAGTCATATTTAGTTATAATTTTGGCAAGTTTTATGTATATATTATGTATATAATTGCGGCAAATAATCCTTTTATAAGAGTGTAGCTCGGAAATATAAATTTTTCCTCCAAATGTAGACCGTTCTTAGCCATTATACTTCACATACTTTTAATTAAGTATTTTTCATTTGTAGTTTATAATTTTTTCTTCTAGGCGAGATGAAAGGGATAATATTGGTCCATGGAGAAGTCCAATAAGATCTGACAAAAAAAGCTATCACGAACCTGAACATAAGCGGTAGGTTTTTCTTGGAATTCAAAATTCCGAGAGTAGAATGTTTAGTTACTCTTTACTGCATTAAATAAAAAAAAAAAAATAAATAAAGTTAAGTTATTTCTTTTGTTTTCAAAGCCCCCATTCTAGAAACCCCACACGCGCCTGGAAAAAACCCGCCCATATTGAAAGAGAATTAAAGGAAGAAGATTATCCATTCCTGGGCTGCAAGTAAGACTACAAATATATCATTAACAAAACTTTTGATTTAAGGATCTTTTAACTTTTCATTAAATTAATCCCAAAGTTTTATATATAATTTTAACTAGTTTTATAATTTCTCTTAAACCATTAATCTTTTATTTGTAAAAGTCCGCCATCTTCTGTCAAAGGTCCAAATTAGAATAGCATCAAAAATAAAATTTACTGGTGGGGAAACTGTATTTGAAATTCCTTACAGAGCAGTTCTTTCAAATTCGTAATTAACTACCCAAACTGCGTGTGGGGATTTAGTTTTAACGATCTTCTAATCCCCGAAGTAAATTAAAAATTGGGAGTTTTATAGAAAATTTAGAATTTATTTCTTTAAAGAAAATACTTCAAACTCATATTCTAGCAAATTCTAGATGTAGCCTAAATATGACTGGCTTGCATCATGTAAGTCGCCAGTATACTGAATATTTATAATTTATTTAGTTTACATGTGTTTGCGTAAATTATATTTGGTTCAAGTGTACATACACCAGATTTTACTTCCGTCGCCCCACTATAAGTTGTTTGGTACGTCGATCAACATGTCGTCAATGATAAACAGACACGAGGCTTTGTATGAATTCTCCAAATTTTGTAACTTTTTGCAGCCTGCCATTTACCTAAAGTTTTAAGTACCAAATTTAATAAGAAATGGAAATTGCATCCTGAAAGGAATTTTATTACTGAATTTATGCGGAAAATATTTTCAAAATACAAAGGAAGATCATTAATAAAAATTGCTTTATTGCATTGTACTTTACTTTAGCTTATAGCTAAATATTTAGTTAATATTTACTTTCTCATTAGCTTAATATTAGCTCGGATACTATGGAGTACAATGGATATTGTTTAGCATTCTTAATTATTTGTAAGATCTTAGCTGTTTGTATTTTTTTAGTCTTAAGCTGGCGTTAGACCACTCTACCTAAATGAAGAAAATGCAAGAGGATGTCTTCGTTAGGTCTAGTGAATGTTTTTCTTGTATTTTTTTGCCAAAGCCAGCATTAATAGAAAAAATTTAATTAAAATATGGAAAGTGCTTCCATTTAAAAGATTACTTTTTACAACTATAGAAATAAACAATGGATAGCTAGTATCTGCAGTGACAGGATTCTAATCACTAAAAAAAAAAAATATTTTTTTTCCTTCTCTGCTTAATGCCTATAGGTTTTCGTGCTCAATTTAAGACTGACTTTAAATGCATTTAATATTCATAGCTTCCCTGCTCTTCCCCACCTGTAGAGTATTTCTGATGCATTTTCCAGCAATTTTTCTACCTTTTTTCTCTTCAAACTCAGTTTGCTGCAACTGACAATGTAATATTTGAATAAGATCTAGAAAGAACTTTGAGGCTTTACTTTCTGCAAATTCTTGACCTAAATCCAATTAATTCTAATTGTTTCATAGTACCAGTAAATAGATGAACTTTTACTATTAGCAACTTTTAATAAAAAACTAACAGCTTTTAATTGTTAAAATTAATTTGTGTTAATTATATAAGTTATAAAAATACAGCACGCAGTCAATTAGTTCTGTCAGAGGAGTTACACATGCAAGTAAGAAAAAGAAATTAGAAGGAAAGATAAAATGTGAATTTTTTTTCCAGCTTTAAAGGAATATGTTAGGTACTGAAAAACTGAGATTATACTAAATTATGAAGATATCAAGAATCGTAGGAGGTGGAAGCTTTGCACAAAGAAAACTGCCAAAAAGAAGGCAGATATAACCTTGGGGTTAAAATAATTTTTCTCAAATGTGTTTATTACATGACTTCTTGCTCGCTTTCAATATGGAATTTTTAGATTTATTGCACAGCAGTGAGTTTTTACCATATTCTGCTTTATTAAGTAACAGGAGATAAATTGCAGCTTAAACCAGATTCCTTAAATTACATTTACTAAGATTAAGTTGAAAGGGAAGTTATAAAACAATGAAATACACTACATGGTGTTAGTAAACATGTGATCTAAGTAGTTTTATAGTCGGTGTTGTTGCCATTTAAGGATTCATTCAGATGGTCCAAATCTGATCTGAATGCAAATCATCTCGTTCACATGTGTGAAATATAAATGGTTAAACGTCAATAATGAAAGAGCAACAATAAAATCAGGAATGCAAGAAACATTTTGTAGCAATCCATTTGGGAGCTATTGCATTTGTACTGTGTGTCCGTCTTTTCCCCATCTCCCGAACAGATCAGGAAACAGACTTCACAATCACGTTCGGAGGCCCAAACACTGTAGGAATAGGAAATTTATTTCTGCCTATCCGGAAAAATGCAGATAGTCAACTGTTTGTTTTCTCAAATTTGGGAATATTTTACTGTGCATCTACTGACCCGGTTAACTTAAAATTTAAATATTTTTTAGTTTGGTGTGTGTGCTATTTTTATTCGACTGTATCTATAACAGTTTGCAGACAAATGTCCACAGTTTTCCAGGTAGGCAGAAATAAAAAAATATTCATTGTTTAGTAGACACTAAACTAAAATATATCGAAATTTCAAGTTTATGGAATCGGTATTTATTTCCTTCATCTTATTTGAAATTGATTATGCACTTGTTCAATGTCCTCGTGGGTTTTAATGGGTCTCTCTTAATTACCCTGCAGGTCTCCCTGCTCTAGCGAAAAAATTTTCTTACTTTTTATTACTGTACACTGTTATTAATGTAGTGATTCAATTGTCTGTATTTACGTAATTTACTTTTTCTTTTCTTTTTTTTTTTTTCTTCCAAAAATGCCTTCTTACCTCAGTTTAATATTTTGTAGTTATTTTCTCTAAATGTTTCCTATTAGGAGGGGGATATACTGAAATGGTCAGTTGTTAACAAAACTTCCTAGTTGGTTCAGCATTTTTGTAGTACACAGAAGCTTGGTTATAATGCGATCTTTCTGATCCAAGATCTCGAAGGTTGCAATATAACCGAAATTTTATTACTTCGCGACGTCAAATGTCGTATATCGCATCCTATTATCGCCCACACGATTCCAAATCAATTTAAAATGGTCATTTCGCGATTACCTACATCATTTAGAGCTATTTGAGAGAATTTTATATTTATAAATACATAAATCATTACCTTTTCAACACTGATGGGTTACATTAGCCAAAATTGATTTGGTGCTGCCATCTTGGCATCTTATACAAACGACAAGTCACGTGGATCGAAACTAGGTATTCATACGCCTATTAGATTACATGGGCCTCTTTACTGGTTGTCATTGGCAGAAAAATAGATCTCGATATTCATTTTGGTTAAATGAAAAAGTCCGCGATTCTGGTATTTTTTTAAAAAAATTGTATTTGACACATTTTTGTGACATTAGGATGGGTATAGTCTCAATTACTGTAAATAATAAGGAAACAAGCATATTAATTTACACCTTTGATTTGATTTTAGGCGAAAAAAACGGTAAATTTTGCAATTTTACAATTATACACCTTTTCGAAAATAGACGGGGTCCAAGACTGAATTCGCGATGTAAACAACTGTGTTATAACAGAGCTTCTGTGTATTCCATTTCTACAGATGTATTAAACAACAATCTTTGAGGTGAAATGAAACTATTAAATGGTGCACAGTTATGAAATAAAACTAAAATGCCTTAATTTTTATTAATTTGC
Source organism: Thereuonema tuberculata (assembly GCA_023159025.1). NCBI lineage: Eukaryota > Metazoa > Arthropoda > Chilopoda > Scutigeromorpha > Scutigeridae > Thereuonema > Thereuonema tuberculata. The sequence continues at coordinate 65,261,795 of JAFIDM010000001.1, forward strand.
TTTAATTATTAATCATTGTCTAATATTTCCTGTGTTCAAACATCATTGGTGTTCAATCTCAATTTGGAGTATCTTGAATTTAAGTGATCCTTTGGATAATTCTTTTAAAAACTTAGAATGTGAGTAACGACTCATTCCTTCCCAGAAAACTGAAATGGAAAACATCAGTGTGTATAATGTGACTTAAATCAAAAGTGCGAAAGATTCTGTAAAATGGACTAATTTTGCAAGTGTCCATTTAATATTTTGTGTGTAGAATACTACTTGTGATGCCTTTTGACATTTGAGGATATCTAAAGTAGGTTATTTAACTGGTGGAAGAATCTTTAGTCTAACCACATGTTAAGTTACATTTATAACAAACCTGTCCTATGCAGTTATTGATCATGTTCTAATTTTTCTTAGCTACTGGCCAACTTTCTATTTTACAAATTTTCTACTGCCCAAGATAATTCTTGGCATTTAGTTTCTACGTACATTCCAGAAGTCCTTGATTAAACTCATTATCGAGTTTTACTAAGACAACTGAATTGTTGTGGTTGCATCATGTGTTGAAACTGAACAGTTAAGAATTGTTTGGCCTTTGCCTTTATTTAGCAGGTTTAGCCTGTTTTGAAGTTGATGCTTCTGCATTTCAATTAGACTTTAATCAGATGCAGAGAAAATGAGAAGGCCTAACATGCATTCATAAAAGAAGAAAAAAAAATAGAAATAAAACTCACTTGATAAAAATGCAGTATTGGAGTTAGCTTTGGAATTTTTTGTAGCTTTCATTTTTAGGAAAGGGCACAAACACGTTGAACAGCACTTGCTTGTCTTTTGTCCCCTGAAGATGGAATATGAAAATATTCAACTGTTGAACAACTCTTGATTACTCCATTTTCATTAAGTGCGTTTTTCTATTTTCGTTCCTTCAGCTGCAGAGAATCTCAAAGATCCTTCAAATGTGTAGCTTTTTTAGTTAGCCTTACACACGAAGTAAATTTGGTAATTTTAATTTTCATTTAAATATATTGCGCCCAGATTAAAGAACAGGGCCACTTTTGTAAAGGAATTTAGTCTTTTACATGCACCATTATGGAAGTTGTAACTTTTTTATCTGCCAAACTTGCAGTAACACGACAATTCTAGAATGTGTTTGATGTTCTGATAGGTACCACTGATGTGGTTTGCATCAGTGACGGAATGTCATGAGGAGCAAGTGAAAAAATATATTTCGTAATAATCATTTAATAAGGCAATATACAAGGAACAAAAAGAAACTCGGGAATGCTCAATACACATTACTAACATTCAAAGTAATCTCAAAGATTGTTACCATACATTAGCAGCGATGGCCAAGGCAGAGAATACCATTGGCTGCATGAGTCATTAGTGTTGAATGTTTCATCGATGCACCATCAAAATTTCATCTTTGTTTGGAAAGCGTTTACCACGCAGTGGCTTCTCAAGTTTTGGAATCAAATCAGTAGCATGGACTCGAGCGAATACAAAGGGTGCCCCAAGACTTCCACCGCTATCGACATAAAGCCTGTGCAGGGGCTGTTGTGAGATGTGGCATTATCGTGAAGAATGATTGCGCTGGACGCTTCTCATGAACTGTATGATACAGCTAATGCTATAGAAATGATTTGTAATACTAGGCATTCATACTATGGCCTTCGCAAACTGGGCAACACAAGAATACTATCATATGCCAAAATGATCACTAGTTTCATGGGAGATGGATTTTGTCGAACCTTGTGGCATCGTGGTGATCCAGCATGATGCCATTCATTCGACTTACACTTTAGTTTAGGTCCATATTTGCGTGCTCATGTTTCGTTGATTGCAATGATTCACTTTAACATGTCATTCCCTTCTTGATATTGCTCTGGATGAATGAGATGTTTCGTAGGGGATCCATTTCTGTACCATGGTACCTGATGTGGCACCCACTTGGAAGCAATCTTGTGCACTTTCATGATTTTTTGGTATAATGTGAAACACTGTAAAGTAGACATTCCTGTCTGCTCAGCTAAATCCTTTAAAGTCCTGATTGTTTTTCGTCGAAGCACTGTTTGATTACTGCCTGTGACACGTCTTTCTGACCAGTCACACAATGTCCACTATGTGGCAGGTCAGCTGTTGGAATGCCTGAACCCATCTTGCTACTGTTCAGTACGGCAAAGCATGGTCACCCAATGCTTCTCTTAGCTCTTCATGACACATGCATTTTTCTAGAGAACTGCATTTTTGATGTACGACCGCTGCTCTGCTCCACTACTCGCTTCCATCTTCGAACGAAATACACTGTCTGTTCGATTGTGCAATACCAAACACCCACTGCACATATATGAACTCTAATGGTGCCAATCAGAAGAACATCAAACAAGCTCTCAAACATATATTCTAGAATTGCAGTGTTGCCACACGTTTGGTAGATAAAAAATAGTTGCCTTGACTTCCATAACGACCCACATATGTCGGTATTGAGTAATGATCTTGATTCTTCAGTATTCATTTCCTACGAATTGCTAGTGTGCATTTCTGTTTTCCTCTAAAACTGTTAGTGTATAGGTGGACAGGATCTAAACTCAAGTTTTGAATGTTTATAGAGGGAGCAGCCACCCTTTTCTGGAGTCTTCCGTAATTTCTGTCCCTAGAAACCTACATTAAAAAACAACTTCTGTCTTCTTTTTTTTTTTTTTTCTTGCAAATATTGTCAATAAATAAAAAATTATGATTTTATTCCATAAACATGCCATATATTTTAATATTATCCATTCTGTGTGTATAAACAAAGAACCAAACACACAAAAACAATGGATATTAATTTCATTACATGTTGCGAAGGTACTCTTCCTTCGTTGTCAGATGATATTAAATAAATAAATACATGAAAAGAAAAACAAGGCACGGAATTAAAATTTAAATTTACAATTTTGGATAACAATAAAATCACAACTTGCAAATGTAACATATAAATAATCTATTGTAAATTATGTTGTAGCGCATTCTTAATTGATACTTCAGTATTGAAACGGTATACTTACGTAAATTTCACGAATCATTGTTTATTATAACAGTATTTAGATTTAATTAACAATGATTCGTGAAATTTACGTAAGTACACTGTTTCAATACTGAAGTATCAATTAAGAACGCGCTACAATATAATTTACGATAGATTATTTATGTTACATTTGCAAGTTGTGATTTTATTGTTATCCAAAATTATTGTTAAATTTTAATTTTAATTTCGTGCCTTGTTTTCCTTTACATATATTTATTTATTTAATATCTGATGACGAAGGAAGAGTACCTTCGCAACATGTAATGAAATTATTTATATCTATTGTTTTTGTGTGTTTGGTCCTTAAGTGTTAATATATTTTAATACTTTATCCTTTTAAAAAAGCAATAGTTTCTTAAAATAATTTACTTTTAGATATGATCCTGCTTTATAATGCCAATTAGATCTAAACAATAATTTATTAAAAACAAAACCTAATTTTTTTTTAATTTTATTTTATCATAAACCTCTGACGTCTTTATTTTTCTGTAACTAATCAATAATTTTATTAATAGTTTTTAGCAGTTGTTAATAGTTAAAATATATTTTAAAGCTCTTGTATTCAAAAATAAAGAAAAATATTACGCTTTACAAAATAATTTTTGAACAGGAAAGATGAAATTACAAAGAAAACTTACATAATTGTAATAAACAGATAACCTTAGGAAGTTTTATTTGTTAATACTTGAATAAATTCACCAGTGTAGATTTGAATATTATCTAGTAATGAAATAACAAATGCCATATTTAAATTTTTTATATTTCTATCTGATTTTAATAAAGGAAAAAAAGGTAGAAAATGAGAGTAATTTCCTAAAATTTAGTAGATTCGCTGTATACATGTAAATGAAACTAGATTTTTTGTTCTTAATATACTTAAAAAAGAAGTTTATAATTTAAAGAAACTGGTGCTGAGTTCACTTCCCTTTCTTGTTCATTTAAAAGAATTATTGAGTGCAATTTTCTTAATACTATTACATCTTGGAAATTGTTAGCTTACAAATGACCCCCGAACCAGTTAAAGAAAGACCACTGTCAGCCTTCAAGGATTGGGGAACCCAGGTAGAAGAGGAAGAAGCCGGAAAGAGCAAAACGGTTCATGATACTCCATCTAAAAAGAAAAGTTCAAAGTAAGAAATAAAAAAAAAAAAGTTGCATCCCCTGTACTTGCATGGAGAACAACTATCAAAAGATACTATAAACTTCTTATTTGGCATGATTTAAACTTTCCTTGATCAATAATAAATGACAACTTTAAAACAGTTTTGTTCATTATAAATAGGTTCACTGGTAAGGAGTTGATTGTATAAATTGGAGTTTTGACAAACGACTATTAATTACAATAATTACAGCAGCTTGTCTATTTACTCTAGATGAATGAAATCTACCATTAACTTGAATTGTTAATTTTGGTTTATATTACATCTTGCCTGCAGGTAAAAGGAGCTTTTGTTCAGAATTCGGTGACAGTAGTATTCCAAATACCAATATAATGATAAAACATACAGCTTAGTGATGGCATTAAGTAAAAGTGAGATTCCATTTAATTTTGGTAAAAAAAAAATGAACTTCCAGAGAAAGAATCAAATATACATGTTCCCTTATGTATGAATGCTGTCTGAGGATTTCAGAAATTGGCAAACCAACTAAATTTTCTCATCTATACATATTGCTCCTTCATACATTTTTTTTTTTTTTTTTTTTATCAAAAGTATTTCTTAAAACATGTAACAACTAGCAGCCAACTCAACTTTCTGCAATAGTTAAACAACTATTTATTTTCTTTTCTTGGAGGGTGATCTCTGCCACAGGAGATACATCAAAGCCCACAGGCTGGTGGCGATCATGGACTCTGAACTTTGGCAGGCGAAAAGTGGACTAGGGAAACTGGAGTTGGTCGGCTGTCTTGTGTCGAAACCACCGATTAGTAAAATTCGCCGAAGTTTCTGTGCTTCCTCTGCAGTTTGTGTCTACAAGCCATGCCTGGCCTTAAAGGATTAATACTGGAAAATTGATAAATTTTAGAATTCTTGCCTGAATGACTTCTTATAATTGAATGCATTTTAATTGAAATATTTTTCAGATATATTTCTATCGTTGAAATATTCGTTGTTTTCAAATGGGATACTGAGCATATTCTAAAAGCTCAAATAAGCTAGAGCACCATTTATTAGTGAAAATCATTGAATAGCAAAGCAAGACCATTATTTACCTTGCAAGTGCATTTTGGCAGCTAAACTAAGTGATCAACAGAGAACCTCAATAATCTAGTACAATATTTACAATTTCGAATCCTCAGAATATGAACAGAACGATTCATTTGTCTTGTCCCACTGATAAACATTATCGTAAGCACAAAGATAAGAGGATTACTGAAACTAAAAACAAAATTGGCTTGCTCCAGAAATAAATGAAATAAATTAGCATTAGACAGGAGAACTAGGAGCAAAAACTTTTCTGTTTGGGAGTTAAATGAGATTTGATATGTAGGTGGATCTCTCCCAACAAAAAATGTACAGCCACAGGAATTGCTGTTCAGACTTAAACTTTTGATAAAAGCAGGATAAAGCTGTGTCAGATGGAAGCTGCTTCGATAAATTTAGTGCTGTCTGTTGTATTCCTTTTATATGGTAACATAAGTGCTGTTTTGGATTCCCCTTCCATCTTAAGCTGCGATGAAAGCATTGATTGGATTGAGGATGTTTTGCAGTATGGCTGAAAATTGAAGAGTTAAGAACTGATTCAGCTCCCAGAAACTGGGGAACTATTAGATACACGACTTGGATTTCTGAAAATAACTAAAAACTGCAACCTTAGGAATCCAATTAAGATAATTAAATTCTTTTAAATGATATTTTAGCTGCTTTTTTCCTGTAGTTTAATTAATGACAAAACTTTTGATTCTAATCATGATTGTGTATTAATATACATTTATTAATGTAATAATTTTTGGACAACAGTCAAATGTATTGAAATGTAATTGGGTTTATTACTTCCTTAGAATAAATAGAAGATTGGATCTAGCACAGAATGATGAAAACTTGCCTTCCAATTCCAACAGGTAATGACTTAATTTACTTTTTAATATTAAACTATTGCAACTTTCATAAATAATTAAGTACAATATGGTTAGTAATTACAGTAATACCAACATGTCAACTAATAGTTTTAATCCTCAAATTGATTAACTAAAAACATATTTATTTGATTACATAGCTATAATTGTTTTCAATAAAGAAGGGTTTGCCATATATGATCATTACGTAGCAATCGATTTTGTCTGGAACAAACGTCAACTTAACCTCCGAGCACTCAGTCGAAGATGGCTTCATTTTGTGGTCGCATAAGCATGACCAAGAAAGGACAAACTTTGCATAGCCAAGCAAGGGGAATAGTGTGGAACGTTTGTAATTCTTTCACTTTTAATTATGTATTTGTAACTGTAAAAAAAATACAAAAACCAGAATGTTTTTATAATGTTTATAAGATTCAGTTACGGATTTTAGCAACAGATGATGCTGTTACGTCCTGGAAACGTCAATCTATAAGGAAAATATGCCATCAAAAGCTCTTCTTTCTTGAACTGAACTGTAGGGAGAGATAGTAAGAAGTGAGAAAAACCAATAGCTTAGAGAAATGAAATAGCCATGTCTGATTTCATTGAATAATTGTTTGGAGAAGTAACGTAATGAATTGGAATATGAAACAATGGTTGAAAACACTGCAGAGGGAGGATATAAGATATCTCATGTGTGATTTTTATGAATGGGGTATATAGTGTAGGATGGGCATTATAGTTGCAACTTGACAGTGTTAATCCATTGGGATTAAGTACAATAACTGGAGCAATATTTTCAAGTTAATGTCTGTTCAATATTAATGTAATCAATACATACACTGGCTACATTTTAGGGATGGGGGACTACATTGGAACTTCCAGTAACCTTTCCACTATAGGATTTTGAAATCATTAGTTCCAGCTATATATATATATATATATATATACACACCAACTTCTGTAAGCAGTAGCAGCACTATTAATTAATGTTCCACTTTATCCCAGTTCTCTCGGCCAACTTTACATTTCGAAATTGATTTTCTTAAATATGTAGTCAAAATTATTGTTTAGAGGCCGTTCAAATATTATTGGGTTGGCCCATAAGTTCTGTCGTGTTTTTTTAGGTTTAGGTTTCCACAAAAATGAACAACAAATTAATCAATAATATATTCTCCGTTGTTGTTTACAACTTCTTCCCAATGTCTCAACGGTAGTAATCACATGGTTTCAACTCGAAGAAATAGTCCAGCCACGCCTTCAATTCCATGTCATTATTGAATGATATGCCATGCAATGCATTCGAGAGGGATCGGAACGGATGGAAATCCGAAGGCACCAATTTGGATGCCAGACGATACAGAGGATGTGGCAGCACTTCCCAGCCAAACGTTTAAATGGCTTCCTTGGTCGTATTGGCGATCTGAGGGCGGGCGTTGTTGTTGCAGAAGAACGCCATGTTGCCGATCAGGTCGTTTTTGCTGGATAGTGTTGTTGAGTCATTGCATTTGTTGGACATAAAGTTCCGCATTCACTGTTTGGTTCCGACCAAGCAATTCATAGTGGATAATGCCTTCCCAGTCCCACCATATGCACAACATCATTTTGCGTGGGTAAAGATCTTGTTTTGCTCGTGGTATCGCCTGTTTGTTGGGGTTAAGCCATTCTTTGCGCTGCTTCATATTGATGTACAGGCAACATTTTTCGTCGCTGGTAACAATTCAGAGGAATCGCTGCTTGTGTATGAGTTGACTGATGATGGGCAAGCAGACCAGCGGAGATCGTGGCTCGTTGATTTTTGTTTTTGTTGAAAGCATGCAGAACCCATGCGCCTAGCTTTTAAACCTTTACCATTGAGTGAAGGTGACGCTCTATGGTACTGTGGAACAATTCCATTATCTCTGCTAATTCCCTCGTCGATTCCCTCCCTAGATCTTCTTGAAGAAGCTGATTTGGTTGCTCCTCATCGAACGTTAGGGATGACATAAAAAGTATGTGGTTATTCAAATGGAAACAGAACTTTAATATTTAGTTGTATTCTGATTCACTACATTCTATCAGTAATTTACTGAAAAGGAAAATGCCAGTGTCTTACTAGCTTCATCAGGAGGAGACATTCATAGAATAGGTAAGTAAGCATATAAACAGTGAACTCCCAGATTGAAAACCCAATTTGCTTCAAATATTAACAGTCTCATGGAGTCTAATTTCACATAATTTCTCTTCATATGGAATAGAAATGAGGAGGCTCTGGTTGGATGAGAGGCTGTTGCTTTGACCTCAGAGCTACTATTAAGTTTTTGTTGTTTGTTCAATCTTTTTCAATTAAAAAAAAAGTCATTTGTTAAGGAAATGCGAATATAAATTTTCTTTCTGATAGGGAAGTGGAGTTAGCAAAAAATCAACAGTTTTAAAAAGATTCAAAAACGGCTGAGAAACATTGACTTATAAATAAACAAATATACAAAGTAGAATTTGTCTTTATAACATTTTCATATAATGTCTTTTTCTTTCCCCTAGATCTCCTCCTAAAGTAGAAACTGATGAAACTGTTCTTAGAAGAAGACAGAAGCAAATTGATTATGGCAAAAATACAGCTGAATATAAAAGATACTTAAATCAAATCCCTAAGTAAGTTATTTTTATTATTATTATTATTAATATTATATAAACATGTTTTAATAAAATGTTAAATAATAGGTTTTGAGAAAAATTCAAATTTCAGTAAGAAGATTGAAAAGTGCAGGACTCGAGATATTGCACTCATGGACAAGTAGTTCAGTTCATCTTGTTAGCATGAAGATTGATGCACCTATTGTTAATTTCACAGAAATAGCTTTTGCATCTTGAGCAAACAATGTTGCCAATAATTAAGTTGATAATTAGTAATAAGAAACTTTCTAAAGTTTTCTTAAATTACATCCAATTTTTGGTAAGCAGATTATATAGCAAATTGCAATAGTCAGTTGTCTAGCAACAGGATAGGTCAGTAAACTCCCGATTATCTGCAGAATTGTGTGGCTCGGCAACCACGGATAAGTGAATTCCATGGATAATCTGAAATAGGACGAAAATGACAGTACATACATTATAAAGAATTTTTATTTTAAATTATTTATTTATTTTTAAATTTTATTACGGAAAGGCTCTCCCGTAATTTAGTGTAACCTGCTGGCCTAAGCTCCTCCCACAAAGTCATTCTTTAAATTGTTCGTGTTTAATTGTCTTCGCTTTGTTAGCCTCTTTCATTGTTTACCTTATTCTAGATTAATTTTTTTTTTTTTTTAATTCCGGAATTGCACAGTAAAAATAAATGGTAACAGGAGAGGACCACGGATAATTGGGAATTTACTTATATTAAAAAATAAAAGTGGACTAAGTCAAGGAGATTTAAAAGTGTAAGCCTCCAAATGATGTAGCTTTTGTCATTTAGAAATACAGAAAATAACTTTAATTTGGAGGTATTTCTACATCCTTTCCAATCAAACTTTAAAATTATAGAATACATTCAGTAAAAGAGTAATGAGAAGCCATATTTTGACAGAATGAGCAAGTTGTATGATATTGGTGAATATTACTAGTCAAAATGAGTGCTGTATGAAAAATTAATTGTAGTGTTTCAGTTCTCTTGTAAATTCATATTTCGTTAGTTGATTAATTTTAATTACAAATTTAAAAAAAAAAAAAGATACTTTTGAGTTGCTCTAAATTCATCCATTTTTATATTCCAGGATTAATAGAGGCCCTCATCACCCTAAAACACCTAATAAATATTACCCTTATAGTCGCCGAAGCTGGGATATGCAGATTCGAATGTGGCGCAAAAATTTGCATGTTTTTGATCCACCAGGACGACTGAATACTTCCACTGACAAGTAGGAAAATAATAATTGTTAAATTTCTGTTTTAATTATTTGGAGATAAAATGAAAATAGTCAAATACACTAATTAGGAATATAAAACATTAATTAGAAATTAAAAAGAACATACATATTGGGAGGTTTCGGACACCCGAGTTGTTTCATAATTGGTCCTAGGATATTTACAGAAAGATTTGAAAATTGTTTAAAAATTCAAACAGTTTTTCAATCTTTCTGTAAATATCCTTGGACCATGTAATAACTCAGCTTGACAATGGGTCCTGCTTAAGTGTCCGAAAGCTCCCAATATGTATTTTTTTTTTTTTTTTTTTAATTTCTAATTATATTCCTAATTAGGGTATTTAACTATTTTCATTTTATCTCCATATCTGTTTTAAATGCACATTAAACTTTATTCCATTATTTATTTTTATTTTATTTAAAGAATACTTTTGAAAGCTGCTGTTAACTTAATACAGCAATGGTTAAGGATATCTTTTCTTTTAAAGATCTTATTAATCTACTTATTCAAATATGTAAATGTAGGTCTATAGCTGCATTTCTATTGAGCAGTTTTGATTCAGAGACAGAACAGAATTAAGTTAGAGTAGGAAATTCTAGCAATTCTTGGAACCAAATGTTGCTTTCAAAGCAATTTTCCCTAAGAACTTTTCTTCTTCTTTTCCATTAATGCTAATGAGCGCATTGGGCGACCAGGGCTTTCCATAGAGCATGATCCAAGGCAAGGTCTTTGGCTTCATCTCAAGTGATGTTAAGGACTAAGAACTTTTTAAAGTTATAATATTGCTACCGGATTGTGTGGGCAGTGGGAAGAATCTCCAGTTCTCCGGAGACTGGGGGGAGGGGTAAGATCTAAAATACGATAAACGAGTGTGTATCTTCACCTGAGTGAACCTGATTAAAAAGCTAAAGTTTGTCTTGAAAACTTTATTACTGAAATGCCAAACTGAAAATAAGGTACACTGTGTTAGGCTTCCGCCCAAAACGTCCACTACATACTCCCCAGGTATCAATAAGACCTCAATGGCTAGACGTAGCTTCTCTGTAGACTTCTGTTGTAACTTGTACGTCTCTGGAGCCTGCAGTAACAGGTACGTTGGTAGCGGCTGTGGTTGTCTTCTCCCGTAGTCGCTCTTACTGGGTTCCCGTCCAATAACGTATCCTCCTGTCTTCCAGGCTGGAAGTATCTTGTATTGTCCTCCCAATGAATGATGACCGGCGGAAGTTTTAACTGTGCAGTCCTTCCGGTAGCTGATCAATTACGTTTTCCTGTCACAATGGACGCCCGTCGTCTGTTTTCACTGAGAAAGACATGTTGATAACGCCAAATTAAAACTTCTTTCGACTATTTAGCGTTATTTCAATACCAGTTGCTAATAATAAGTATTTATATAAATATATATTATTTATAAATACAATGCTCTTTTGCAAAGTAACAAGCGATTCGCACAATGGCGGCGTCCGTCTTACAATCAGACGGAAGTGCCTGACCAGACTAATCGATGATACATGCGCAGATCTCACAAAACAGGGCGGCCATCTCTCATTTTTTTTACTATAGCTCTTAGCCACCAATTCACTCTGTTCTCCTAGCTGGAGACTGTAGCGAGGCTCTCTAAACTTAGCTCTGCAGCTCTATTTAAAGCAAAAAGCCACCTCGATCTCAGCATTGGACTGTTCGATTTTGAACGGGGACTCCAGGTTGGACGATTCAATTCCTTGGACTGGGGAGGGGGTGGCCAAATCAACCGGTAACAATATTATAATTGAAAAATTGCAAGTTTTTGAAAGTTGTAACTGAATTATATGATGCCTTCCGTTTTATGAAGAAGGAAAAATGATTTTTAAAGAAAAATTTTCTTCTTGCTGGCTAAAAATGTTAATTATTACAAACTTATAAATAATTTAAAAATTCATTGGAAGTGCAGTGGTACTTAAAAGGAAAAAATACACAATGAAACATTCGCCAATGAATAATTAGTAAGAGAATTCATGTGCTAGCAATTGCTTGTGTTAAGTTTCTAACAAAGTTAAAATGTTTTAATTTTTGTAAAAAGATTTCTTCAGTAGATAGTAAAAAAGGAATCCGCGTGAAAATGTTTTGAGCCAAGCCAACTCCAACACAAGTTGTGATGCAGTTGTGGGGAGTTGGTTATGTCTCAGGATTGTCAATTAGCAATATTATTTTTAGTATTTACTTACCCACTCAAATATTAATATTGCTCAATGTCCTTCCTAGGGTGTTTCCATGATATACATTTATGTAGTGTATTTATCATTCTGAAAATCACGTTACTTATTATCTGAATGTTACATTTTATCATTGAATGCTAAAATTACTAAATCGTAGCAAATGAGCTAAAGAATGCATAGATATATATATTTATTTATTTTATTTTTTTTAAACTGCATATTAATTGCTTTTTTTTTTTTTTTTCTTCTTTCCCCACTTTAGTTTGGATTTAGGATTTTCTGACAATTCATCTGTGACATCGCAGAGATCCGATACATCTTCACCTATTGAAGCTGATGCCCAGTTGTTGCTTGATTCCATTCAAAATTTTGTTCTCACAGACTTGTCTAATATTACATATGAAAAGCTTTCCTCTAATTTGGATAATGATGACGACGTGCTGCTGATTGATGATTTTCTTGAATTGTAAATTCCAGCTGTTTGGTATCGCTTAAATTTATTTGTTTGTACACAACAAATGCTAATAAGACTTTGATTATTGAATTGGAAGTTATAATTCAATGATTGTAGAATAGTTTTATATTGTTTTATAATTCCCTGTAAATATTTGTTTCTTGTAAAGTTCAGAAATAAACTAGTAACTTTAAAAAAAAAAAAAAAATGTGGTTCTAATTATTTAGTGAAGTACTAGCGAAACAGGTTTATATATATAAATAAAATATTTCTCAACCTGTAAGCGAGTCTTGGAGACCCGGGATGTTCGGTTGACCCACATAGATAAAAATGAAAGTGGGAGCATCCTCAATACCATATCTAACATTTGCCACCTTTTTGTATTTGTCTTATGGTGTCAGAGGACATAAGGCCAAAAAAACAAAAATCAACTTTTCTTTTTATATATATATATATATATAATAATAAATAAATATATATATATATAATAATGAAATCAAGGTAATATTCGATTCCGACTAAGATTTCTAATTTTCATTTCAATGAAAATGAGTTGCCTGACTACACTTATTGCAATAACCCTTTACTTTTGTTACGTAAAACAGATTTTTTTTTTTTTTTTGATCAATTTAAATCAAATACCTTAATTCAGCTAAATTTTAATCAAGAAATGTTTGGTGACAGAGGATTATTAAAATAAAGTCCTATTTTTACAGATTCAATCTCCAAAATTTTAAGACCAAGTGATTCATGAATTTTTTTTAAGAAACTGGAAGAAGCTATATTCTCCAGCATAACCTGTTCATTATACAGAAGTATGTATATTCCACACACCCTTGTTACCTAAAACGTAACATGAACTGCCTTTTCTGGAGAATTGCACATTTGACATTTAAAGCTCTATGTAATTCTTGGACTAAAGCACAATATGATCTTCCTGTATTAAAAATCTGAAATTCTGAGTCAAATGTTCAAACTTGAATAAAGAATTGATTACATTGATCTCCACACACTTCCTCAAATGGTCATGTATCAACCCCATCTATCTATGATCTTTTTAGTGGTAGATTAGTTATTAAAGATTCCTTTTCATCTTCATATCTTTGAATATAATTAAGCTATTACCCAGCCATGTAACTTAAATATTTTTCCTTTTCATTCAGAATGTAAGATTTTCCCAAGAAATCCAATATCCTCACAATAGAAGAGATTTGAAATGATAAAATTTTCCTAGATTTGAAAATTTAAAAATAACTCGTAAAAATTATAGTCTTTACTTTTTTTTTATTATTTCTTCAAAAGAGGACCCAGTCATTAACTTGTAGCATTTTAATTGTTAATGGCAGGAACCTCCTTAATTCACTATTGATAATTAAAGAAAAAAATTGAAACAAGATCTTGTTTTTTTGTTATATTTTATGCATGTTAAACTTTCCTATTTAGGGGACGTCCATTAAATACGTGAGGAGGGGGGGGGTCAACGAAAATCTCACGTAAACTTTTTCATTCAGAGAAAATATATATCATAGCAAGATTTCAGTTTTTTTTGTTAAAATTTTTGAAATCTCATTAAGGGGGGGGGGGGTCCAAATTTTTTAAAAAACACCTCACGTAATTAATGGACGTCCCCTTATGAAGTAATTGTTTTGAATTTTTTTCCCTTCTAAATTGTGGAATTTGGTAACAAAGTTGTCATATTATAGCGTTGAAATTATCTACTGTTATGAAGACTCACCAGTCAAAAGTGGCTGTCAAGTTTTGAAATTGATAAACAACGATTTCCGATTTTACTTTTCTTTTTCCCCTGAACTTAGCAAAATTTTTATTTGGTGCGAAGAGTTGAAGGATGGCTGTGAATTTCTAAACAGTAGTCCATAACGTTATCTTTCGTTCCAATTCATTTTATAATTTCAATGTTGGAAGGGTTATCACCTTGCAAATTTTCTTCCGACCAAATTCAGTAAAACATTTTCTGTCAGTTATTTATAGTATTACACACCATGAATCTTCACAGCCGAGCCATTTCAAAAAGATTTTATCAAAACTACGATACTTACTCTTTGGCAGGATATTCGGGATAAGAATATGGAAGAGAATGTATCTTTAATGTTGACAAACGACGCGACGGGCCAAGTTCTTGCTGTTCTGAATTGAGGAAAACTTCCAGGTTCCGAGCGATTTTTTTAATTTTTATTTGCAGAAATTCAGTCATTAATTTAACAAGAGGGGGGGGGGGTAAATGTAACAGTCAAATAAGTAACATCAATTGCTAGATTTACAATGGGAAATTTTTTACTCCTAATATCGAGAACTTCTTGAAAGCGTTTAAAAACTGGAAGATATATTAAATCTATAATGAAGAAAAAGGATAATGATGTATGCAAAAATTAAAGAAATAAATTGAATCTTGGATATATAACGATATTTTCGATATCGTTGCACTTGGAGACGGCTTACGGATGAACTTTAAAAAAAATATTTTACTTTGACCTTGTATGTGACACTCTAGAACTATCTCTAAAATTAAAATTATTAGGATATAAATTATAGTGCTATTTAATAAGATAGGACTAGAATTTTTTTTGTTCTTTCAACCAAATTGGAATACGGAAACTTAAAATGTCCGAATTTAAGCATGAAGGATGATGATTTAACGAGTCTTCACGAAATATTCAATAAACTGAGAGAAGATTGTTATATACAGTGGTACCTCGACATACGAATTTAATTCGTTCCGTGACGATCGTGGTATATCAAATCAATTTTTCCCATAGAAATTAATGGAAATAGAATTAATTTCTTCCAGTGATAGGAATTCACCCTCCAAAAAATAATTAATATGCTTTCAATACCAACCAAATATAGATTTAAGGTAAGAACAGGGAATACGGTGCACCTCGGAGGTAATGGCCGCCTTGGAACTACTTTCGGAATCGGAAAGAAATTAGAAAGGGACAAAATTTTTTCGAAATTTTCCTTAAAGATACATCCTGCAGCTATGTAGACCTAACCTCTCTAACCTACAGCTAATCGTGGGCGACGATTCGTACCTCCGGAACTCAATAGCATGTAAGTTGTTTCTTAGGCTAATTCGCTCCGCCACGTATCCTTCCGACGCATCTGAATGAGGTGCACCGTATTCCCTATTCTAACCAGATTTAATATAAGATAAATACAATGTTTATAAATGTACTATATTTTTTTACTTACACTAAGACTAATCACTATCACTCTCACGTCTGGCCCTTTTGGCCTCAGTTGCAGTGGGTGTATCGCCACTAAGACGTGGTCTTTTCCAAAGGAAATGATCAAGAGAGATCTGTTTCTGTCTCTTTTTTAGAATGTTTCTAAAATGCGCAAGGCACGTGTCATTGAACAATGCACTGGCTCTCCCTGTAGACAATTTCTCCAGGTGTCTCTTTTCAGCAAATTGGACACTTCTTGCCACTTAGGAAGGATATCACGAATTTCACGTGAAGATAGCACCTCCTCTTTCTTGACCCCCTCCTCACTGCTGAGTTCCTTCACACCTCTGAGTGCGTCATCTCTTGTAACATCTTCAGCTCCTCCGTCGTGAGTTCTTCTGCATGCTTCTGCACCAGATCCACATCTAGCTGTACTAGCTATTCGTATCTCAAAAATATCTTCGTATTTCAAGGCGTAAATTATATGAAAATTTTCGTCGTATATAAAAAAAAAATCGTATGTTGGGGCATTCGTATCTCAAGGTATTACTGTATTTCTACAGAGAGGTAAGAAATTTTAATATAATGTGAACATCCTTTGGAATTAAACAAAATGTTTTTTCAATGAAATATATTAACACAAATTTGTCTGGATTGTAACAGCGAAGATAACTCAACTTCCACTTAGAGTTATGAAAAATAGCTTAAATTTTAGAATTGTTACGATATAAAATTGTTAATATGAAATAAAAGATAGAGTTTTCAAAGCATGGCGTATATGGGAGGCGATGCCGAGGGAGCCCTAGCTCAACCTTCCGAAATCACAAATTGTATACATTTATTTTCGTTTTTTAGTTCGATAGTAAGTTGGCAGCACCTCCTCCACCTCAAATTTTGAAAACTTTTTTTTTTTTTTTGATTGTTGTTGGCAAGTTTCTTAATTTGCCCCCTCCTGCCCCAGGAAATGAAATCCTATTTACGCCCCCTGTGTCAAAGACGGCGATGACAAACTGTCGATTTTCATCAACCTCATAAATGCTCATTTTCTCATTCAAGATTCAAGTAAGAAGTTTTAAAATATATCGATTACTGTTTATAATAGCCAGAAGAGAGAATATCAAAAATGAAACTGTTTCCAAAAAAAATGGCCGACTTAAAAGCTTCAAACGAACAACAGCAGAATCCGTTTCAATAAAGATTTAATTTCTTAACTTAA
>JAFIDM010000001.1:65278933-65367695 GCA_023159025.1 Thereuonema tuberculata
TATCTAAGCCTTTCTAATATTACATTAAAAAAAAAAAAAAAAAAGTTTCCCCGAGAAGTTTTGCGCGACACACAAAAGCTTGTCAAAAACATTTTTTTTTTTATTTGTTTATTAACTTCACAAATCTATTATAGTTACAAGTAAATACAATCCCAACATATACTTTTGTTTCATAATCAGTGCTCAGTGATTTTTTTTCTTTCCATAAATAAATCCTTTTTTTTTTTTTTTTTTTTTTTATTTTTAACAAATTTTTTTTTTATATTCTAGAGAAAAAAAAAAAAAAAAAAGTCAAGCAAAATACGGGTAGTTCTTTTGAATAAATAGATGTATAAGTTTCCCAATATTTTTTTTTTATTTATTCACCTGTGTACAAAGAAACAAAAATTTTGTAGACATAAATTTAGAAACATTCCAATGAATGTAGCATTAACTATAAAGCTGGAAAATGATACAAGAATTATTTTTTTTTTTTAATGCGAGATATACATAATTCTCAGAAAAAAATATATTTTTACTTTCTGTTTTTATGATTATCAATTGAATGATTAATCATATTATTTTGATATTCTACATAATAAATTAATTACAAATCACATACTATAATTCAGTCTTAAATCCAATTTTACTCAACAAAAATTGACATAATTAAAAAAAAAAAATCACCTTAATTATTAAGCTGTAGTTCATCACAAAACATTAATTTATGCTAACTTATATTTACAAAATGTATATAAAAGTTTCCTCTCTTGTGAATTATTTATAAAGAAACTTAAATTAAGAATTGACATAATTATAATAATAATAAAAAAGGATTTTCACCTCTTTTTAATAGGGAAACTAAGCAAGAAACAACAATAACAAACAAATTAACAACAGTAAGTCTTGTAGTAATAATTAAACTTAATAGGGACATTCTAAAAGATTCACCTGAATTAGTCAGGATTATCTATACAAAAATATGAGTGCATTAAGTGAAATTCATCCAATTAATCAGTTGGGAAGGGGGGGAGAGGATTCTTCTGAATCCCCTTGAAAAGCTGCAACGGGAGTAGCAGATATAAAGCTAAGTATATTTTTTTTTTCGTTTGTAACTGTTCACCCCCTCCCATTTAATAAATGAGACTTAACAGCTCAGTTGTTCTTTAAAACGTTTTAAACACAAAGCATCTTCATTTGTTCAATTTTCTTTCCTTTTTTTCTATTTTTCCTTTTGGAGTAGAGTAAAAATGGGGTGGGGGAATTCACCAAGTTATTGGACCCACAAACATTACAAAAGTTCACAGTTACAAAGACAACACATAGGGAGAAAAAAAAAATTGAACATTTAAGCTTGTTTTATAAAAAAAAAAAAATGAAAAAAATAATAATAAATTTGGCAACATGAATGCACAAAAATATGTGAATTTGTAGAAGTTATTTTACTTTCCTCCCACCCTTGTCTCATTGTCTGCTATATGTGCACCAAAAAACAAAAAAAAATGGATAATAATAATAAAATCTTAGCTATTGGAAAAAAAGTCTACCTGAGAATTATTGCCCCTTTGTTGCAAATCTGGAGTACAGCATTACTGGCTTAGTTATTTTTAAGTTAGTCTTTGAGTTATCCTTATTCCTTTTCTTAAGTAACAATTTAAAGGAATCAACTTCAGAAATTAAATATCAAAATAAAATCCAAAACCTTAAATCAATTTCCTAATTGTTTCAAATACAATCAACTCTTAAGATTATTTATGCAAATTTCCAGGTTATGCAGTTAAACAATTTCGAATAATCTTGGCAAAGTTAAAAAAAAAAAAAAAAAAATCAAAACAATAAAAAAATAGTTTCAAAAACAGGCAAATGAGTTTCTGGTCTACTATTATTTCTTTCAAAAATGATACGTTCAAAAACTTTGTATAGTATTTTTATTTATCTTCAATTTGTTACTGCAGATAACAGTAGAGTTGATAGTATGCCCCCCAAGAAAATTGTTTATCTTTATTTTCATTTTTGAGGAAAAAAAATTACAATGCCCTTTCCAGATTTCATTGTCTTACTAAAACATTGCATCAGTTGAAATAAAAACAATCTATGGTGCACAGACAGCAGCGAGATATTTTCAGGTTAGATCAACTGAAGGGAAGTTGTGGCTATTAACAAAATATTAGTCTACAACTTGCTGAAACTGAATTTACTGACCATAAACAAATGACTGATGGAAAAAATAAAGATGAAAAGAGACACTTTTGTTTATAGAAGGCATATTTCAGCAATTAGGCTAAAAATATTGTTAATAAAAATAAGAGGTAGATGCATACTTGGAATTATGACAGCAGTAAAATTAAAACAATAAAGCTGGTATTCTTTGGCAATGGAAGAGAAACTTTGGGAAGGGGAAAAACAAAAAAAAACTTAATGACTAACAACAACTATGTAATGAATTAATTGGTGAGGTGAACTTTTTCCATGGAAAAAAAAAATAATAATCACTATTTCTGCAGCACACTCCATTTTCTGCCCTATTTAATCACCAAATTATAATTTATCAGCTTTCAATTTTCAATATAATCAATTACACCTGACACATTAATCAACTACATCAATATTATAGATATTTTACCTTCCTCAAAATTCAGAGCAATTGAACATTTATTCATTGTTATTTTCTCACTGCTTTGTGGACTGACATACGTATATGATGTCAGTGGAAAGTGCTTAAAGCAGTTTGAATCTTTGTACATAACTAGTTGTTGATAATTCTTAAATATAGCCATGGCAGATTCAATGTTTTCATTACTCAGCGAAATTATAAATCTTCAGCAAAAAATCTTAAAAAAAATAAATAGGATAAATAAATACAAAAGTATAATTAAACAGAAAACCCTTTCTAATAAAGACTTCTGTAATTGGAAATACTTTTCCAAAAATCTTGAAATGCTTCAGACAGCTAAGAATTTCAAGGCATTTGGAAGAAACGGAATTCTTCATAGTTGCCCCCTCAACTGTTTGTAAAATAAAGTTCTTCAGAAGTTATAATTCATACACCAACAACAATGAAGTGATTAATTTCTTCCTTTCCACCTTGAAATGAATATGGCTTCCGGACTGTATCATTTTCCCCGTATAGATTGAAAAGCAAAGATAAATACCACCTTCACTTTTTTAAATATTTTTCTACTGATCGACGAGTGAAAAACAAGTACAAATAGACTACTTGCAGTTTTACAAAATTAAGAAAATAAAAGAAGGGAAAAGGATAGTTTCACTAATCCTATTGTATTTTGCTTGTTTTCACCAACTTTCAACTTTTTCCTCCCTTAATTTGCTTTAAATATTCAGTCCAATGCAATTAACCTCCTTAATTTAACAATATCCAAGAGATGAATTATAACTAAGGAAGCACTTAAATTCTACTTACTAAAAGGATTTCTGTTGGGGGCTAAGTATGGAATGATGTTAAAATTATATCCATTTGTACTAGGGCAAAACTGAGTTTGCTTTCAAAAAAAGTAGAAGTGGAAAAAGAAAGAAAAAAAAAAAAAAGATACCAGCGTTATGATATGCTATTATATTGCTTTCAGTTTTATGTATCTTGCAAAAAAATAAACAAAACAAATAAATAAATGAACCTTTGATACTACATAAAATATTTTTTTGCTTAAAAGTGTATAATCAGGTCACTCATTTGCATATTAATTTCTTTGGGTTGCATAGTGTAGCAGTAAATTTGCCTCCAGTGTGGCAAAAGACTAAGTTCTATACATTGAAGATGACGTATTAGGGAGGAGGGAAGTTTAAGGCACCTGAATACACGTATCTCTTCAAAGTGTAATGGCTGCTGGAAATTTTCATTTTAAATGAACTTTATAGTAATTGATATACAATTGTTTAAATATTAGTACGAAACAATGTCTTTAACTAGCAACATTTCCAATGCTAATTTTTTTTCTAAAAAAGTTGCAATATAATCAGTAATTTCAGGAAGGAAAATTAATTTCAAGAAATTATAAAATTATAAATTAGTTGTTGCTATGATTGGAATTGCAAATACAAATTGAAAAAAAAAAAAAAAAAAAAAAATCTTACAACTAAATCTTACAAAACATTCTTTTTCCTGAAGTTAAGCCTTTTTTTCAAACTTCCATTCATTAATTTCTTATTTCCCATCCACTATGCTAAATAAAAAACACTGTATTAACAAATGTATTTATTTTAATACAATCGTTTCAAATGATAGTTTAAATAAATATTTAGTCTAAGAAAAGTAATCCTAATTGAAAATAGAAATATCAGTGCCAATACCAGACTTTTCAAATTTAGAAAACAAGTTGAATTTCGTTCCAATAGTTTACAAATCCTTTTCAGTTAAACTATAAAAAAGGCAGAAAATGGGTTGTCAAACAGAGGCACTCTGGATACAGTCATTCAATCAATTAAAAAAAACAAAAACAAAAATGTACAAACACAGAAAGGATTAATGTTTCTATTTGGAAAGCATGCTTGTTAAGAATTTGCACTTACACAGACTGGTGTGCTTATTGGCATAGGTGTTCGATTAATCTAGGTAGCACCTTTTGTTTCTTTACTTTGCCTTCTACTTGACACAATGCAAAAAGAGCACTGGAATAGGAAAAGTCCCTCTTTTATTGGGATCTTCTGGTACTTCTTCTTTATTAGTTCCTTTACTCCTGTCTGTTAAATGTTTTTATTCATTCATTACTCTTTTTTTTTTTTTTTCCTTTTAGCTGAAGTCAGTATTTGGCTGGTTTTAAAAAAGTGAAAGGATGACTTGCAAGCAGACTTCAGGTTCAAAAATCATTTTGTCCTTTCAAAGGTAATTTTATAAATTGTTCTCACAGAGTCTTCCTGCAAACTGTAGAAATAAATACAAATTTCTGCAATGAGATTTTATTTTGATAAAGCATGTAAGATAATTTGTAATGTTCTCACTTGCTATTAATCAAGGATTTTTGTTATACATCAATAATCTCATCAAAGTATGACCTTCATTAGCCATACATACACACACACTTGAGGAGGGGAAAAAAATAAAAAGAAGAAAAAAATATCTTTTGCAGAATATCTCAGCAGGGATTGTCAAAATCTTCTAAATAGCATCTTCAGTTCATTATTATTTTTCTTTAAGAAATGAGAAACTATTCTCTTCATTCAGGCTGAGTAAAATAGTCTGATGAATCTCCACGGCATATTGGACAAGTACGATTTGTCTGTAAGATAAGAAATTAATAATAAGTAAGGATAATTACATTAAGAAACTCAAATGCAAAAGTTATTCATATATTAAAATATAATGGATTCTTATAAATCAAACACAACAAGTCATTTCCTGATTCAATTCTAATACACAGTGGCTTTTTCTTAATGATTTGTAAAACCAAACCCACAATTTATATTTAATTACTCCCTCCGTCCGAAAATGTGTTATACATTTCAAAATTATTTGTGTTTTAAAATGTATACCATATTTTCGGACGGAAGGAGTACTTTCTAGGAACATTGCAGAAACAAACAAACATAAATTAAAATAGGCAGCAAGTAATGAGCAAAACTTTTTTTTTCTTACCTGTGAAAACAATACAATTTACAATATGAAGTAATTAAAAAAATGTAGAAACAGTTAAAATAAATAAAATAATAAATTTAAAAATAAAATTAATAGAATACATTTCTATAATTCAGAGAATATTCACATTATCCCTTCTAACTTAAATTTTTCAACTTTTCTATATGATTGTGATGGAAAAGTATAGTAAGTAATATGTAAATATATTTTTCTCCCTAAAATATCTAATCATTTTAACTGATCATAGGACATTTTATCATACAAATAACCCATGTCCTGATTTGAACAAAAAGTCATGTTGTTAAATACGGTATATAAATTTAGACTATTTTTTGATTGCTAGCTACATATGCATGTATGTTGGTCTCTAAAAATCTTGTAGGTGCATTAATTCAAAAGTAAATGACCTATCTGCACCAAATTATAGTTCAGAATTCAGTATTTTTATCTAGATCCGATTATATTTTGATATTTATAGGCCACATTTTATGGGCCATTCATATGTAACAACCAAATTAGTGAACCATCAATAACAATAACTGATCAAGTTAAATATTATCCTGATTACATGAAATGTTTATAGCTTAGGTTTGGGTGAACCACTTCAAAATATCATGCCATTTAATGACGAAGAATAATCCATTAAAATACCAAGCCCTTTAATAACCTAAAGAATAATCCAAATGAAAAACATTTGAAAGTTTAGTGACATCTCACTAGATTTTGGTGTACATAAGTCATTTTTAAATATGGGCCAAAATACTACACCTGCGTAAATCAAAGAATAATGCTGAGGAGAATTTAATCTGAACACACAGATCTATTAAAATCTTTATCCTTAAAAAATAAAAGAAAATTTTTTATTGCTTTTTTAAATTAAGCCTGCTGTTCCAGTTCTGAATGAAAGATAAAGCATATTTTTTTCCTTCTGACAATTTTAGATGTTTTACCAGTAATTTGGCTCAGGAACTATCTAGTGAAGACTGACATGCTAATAAAGAATACTGGAGTATTTGCTTATTGCAGTAAAGTAAACAGTAGGGAAGTGATAGAAAAGTACTGGCCATGCAGAAATAGGGTAGTGAAACAAAATATTGATAAGAATAATATAGTAAAATGTTATTAAAAGGTCATCTTTGATCAAATCAACTGTTTAGATAGTTTAAAAGAAAAAGTTATTGAAAAAAACAGTGACAAAAAAAAAATTAATCCCAACTTATTAGGGGCCAAAAATCAACTGGAATTGGTTAAGTGAAAAGAATTAAAAATTTATTATTAAATAGTTATGTGTGTACTTACTTTTAGCCATTTATCAACACATTTTGCATGGAATTCATGGTTACATGGCAGCACTCTAAGCAATTGTCTTTGTTCAAAATCACACATACAAATGACGCACGATGTCTGATCAGATTGATGGGTTTCCACATTGAAGCGATATGAAGGCAGCTGTTCGATTTCTAAAAAAACAAAACAAAAACAAAAAACATTAATTTCACCTTAAAATTCACTTTATAAATCATAATATTCTTTGTCTTTTCTTTTTATTATTATTATTATTATTCTTGAAAATCTGTCTAGTTAACATTCTCTTAGGATTGTTACTAGTGGATCATTTTTCATGAAATGTGGATGTTTTTGCTTTAAGGCTCAATGTGGATGATTTGTAAGAAAGTGTTAATAATATTCCATATTTACTTCAGAGTTTAAGGTGTTGATATCATCATACCAATTGTCTTTCCTTTAATTCTGCTGGGTTTCTGTAACAATGTTTGGAGGGAGGGGTTATGGAGACGAAGAATGACACCATTTTTATTTTTTTTTGTATAAGCATTTCAGTTATGCTCAAGCCCACATTTTGTGTCTTTATACAACAAAGAAATATATAACCTTGCTTGTCATTTTGTTCCATAGAGAAACCATAATGATGTAACTGTAACTTTACCAGTTCAATGTAATAGTATTGAATTTTATTTTGTTGCCTTTCTTTCAAATCTGATGAACAGTAAAATTCACCGATTCCGATTTCATTTTGCTAACTGGTACATCATCCAAACTCTACTTCCCAACCAAAGCTTCTTAACTATGTCCTACAAAACAATTAGATTCTGAAAGATTACATCTATTTGCATCTAGCATTTTTTCAAGTCCATACTAATAGTTCCTTGAATGATAGCCAATTACTACCTCTATTTTAACTGAGCAACTTTGTTCCACGTGCTTTTGGTATTCTTTCAGGATCTAATACTTCCATGACTTCATGGAATGTATTCATGCTACAGTACACATGAATTCCTATCACTTCAACTATCTGTGCAAGACCAAGACTATGACAAATAATCAAAGTTTAATTCTTGAAGTATTTGTATAACAGACTCATCATCTATCTTATTTATTTTATTACAAACTACATAACCTAATGAAACTTAATTAAACTTTTATTATTAATCATTTAATTTTCACCGGGTCCTAAAAAATAAAATAAAAAATAATACAGATAATCCTATCTATGTACATATTACGGTGTAGTTGGGCAGTGATGATTAATAGGGTGACAGATAATCTACTTTCTACTGTTTTTGAAAACAGCTTTATTGCATGATTTGATTGTAGACATTACATTTTTTCTTTGTTCTGTAAGTCCCTATGCTGTCAATGCCTGTCTATTTGGTAATGCTAGACACCAAGAAATCCGCAGCTGAAAGGAAAGCAGTTCTGATTCTACTTACTGATTTGGGTTATCTTTAAGATTTTACTTATGATAAGTATTACAATTTGAACTTCTACCAAAATATGGTTCATTCATGTAAGACTGCTGATTATTTATTTATTGAAAGGGGCAGAAAAAGATTATTATTGCTATAATCCAATGTGGATGGCAAGTATAACTTGCACAGAAAGAATTATGATTTTCAGAAATATTAAAAATAAAGTCAATATTGTAACATGCTAACACATACATAACTTCATCATTTTTTAGACTTCTCTGAAGATAAGAATCTATCTTTGTTGGTCACTTTTTTTTCCTAGATTGGGTACTTCCTGATTCGGCAGGTGCTTAAAGAGACTTGATAAAAGTATGCAGGCAATATTAAAAAAAAACACCATCTAGCTCCAAAATCTGCTTGGACTAGACTATAATTTGAAAACAAGAACTAATACACCCCGATACAAAATGTCTTGATTACTGTACAATCCTCTACAATGAAATTAATCTTTAAAAAAAGTTAAATGGTAATTGCAAATTCTTATTTAGGAAATACAGAATTCATTGCAGTTTGCAGGGTGTTAAATAAGTGTCAATGCAAGCATGCTAAATAGGTTTTCAAATGCAAACCAAAACAAGCAAACAACAGTCAGCAATTTTCAAATATCCATATGGAATTATTCCTTTTTGTGATAGTTTTAATATTTTTGGATATAAACTATCTTCTTTTAAAAATTTGTTTATTTTTTTCAAGAATTGGTATATTTAATATAATCATCCAACATCTCTTGGTCTTGGGCTCTAATTTAACGCAGTCTTTTGTTTCTTGTCAGCAACTTCTACAATATCCTTGGGTTAAAAAACAAGTCAAATCATTACCTGCTTTTAGCAATCCTCTTGGTTTGGCTTCTCCAAGCCTTTCAGCTAATGTGAGCAATGCTTCATAATTTTCAGCCTCAGTGGTTTCAGGACTGGCCATGTCTTGACCGTAAGCTGGAACTGATGGATTAGAAAGCATAGCCCTACAAACAGAAACAATGATCACATATAGTAATGATTAAACAATTGTTGTAATTTCAAGTTATACTTCATAATATAATTTCAATCAAAATTCACTTACAAGAAATGAAGGAGAAAACCAGGATAAGAGGAAGGGGTTTGTGATATTGTGGGTCCTCGCCATCTTCGATTTGGGGTCCTCCGAGATTGATTCACTCGCCGAATATGACCATAAGGATTCTGAAAAAAAAAAAGAAAAACAAATTGAATGCAAAATTCATAATCTAAATACAGGAAATTAAACAGCTGAATGTAAGTAGCTATGTTCTGCTGAATTAATAAACTGGAAAACCTTCTTGTTGGATAAGTGCAAAATTTGTTAACAAGACTGGAATAGATTATACTGTTTTGATTAGTATGTCCTTTTATTATAATTCTTTAATTCGAAAATCAAGTTATGCAACTTTGTAACTGAGAGAAATGTATTTTTATTAACAATGATGTTTTCAAAACTACTGAATTTCAAGAATTCCATCAAATTACTTTCAAGTTTTGATTTGATTTTCAAGTTTTTAATGCTTTGAGATACCCGAGTTTTTAGAATGTCTTATTTTTCCTCAAGAAAATAATGTACAATTACCAATATAAAGAGAAAAACAAAGCAGCAGCAGCAAACTGTTAAACATTTGAATCAGGTTAACTAACTATGTTTCTGTCATCAGAATTAGTTTGGATGTGAAGGAAGAGAAAAGCAAAGCAAAAATATAAATTAAATTTATATTATATATTTGGTTTAAAACAATTTAAAAACAAAGCTAAATTAAAAATTGAATAGTGTCATTTAAAAAATAAAATAAAAATAATAATCTGTTTTAACTTAATAACATAACTTTAAAAAGAAATCCTCTGTGTTTACAGAGAGAATGGACGATTACTCACCAGGGCTGCAAAGTCTGGCTGTGATGTTCGAACTGTAGGTTCCTGCAGCAGATGAAGAGGTGGTGAAGGGGTTAATGTAGCTCCAGGGGGAAGTCCTCCAGGAGGCAGAGGATGAAAACCAGAAGCACCACGATGCTCAGATAGCATTTCTAATTCTGCTTCTTGTGACTGTAACAAATAAGCCTTATCAGTACTCGATAAACTATAAGAACATTTCTAGTCTATAAATCATATTCTACTTGATAAATCCTTAAATCTATTTATGCATTTTACTTTTACTTGACATGATCTGACTTCGACCACATAATGCTTACTGGAACTATTCCGTAATAAAGGAAATATGTGGAGCTTATATAAGAAAGTAGAGTTAACATTATTGAAAACAAAACGAGGACGAATGATTCAATCAGTCAGTTGTTATTGTTCTGATGAAGGTAAGTTTATAATTGAAAGAAAAATGATGATAAAATCTATATCAAAACACAACAGAAAACTTATTTATTCCTGTAAATTCTATATTCTTTGTTTTTATTCCCCGTTTGATTCCTTCAGCAGATTATGTAACATTAATAAGTTTTTCCCATATCTGTTGTACTGAAGGAATACTTAGGAATGAGGGAAAAAAAAAAAAAAAAAAAAAAAGCATCTGCAAGAAAATAGGGACTGCCTGCCTTACCTGTGTTGTTATTGGCTGTTGACTGAGGAATTGAGCTGACTGGATTAGTGGGTGCTGACCAGGAAGAGACTGATGATTGGCACCATGAGGTGGAAGAGGATGATGATGGTGGTGATGGTGATGGAACATTGGTTGATAAGTGGGATGATGCGGAGGTAAATGAACACTACAAGGAGGGATTTGTGGCATCTGAAACAGAAATATTAAAAATAAAGAGTATAAATAAATGAAGACATAAATTCTCTAAAACTGTTGCTCAAAAACAATTTAATAAGTATAAATGGGAATATTATCACAATTTCTTTAAATGAATAAAAATAATAAGAATGACTTAAAATAGTCAAGAGGGAAAATGTACTAGATATGATTACTAGATTATTACTAGATAAGAAAAAAAAAAGGGGTCAGGGGAGAGGGGAAAACAAACTAATCAGTAATGGATGGACATTTCATAATTTTATTTTGACTTACTACTGATATCAAGTGAACAACAACAATATTATTATTATTATTATTGTAATTAATTCCTATCTAGGAAACAATCTTCAATCAAATAAGTAAAAGTTTTAAAGATTATAATTGTCAGCTCAAGTAAGATTAACTTCCATGTTAAAATTAATTGTTCTAAAACATATCTTTTTATTGTGAAATTTTTTAGTTTAATTCCATTTGGAATGGATAAACAGAATTAGTCTGAAATTTCACATTAAAAGTAGTTCTTAAATCAAAATTAACGTGCGGACCAAGTTAAAACTTCAAAGAAAATAATACGAAACCGCACAATAACTACACAACAACAACATTTTCGTTTTTTTTTTTGTGTTGTTGTTGTGTAGTTATTGTGCGGTTTCGTATTATTTTCTTAAAAGTAGTTCTTTGGAAAGATTTATATTTCAAAAAAGTTTATTTTCCATTAAAGCGTTTCTCAGAATATCATTCATAAATTCAACTCTTCGAAATGTGATGTTATTGAGTAAGTAAGGACATATTTTATAAATACTTATTTTGACCAACAGTCAGAAGAAAGTTTTAAATAACACAGTTACATGATTAATAGAATGAAATTTCGAGGCAATGGAAGCCTTCAATCACAAGCTCTAACATTTACAATGTATAAGTCTGACAATATTCATGCACATTTTATAATGGTACTTTATCACCAAAAACTTAGTTAAACTTAATTTTCTAATGTAAAAATAGTATATTTTTTATGATCACTCACATATCTTACCTGACATGATGGGAACTGAATGCTGGCACATGTATGCAAATTACAAGGAGCAAGATGTGTAGAAGAGCCCATTGGAATATGAGGCCCAGTGTACAAAGGTAAATTATGAGGTGACAAGGTCAGGGGAACAGAAACAGGTACCTGAAAAAAAATAAAAAATAATTAATATTCAGTCTGAAAAGAATCAATTTCCAATTTACAAGTTAATATTTCTAATCATTTTATTGTTTAAAAATGACAGGGATATCACATGTATCAGTAGTATAGCCGAAATCTGATCAAGGAGGAGAGTTATGATACGTTTATACCAAGGAATTTTTGATACAGATATTGATTAGAAGGAATTTTTGTGCGATTTAGAGATTCTGTAGTTTTCTTGGATTCACACACGAGATAAGTGTTTATATCAAAGAATCTATATCCGAGATACAACCCATAGTTTTCCCTCAGTTGCCAGATGGCATTGAGAGAAGAATTGCAGACAATTTGCATGATAGTTATGCTGTTTTAGTTTTGAATGAAGAAAAGAGAAGGAAATGCTACAAAAAATGGTGTATAACAAGTTTTTTGAAAAAAAAAAGAAATATACATGATGTCTGTATTTCAATAATAAAAGATTTAAGATTTGAAGATTGGCAAGGAGTTTAGAAATTTATTCGAATGTCCCTAACTCAATTTTAAGAATTATTGATTTTAGTTGACCATTTATAACTTTTGAAGACACAAAATCAATGAGCAACAAATACATCTGCTGATAACTTAGGTATTTGGCACCAGGCTATATCTATTTGGCTCATTAATGCATCTGCAGAGGATTTCAAAATCATAAATCGGCAAAACTATATCCACAATTTGCAATGCAATCACTGAACTTCTTTGAGATCAGATAAAGATAAGCAAAATAATTCACAGAAGATAGATTTAAAAGAACTGTTCGACCTAATTAGAAACCGATGTAATGAGAACTCCTTAAAACAATGAATTCGAAAGTATTTAATTAGCCAAAAGTTAAAATGAAACTTTACAATTATTAATTATAATTATGTAATTTCCTTATGAGGTAAAATATATTTTTTAAATTTTAATTTTTAAAATAAAAGTTAAAATAAAGCTAAAGAATTAAAATAATTTTGGCTGTGCTTTAATCTATGATTCATCGACGTTGATTTTGGTCGAGATCATTTGGGAATTTTTGAAAAATGGATTTTAGTAAAATTAATTCAAGGAAATCACTTACAGATTATTTGCTATCGTAGTTATTCTTAATTCTTTTTCAAATAGATTAACAATATAATATATATTAAAATTAAAATGTATAATATATATATACTGTCATATTGCTGCCTGAATTTTTGTTCAAAGTTCTTCGTCCAATCGTTCAGGAGCTAAGGGGTTCTTGTGACTTGGGAAGGATTGGCTTGACACGGCTGTACGGAGGCCACAACCGGATACCAGGTTCACTTTTCAAGTTTCCGATGACGAATTGTGTTCAGGATCTTCTCTGTAAGACTCTGCGTGAAGGCGGCTTGCCAAGGCCGGGAACAGTCTGCTTCTGCCAGGGTCGGGTGCAACTTGCATGGCACAACCCTTTTGTTCCACACTGTGGATAGTCTATCACTGCTTGATCTTTCAGGTGACATCCGCTTTCACTGTTTTTCACTGCCTGGGCTTCTTATTTGGACTCTTGTCCAAACATGTACTTCTCTTCACTGGAAGGCTTACTTCTCGGCTGGAGGGACTTCCTTCATGGATAACTTCTCACTTCTCCGGCTGACTTCTCACTGCTGATGGCTGCTTGCCACAGTGACTAACTCTTCTCTTCATCTACCTTCTCAGCTCTCCTGGTGGAGGACACCTTGCAGCTGCTTGCTGCCCAAGACGATCTCTTCTTCTCGCTTCTCCTGGCTGGAGGACATCTTGCGGCTAGTCACGGCCCAAGATGATCTTTTCAGCCTGCCTCTGCGTCCCTATTTAAGGCTGCCTAATGCCTCCTTCTCATCTCCAGAATGGTCAATTCTCAATAGGGAGGCAGGGGCAGACTAGTCGACTCTCTAGGAGGGAAGTTGGGCTAATATACCAGTAACAATATTAAAATATATTGTCATATTAGTATATTTTAAACTACATTTAACAGGGTGTCTACTGAATCTCAAACCAAAAATTTAAGGACAATTCCCGTACATTTAAGGACATTTTCACAAAAATTCTGTTCAACCAAAAAAAAAAATCATGCTGAAAATTTAAGGACATAGTCTGATTTTTTTAAGGACATTTCCCGTAAATTTCAGGTCAACCCAAATTTCCCGTACAAATCCCGGATTTCCTGGTTGGTGGATACCCTGATTTAAAAAATCTACATCCAATTATATATTTTCATTATTGGGCCTTGTCAATTTTTAGTTCCCCCCCCCTCATATGAAGATTATAAAAACAAAGAAATTAAAACTTTTTTATTGTAAATACGTCTGAATATCTGAATTTGAAAATTATTAACTATTCAAAATTCGTTGTATATATTTCATTAAGTATTTTTTATTTTTCAGTGGATAAAAATAAATTCATTTCCAATACAATTAAATTTTAAGTCAAAACCAGAAAAACAAATCCACATGGCAATCATCTACATTTTGATAACCAGTAGATTTAGCGCTTGTATATTTTCATTTGTAGCAGCAAAAATGTCATATTTTATATATATATATATATATATATATATATATTGGTCTGAAGCAATATACAACAAACAGCACATATGGAAAGCCGAGGATCAAATTTGTTGCAGGAAATACTGGCTCAGATTCTTGAATTGAATCTAGCACGAAAATTCCTGGAGTGAATTCCTTGGTGTAAACACACCTTTTTTTTTTTTTTTTTTAAAAAAGAAAGAAAATGCTTATCTTTTTATCATTAAATATACTGGTATATACAATACAACTAAGACAACATCAAGTAAATTACATGTTACTACATAATTATTTTTTTTTTAATTTCATTTATTACTTACACGACCATTTCCAAAAAGACTAATAAAAGCAACATTAAATAAAGATTTTCAAGTATATTATTACAATTGTTCAAATGACAGTGCTCAACAGATTTTATTTTTTTTCCTTGAAGATGACACGCAGATTTCAATTCGTCAACTTTTTGGCACTGAAGTAATTAACCATCTTAGAGAAAGTTCTAGAAATTGAATCCAAAATGGCAGGATGTCTTTTCCTCAGATATTCAAAATGAAAAGATTAAGCTACAGCAGTGGGTTCTCAGTTAGGTCTCTGCTGCTATCAAATCCTCCTAATATAATGCAAAAACAATGCTCTCAAACCACACTTGCCTTCACTCCACATATGGCTCCTTTAAATGGGAAGTGTCATTGATATCCCAATATCTGTTATGAAGTTGAATTTTGTTATTATTTAGAAATGATCCCCATATCTGCAGGGAATAAAGACCAACCACAGTTATATGAAACCACGGATATCGAACATAATATTTAACGTGAAATTTGTGTAACATAAATAAATATGGATAAATTACACACAGCAAGATATTATTACTTTATTTAATGTTGGTAAAGTGTATTTTTGTTTTTCTATTTCAATCCTATCTGGAATTTTTTACTTATTAATGGAAAGGACATCATAGCTTCTCTTAGGCTTCTTTAGAAGCCCACTACAGCCTCACTAACTCTTACACTTTGGGGCCATTATTACAGTAAATAAGGTCTTTCTGAACACAAACAGTACGATAACTAAAGTGAACAACAAGAATACTAGAAGCAGAGGTACCAAATGACGACGAAGCAAGTATGGGTGCATTTGGGCTGCTCAATTTCACCATGTTACGACAGTTTTGAAACTTTAAGAATTGTTTATTTCTTTAATTTTCCTTTTCTTTGTTTTCAGGCGGATACCAGGGGACCGCAGATGCTGAATCAGCAGATACTAGGGGAGGGGTCCTATTGTATTTAACTAACACATTGGTTTTCATTGATTAAGGAAAAAATAAAAAATATTATAACTCAAAAAATTTGTGATTAATTTATAACAAAGTTCATGAAAATCTGTAGCATATTGTAGTTTAGCTAATGATCCAAAAACATTTTTTATACAGGCCACAGGCAGATTCACAGTCTCTTGCTACAAGTGTTGACAAACAATCATTTTTTACCACATATTCACAAATTTTTTGGGGTTTTTTTCTTTAATTAATGGGAAACCAATGTAGTAAAATAGTTACAGAGTTCAGACAAAAAATACTTTCTTAATTATCTAGAATTTTTAGAGTTTAGAGATTTTTTTTTTTTTTTTTTTTTTAAATAAACTTTATAAGAGGAAGATTATCAAATGCATCCTAAATGGAATTGTGCAAATTCTCTATATCAAATTCAACATTAAATTTTCAATTAAGCTGATTACAAAACGATTTAAAACTACATCAACAATACTTAATTCAATGTAACTTATTTTTTTATTCAATCTGAACTAAATGTAACATGAACTAAATGATGGTAATTTTTCTATTTCTTTTCATGGGAAAACTGTTTCCAATCTGTTTTGAAATTTTCAGTTTTCCAATGTAACTAACTTCCAATTAACTTGAAAGTTAATTTTATCTTAATGAATCATGATGTGATGTGTTAAAAATATGAATCATCAATAAGAAATTAAAATCAGCCAATCAATCAATTTAAATGAATAAATAAATGCATCATAAGATATAACTTGCCTAAATTTATTTAAATTTTATTTTCTATTAATTTCTTCATTTTCTTTATTTGAATTCAAGAGTTTACAATTCAAAATATATAAAACGTAAAATTTAAAAAAACTGTCAAAATATTTATAAAAATAAAATAAAAAAAAGAAACAGTGGCACCCCATGAACAATAACTTATGTAATTCGGTAGTTCTATGGAGCTAGATAACTCTAATAATTCTGAGAAGGAATGCTATGCAGCCTAATTTATTCAAGGAATGTTTATGTTTCTTTTCTTCCATAATGATTTTTAATAGAAAATTAATTATTTGTGATAATAAAAGCTAATGTTAAAATTCTTGCAGCAACAAAGTAACAACACTAAATGCCTTTTTGTTTTTCTTTCTTAGTTTCTTCTTCTATGTTTTTACATATAATTTTAAAATTTGACTTTTCAGTAACATTTATTAATTACTTTAGACCAACTGCCATCTTTACATAATAAATAAGAAAAAAAAAAATTCAAGAATTTGCTATTAAGAGATAATTTGAGAGGTGACATTTTGTGACAGACATGAAAGGATGGCAAGGAGTGGGAGGTGCGGGAAGTGAAAAGAACCATTGCTGTCATGGATCGTCCAGTGGCAGCATTACTTCATTCAAATTGGATTAGTTTATAAAATCTAAAATTTTAAAGAATATTTCCAACAGTCAAATATTGGAAAGACAGCTCAGCATTATGAGTAAAAAAGAAAACGAAGAAAATATAACATTAAAATATACGAGACACCAATGTTAAGTTTCCTTCAAACTAGATTAGTGAGTATTTAATAAGGTGTAAACAACTACTATAAAATTTCCCTATCTATCGTTTTATTTATGTTTTGGATACACAAGCTGATGGGGAAACAACAATTACATTTTTTTAATTGGCATCTACAAATTGCAACTGAAGTTGTTATAACTACTATGTTCATGTAGGTTAATTTTTGAATTGCTTGCTTTCTATTGCTCAATTCTATTTTATTTATTTATTATTATGTAAATGATATCAAATACATTAACTTATTTTTATTATTTGAATCTAATAAAAGAATAAAAAACACGAATACTTGTGTAAAAATACTAAAAAAAAATATATTAAAAACACACTTCAGCATATGCTCGAAATGGTCACTGAAGATAGTGTGGTATAAAAACAAAATGAAACATCCAGACATTTTGTAAATACTCATTTTTAACATTTTTTCAGTATTTTTTTTTTTTATTCTCTTAATATTAAATAAATAATAAATGAACAAATCAATCATCATCGTTTATATTTCTAATGTTATTTAGTTCTAACTATATATTCTTGAGTGACTGTGAATTAGGGGTTTGTCAGTGAATCCAATGTCCATTTCTTAAATATGAAATCTGGTGAGATAATTTTATATTCACGTATAAATAAACTTTTAGAACTATTTCAAAATAGTAGCGGAACTCTGTCAGAAAATACAGACACCAGCCATTTGCAGAATCAACAAAATAAATAGATTAAAAAAAAAAATAGATACAAGATCTACACTAAAATGCTGGACACTAATTGAATCAGGTAGGTGGGCAATCATAGGAATGAACTTCTGGAAGGAAACTGAAGTCAAACATCAACAGTGAACGAAGTAATAAAATCTTTTATTACTGATCAAGTTAAGAAATTGTTGTAAGCTCATAGGTTTACACAAACCGAATAGATAAAACAAAATTTCTACAATCTTCTACATTAAAAAAAAAAGTATGGAATGAAAGAAAATGTGGGTTTTAGTTAATATGTAATAAAGACGTTAAAAAAAAAAAAAAAAAAAAAGTGTTTTACAAATAAAAGCGAAGAAATAATCTCTAAATTTTAATATTCATTACTGAATCCATAACATATCATCCGCCTTAAAAATCTTTCTCATAAGGGCAATTTTTCTTTAACAATTATTTCAGTTTATTGAACTTTACAGAAAGTATTTCTTAAATTTCACTATACATATTACATCTTGATACAGTCGTTTTGGGACATAGCAGATTTTAAAGTTAATCTACCTTTTATATGAATATAAGAATAACACTGCATTTTTTTTTTTTTTTTAATAATTACAAGATATCTACATAACTGTCTTTTGATATAAATATTATATTTTGACCACATATGATGGCGAATAGAATCTTCTTCATTGACCTCTGAAAAGAAATAGTTTCTGCAAAATAAATCTTATTTAGACAAATATTATAAAATAATGATTCGTGAAATAACACCAATATATTGATTTAGGTTTGTAAAGTCATTTTCCTTTTTTTTTAATTCTCATGATTCAGTCAAAATTTTGAATATATTCACAATTACTAATTTATTATAGAACTCAAATCATTTTTTTTTTAACTCACGATTGATTTGAGACTAGAATAAATAAATAAAATTCAACCTATTCCGTTAAAGATACTACTGCAGATGATCTAATATTTTGTTATTTCAACAATACAATTAAAAGCTTGATTTTTAATTATCATTTATGTATTTTTTTTTTCCCTTTGAGATCTTAAGAATGGTCACGACGACCGTGAATGCACCGGTGCATTTTCAACGGCCGCATATTGGGGTTGGCATGGTGGAGGTACCTGGGAGAGCAACGTGACGGTCGATAGTCAGCTTTATCCCACCCATAAATCCCCTCTTACTACCCTTCTCACAAGAGGGGTGGATTAAAGGCATGCCCAGGAGGGAGTAATTAACATGGAGCCAACCATTTCGGACTGCGCAGGGAGAGCAGGCGAGGGTGCTACTACGCAATCGATTACGAATTGGTTCCCAGCTGCAGCAGCCGAGTTCTTTCAAGTCGAGCCACGACGACTTGAGAAGCATCGCATTCTGATAGGATAAACAACACCAGCAAATAAGTTTCAGATAATTCGAAGTTAGGTAAAAAAAGAATTAATGAACCAAAAATTTAACTGCTAAGTAATTACTTGAAACCTGTAATTGTCGATTAGTGGTAAAATCATAGGTGATATTGAACTTCAAGTTGGTTGCCAATTATCGATACTTTATATAAATGCATTATTGTAGATTACAGAAATGCAATTCCGAGTTTCTAATATCAATCATAGCTACGTCATTCCTAACCTCTAACACAACTGCCAGTAATTCCAAAATCAATCAAATGTTATAAAGTTCGACTGAAATATATATATAAACAAGAAATAAAATCGATAGTACTTTGAACAAATACTATTTCAGAAAAAAAAAAAAAAAATGGTTTCTATTGCTATAAAAATTGTTAATCAACTTTCGATTATTTTCCTCACAAAAGAAATTACGAAAAAAACAAAAACAATAAAACTCAAAGAGATTTTTTTTTTCTCCTTATTTTTGGAAATGACAATCGGGAGTCGACCTTGGTCGTAACGAAGTACGACTACTAATTTCCTTATCACAAAAAGTATATTTCAAATTAGAACTATGTTTATAAATAAAATGGGATAGTATTGAATAATCACTTCTGGTAAAAATCCCAATAAAAATTTAAAAAAGTCTAAAATTACCTTTGGTAATTTTAGACTTTTTTAAATTTTTATTGGGATTTTTACCAGAAGTGATTAGAACTATGTTTGTTTCCGATGGGCGGCTTCTTTTATCAGAAGACAGATTTCTCAAGAGGGCAAGTGCAACTTTACCTCTTTTCACGAAGAGAAACAAGAGGAATTCGAGGAGGGAGCCAGGTGGACTCCAGATGTTTCCCCTAGTAGGGAGGAGAGAAACATCCATTCCTACCCACAGATTCGAAACAGGATTCTTTAAAGTTAGCAAAATTATAAAACCATTCAGAAACGACTGCCTTGAACTTTACTGCTCCATCAATTTAACTTAACAAATACTGAAGTTTCCAATACTGCTCTGTCTCTAAATAAAATAAAGCTTCAGAAAAGCCTCCAAAATATATGTAGTTGTGGCTTCTGAACGGAAAGCTCATATCACACTGCCATCATTTTAGGAACCAGATAGGGTAGAAACAGGAAATTTAGCAGACCTGATCATACTTCAAGGTTATGACGACTTTTTCGCAAAAAAAAATAAATATATATAAATAAATGGTTGAAAAGACCATCATCCAAATCTCATCCAAAATTGTCTGTATCGTTCTCTAGACAATCGCGGAAACCATGTTTCACTGTAATATAGAACCGTTCCAATCGTTGCATTCGCTTCGCTTCAATTGTGCCTATTTGTTAATTACTTTTAAAAAAATTTTATTCAAGGTTTTATTTTTTTTAAAATAATCATTACAGTGGAATCGCAAGGAAGGGGGGGAAGGGGAGATTTTAACTTTTCTTCAGTATTAATCATTAATGATTTATTTAACAACAGTAAAGATACTGTGTAACGAGATAAAATCTTGTTAAAAACAAAAATAACTGGAATGGGTCTACAAATGGTTATGAATGCTCAAAGTCATCTTCATTCTATTGTAAATAACGCTCATAAAGAGAAAGTCCTGAACTACAGCTGAAATAGTGTTTTCGATATCCATTACATGAAATATCACTTTTTCTTGAATGTCTTCATGTTGTCGAAACATTGTACTTTTAATTCTTTAAAAAAAAAAAAGGCACGAAGTCGCGTAAATAGGATAAGTGTTTATATAGTCGTGATTTCTTACTTCCAGTTTGGATCATCCTCAACTGACTCACCACCATCACAAAATCAAGCAGGAGGTGAATTATCGCACTTGATAAATACGACCTCCCTGAACCTTTTTCAGTTTCTCGAGCGCTTATCTCGCACTTTTACTAACGTTAAATGACTGTACTGGCTCCAGCTTCAAATTTCAGACAGAGTTCCGAATAATATCTTATTACAACGACTGTGCCTCGATACTAAGCCTACTTGAAAAGAAACAGCAGCAAATTAGTCTCATTATTAATAGCCACACTGTAATTGTTCAGCCAACTTTTCTTTTTTCTTATCCTACTTATTCCAGGTTCATGAAAATTCCATCTATATGCTAAGCTCCCTCAGTAATTTTAAACTTGTGAATGAATCTTCATGAAATTTGATATTAACTGACAAAGAGATACTCGCTCCTATTTTAATTGCCAAAAAAAAATCGTTCGACCAATTCAGCGAGATGATATCAGAAATAGCAAATGTTTTACAATGACAGCAGTAATTTCTTTTCGTATTTCTTAATCTATCCTCAAACTGCTGGTAGGATTCCAAAATTCCATATACAATAAATCTTTTCAAAACTTTTGCCTGATACATTTCGATCAAAAATTGAAATTAAAGGAACAGCAGCTGCTCAAAATTAATTTGCAAATAACCTCTTCATTTTCGATCTATCTTATATATAAACTCGAGAATAAAATGTCATTTTTTGACATTTTATTCTTTACTTCATATATCTGTATGTACTGAAGACAATATAATTAGCTTTGACGTGATAAGCTAGTAGTGGCTTTATTCCATACTTTATTTTGATGAATTAACTTCTATACTTACATA
This sequence comes from Thereuonema tuberculata, assembly GCA_023159025.1. Classification (NCBI taxonomy): domain Eukaryota; kingdom Metazoa; phylum Arthropoda; class Chilopoda; order Scutigeromorpha; family Scutigeridae; genus Thereuonema; species Thereuonema tuberculata. The sequence continues at coordinate 65,301,277 of JAFIDM010000001.1, forward strand.
AAAATTTAGATTTGGTTAGAGATGAAGATTTCTTCGTCTCAATATTTATCTGTCTGCTGCAGTAGGTTATTTATTATTTTATGAATTTAATAAATAAAATAAATATTCAAAGATTATTTTAACGAGGAATAGTTTAAATTTAATGAGGGAATGAAACTCCTCTTATACGATATTTTTAAGTCGTATTTCAATTAGCTGTAGAGTAATTGGAATATGATATACATTCTTTTGTGGTGTGTATGCTAATATCAACTCTTTGGAGAACAAAGAAGGAATTATATGTTTTATTATATAACAAATACCAAGCTTTCATTATTGGACAACTCAGAACGTCTTATTCAGTAGAAGAATAAGCTGCATCTAGCTTGAGTCGTCCAGTGATGGAAGCAAAGTGAAAATTTCTATATTCTTCGAAAATAATAGGATATTCTATATACTTACAGAGTCGGTGGTGTGCAACCTGAGCCTTTGGCTAAGGAGGCTGACCTGGTTAACGTCGATGAGGATGGGCTGCTGACTGGGCGGCTGGCCCTGGGGTGCAGTAGGCAGGGACTGTTGTCCGAGGCCATGATGGAAAGGAGCATGCTGTGATGGAGGAAGAGAGGGAGGCTGAAAGGCACGCCGGTCCGGCGAATGGGCGGGCCAAGGTGACATACGGTCCCGATATCGATTCCGGCGAATGGTGGGACTATGAGAAAAATACGACAAATCAAAAATAGGTATATATATATATATATTATTTTAGAAGAACTAGATAGCTTAGAACTGCAAAGATCTGAAATATATAATATATTATGGAAAAAAAATAAAAAGAAATTTAAGTCAAATCCTTCACTCTTCTATGCATTATAAAATAGCAACGAATCATCTTTTCTCCCTTCTTTTTCCTTAAATCAATAAGAAATGCACATTTTCTCTGACTTTCTATAAGAAACAAAGGTAGTGATGCTATTCAGCAAGGAATTATTTATTACAAACGCAATCATTATAATTAAATTTCCTCCATCATTCCTACTCACAAGGAAATGACACCCCTTATATATCATAGAATTCAATACCCTTACGTGAAAGTACACATGGAGTACTTCAAAAATATATGTAGCTTGGGAGAGGAGCGGGAACCAACACCGATATGGATACATTTGACATTGTTTTCATCGAATTTGAAGTATTTGCTTGTTAACTTCATGTCTAACTCCACAGCAATGCTGATATCGCATAATGCTTAAGCAGCAAACTAGAGATCTACGAATCACGCCACATTAACATTTTCCCTGGAATCAAACAACAGGAAGTTCAAAAGCTAAAACTTTAAAATCAATGAAAACAATGTTATATATCTTGAAATCAGTGGAGTGTTGGTCTCCCAACCTTTATTAATTTTCAAGTCATCCATGTACTTTCATCTCACAAAAGAGCATTGAATTCCATGATGTACAGTGTAGTGATGTCTCCTTGTTACAGGTACTCTGCTAAAACGTCCAAAGCAACTGACTGCTTCCACTATGACGTCATGTCAAGTGGTCTGTGACAACACTATTACACCACTTGGCGTAGTGATAGTAAAAAAATTATTCAATTTACCTATTTAAAAATGTATAGGTTCATTTACATATTTATTTAAATCTACCATAAAAATCATTGTTTGCAATGATTGCAGACCGCATCTATAATCTTCCTTTAGGTTTTTGTAAATTTTCCTTCTACTAAGTTAGGGGTTATTTCCACTTAAAATTAAACATATGAATACAATCAGTACGGTGAAAATTTACTAAAGTGCAAAGGAAAATTAGAGATTTTTTAGTTGTAACTATTACAAATGCTATAACACATACATATATTGGCTTTGAAAACATACAAAAAAAAAGTATTGTTTTCACAACTTAAGTTAACTTTACAATATTGATAAAGCTGACATTTACAACTAAGATATTTTAAACAATTAATTAATGTTTATAAAATTTTAGAACTTCGCAATTTTACCCCTAAAATTGATATCCTGACACTAAAATAAACTTAAAAAAAAAAAAAAAAAAAGAAAGAAAGAAAGAAAGAAAGAATCCCTTTTGCCTGATTACCAGAGTGGAACTAAAATGGCGTCGTTAGGAACCGTGTCCGCACTTACAGAAGGGCATATAGTTACTTTATGTTGCATTTGTAAGCAGTCCCCTCGTGTGAATCGATTTCTAAATTCAATGAACATCACGTGGAGGCAGTTATTGAAAATTCAATAGAATAAGGGTGGGTTTTCTCATTTAGTCATTACTTTTTTAATAGTTATTTTAACAAGTTTTGCTACAATTAAAAAAGGAAAATATTAAGAACCAAGTGTTAGGATCAATAAAGTTACGACTTACCTCCTTCGGCTTCTAGGAGTAGGACAGCGTTCGGGGGCCGACAGCCTCCTCTGGGATCCAGTCCGCCGGCGTACATTGCGGGGTTCGGGACCAGCCGAGTCCCACTGGCGGACATTGGGGGCAGGTGGTGCTGGGGAGGCGGTCAGATCGATGACATTATGAGAGGAAATGGACACCCGCCGCCTTTTCCGACTTGGACTTTCACTCTGACAAATAGAGAAGCAGAAACATTCACACAATGTAGAAAGCAGCAGTAATACAATAAATAAATATTTTGAGCATGTCATTTTCTGATTTTTTTTTTTTTTCCCCCATATGTAACTAACTGCAATTTAGTTAGATTCAAATAAAAGCAAGGAAATGATAAGGATTTTTTTTTTTTTTTTTTTTTTTTTTTAAAAAAATGAATATTATTTTTTTATTTTTTTTCTATTAATTTACAATCAAAAATGCTTTCAAAAATGCAATCAAAAATACAATCAAAAATACAATCAAAATTAAACTTCTGAATCAATTTGCAGTAGAGGCCGGGTCAAGTCAGGAAACGACACCATGACCTGTACTTGAAATTAGGTGATTTAAAGTCAAAATAAACGCAAGAAAAATCTCTGAAATTTTCAAGTGGGAGAGAGGATGGTAGAACTGTGTAAGACTATTCTCTACTATTCATATCTCCCATTCTCTTAATAATGTAACTGATTCTTTGACTGGAAGTAGAAGCTTTTTCTACTTAATAATAGCTTAATTAATAGTGTTATCTTGACCTCTTTCTCTTCCTTTAAACCGTAGCAACCGTAAAACACAAGGAATTGTTCATTCTGAAGCAAAGGACGTCAACAAAACCAGTGATCAGAAAGTAAGCAATTCGATCAAATATTTTAATAATGAGACATTATTAATCGATCATCTATGGGATCTGCGTTTCACGATCGTAAGGCGTGAGAGGGGACGAGAAGTTACAAGAATTATTCCGCTGTGTCCTTTCGGGCTACCATTTTTGTTAATAATGGCCGGCCTCTAATAGCAGCCGGTCTCTATTAAGCGCCGGGCGCCGAGGCTAGTTTTGCAAATAAACACCGGGGGCCTCTATTGGAGCATATACGGTACACAATATTTAAAATTAATATAAATAAATTTAATAGTTAAGAAAGTTTTGCAAAAAATAAAACCATTTCCTTGTTCCAATTCGGCTCAAATAAGAATGAATAAAATTACAAATTCAATTACTTTCAAGATTCCATTTAAAAAGCGCTAACGACTAGTAAATGAAATTCTAGGAATTAAGAAACTGATGGATCAGTGTATGATTCTCTTCAAACTGTAATACCCCCCCCCCATCCCACCCGCTTATTTGTTCACCCACACCTCCATTTCAATCAGTTCTGCTGAGACCATTTCTTATCAGACTTGCAGAAATCGCTACATCAGTCTGCTGAAGATCCTGTTATTATGACAGATAAGAAGAAAAAAAAAGGGGGGGGGGGGGGATGCCACTTAAAAACCCCTACATTCATTCGCATTTCCAGTGGTAGAATAGAAAATTACCATTTATGATTTAATAGTGATATAGGTATGAATAACTATGTTGTAGAGTCAAAACTGTTTCACTAAGTTTATAAAAAGTATGGAAAGGGAGAAAAAAATGTAAATAAACTTGTTAAAGGCAATAAAGAGTAATAATGTCATGAGATCCCAAGATGAAGAAAGTTCTGGCAGCGTAATTTAAACTACGATACGTATATCCTTAAGGATGACCAGTCAGTGGAAATGTAGTTTTCTTGTAAACAGAGGCTAACAGGAAAGGGAAGCTGTGAATAAGGCTTTTTATTAAGTTTTATGGAAGGAAAACCTTCATAATAACAAAAAAGATTTTCATTTCAAGGTGAAAAATAGTTCTAATTTCAAAGGACTATTTGCTGTGATAACCCTAATGGAATCAGAGATGGAAAATTACAATGACAGAAAGTAAAATAAGGTTAATAAAACTTAACTAATGATTCTATTATAAAATGTAAAAAAATAAAAATGTTTGAATTTCGCGCGAGACGTAGTCTAGGCTACTTGCTATTTGCGACAGCAGTTACCTCTGAATGGGTCACCATATCAACGCTTGCTCTAACTTGAATTCATCATCGTTTTATTACGCGGTCATTATTTTTTGACGTTTGCTTTATAATTATTAAATATAATGCTGAATATTAGTTACTAGATAACATAACATTATAGCGTTATAACGCTATAAGTTATTGTGTGGTTTCATAGAGCAGCCAAACAAAATGAAACTAAACGAAAATTAGTTCGCGGTTAGCGAATTTTCACATAGCGAAGGTTCTCTTGGAACATAACTCTCGTTAAGCAAAGGATGGCAGTAAAAGCTTTGTCTTACTTGAAATGCCTTTACAAATCCCAAAAGTATACAATGGAAATAATTTATAAAGAAAGAAACTGTATCTTGTTTGTCTGTTTTGTTGTTGTTGTATAACAAGTTTCAATAAGAAACAGTGTTTAGGTTTCCTATTAAATTCTCTCGAATTCAATCACATAAAAACCACCTGTCAATCCAACATTGTCACCTGTTTCATTACTAAATATGGCGACTGTAATACGACAGCTACTTTGAATCTTGAACATCTGTTATATAGACTGTTTTAAGAAAGGAGATCGATCGACTGCAAGTGGCTAATCCAATGCCCACCAAGAACTGTACAGAGCCGAATAACGGATCCCCATTGGCAGCTCTACTGCGTCGTGGTCCATTTGATTTCTCCCTCGTTACATCCCCTCTTCGCTCATTAACTTTATCCCCGTCTGCTTCATCCCCACCCACTGCCGAGGCACACGTAACCCCATTACGCCACGCATCGAATCTCGTGAACAGTAGCTGCACAGTTGGAATTTGGCTAAAGCACGGTGAAGCCGAATCATCTCGCATCGACAAACAGAATCCAACCAAAGAAAACTAATAAGCTAACTTTTATTAATGAATGTCCTTTTACTTCATATTTTGACTTAAGGATGCCTCCTCAATTTCTAACCTCACATTCGTTACACTTTTAACTAAATCACGTTTATCAAAGCAAACCTGAAAACTTAAACTCAACTAAATCACAGTATTTTTGCCACCACCACCCCTCCGAAACAAAAAATACAAAAATCGTATTAAAAAAATATACTTCTATAACGAGATAGGCTGTCAGAAGCGGAATATTCTTGAAACTTTCGCTCCGATAACTACAAGTCGATTTTCCACTTAACTGAAACGAATTGATTCAACTTGTCTGGATCTCTTCTATGAAGGCATAATCTGACATCTGGAGACTGAAAACATGGTGATTAAACCTACTCTCGATTTGCTTTTGAAGTTTTTCCTTTTCGTATTAACAGAAGTAATCAGTAAAGTAATAATCATTGCTCCAAAAAAGTAGCACAAAAATGAATAATACTAGCACATTATTAAATAGTAAGTCCTCCGATAGTAATACAACGACTGGGTTTCTTTTCCGGCGCTTTCTCGCTTTTCAAACGTGTGCTGCATCGCCGATTTCTCAGGGCAAATTTCAGTGGGCCGAACTCCCAGAAAGCCATTGGACTTGCGTCCGGAGAGTTGACAGGGAAGTGCTGGAATGGTATTGACTTGATCCCAGTTTCTAGCTCCATGCGTTCATAAAAAGTTAAGGATGTTCTGGCTAACAACTTTATCCTGGTGGATGTGGACAGACCTTGCGCCATTTCCGTAGAAGGTAGGGATTTCCCTGGTGTAGCTCAAACTCGTGTGTTTTCCTGATAATAGGCAGCATTGATTTTCGTATTTCGTGCCACTCTTCGTTTCTGTAGTTTGCCCCTATCGCAACATCCAGCGACGACCATGAAGCCTTTTGGGAAATTCTCCTTGCATTGACGAGTGAAGTCACACCGCCTCTTCTCTGCTAGCGGCCGTATGTTTTAGCCTATATCTTACCATAGACACAGAGATAAAAATCCATGCTTCATCCAAGGTTACCTCAACCTCCATTTGTCACCAGCAAGATACCTTTGATAAAGTTTTTCGCTCAACTCGATGACATAGCAGAAGGGAATGTCTTGTGAACTTTAGTCCCAAACGTTTTTGGATAACCTTAAAAGCATGCAGCTTCCACAAATGCTAGCCATGCAATGTTTAGTAGGAGGGTTTTCCTGGAGGATCATGCAGTCGAATCCGTATTGAACTGGCGACATTACCTTAGGGCATTACCCCGGTGTATACTTGATCAATGATTTCTTGTCCGGTAGGACCTGACACTTCACACGGTGTTTGAACTTGTAAATGCTATACTTACTGACCGATAGACCATTCTTTGGTGTAATTAAACTTTGGAAAAGGGCTGTAGTATTGCCCTCTCAAAAAAGCGTTTAGGAGCCATGTCAATGAATTAACACATTAAAACATCTTTTGGAATGTATGTGTTCAATTATCACGCGGAACAGGTAGCGCGCAGTCAAATTCGTTACTATCTATAGCTATCAGCCTTCCTTATAGCAGATACTGCCGAGTAATGGAAGATCGGAGGAGCCTCATCCTCGGAAGCTCAAGTGGATGACTATCTTCCGAAGATACCCCAATCAAAATTCCAGCCGTCATGAGAAATGTCTGTAAGTGAGTGGGCTCAAGTTCGCAGCTTACAGTCCATTTTAATCATCGAACGTCAAGGAATCATTCTTCATATCATTCATGGAGTATGAAATTCAAAGACCCGAATCACAATATAGGTATAATCCCCGATAAATATTATCTACTTAAGTGCAACTGTTTCAGACTTAATGTTTGGAAGCAGCAATGCCATGGGACTAGTTTTTTCGTTGGTTAAAGTGTCCAGAATCATCAATGTATTTTATATTACTACATTTAGATAATCTAAAATGGATCCTATGTGTTTCATCTCTCAGTTTCTTAAAACCTGGGCTGTAAGCACCTGCTATGAGAAAACTGCCCTAATGCATCGTTCTCATCCTACCGTTCGTATGATTGATATCGAACATTCTGGAAAGAACTAAAATTTTGGATCAGGACGACGGTCGTAATTTCTTCAGGCAGTGTTGTGTTGATAAGGAAGAATGGTTTGTAATTTTAGTTTTCTATAATTGTGAACTGGTCAAAAGCCTTCCAAAAGGATCACCAAAATCATAGATATGAGAAGCTATTAATTTACTTTTTAAACTTTTTCTCAATAATACTGGTATTCAAGTAAGTTTCACAGGACAATGTATTTTGTTAAACAAACTCGTATCTAATACGTTTCTTCAAATGCTAACCACATTTTTATTTCAAAACAATTTTAGCAAAGAATATCTTTAATAAATGAACAAACTACTGTTTTAGGAAATTACCATCCCCCCCCCCCCCCCCCCGTATTGAAGATATTACCGTAAAAGAATTTTTTTAACTGTTTTAAATATAATTTTGTAGAATCGACGAATTTTGCGAAGATTAACGATATTTCATACTTAGACAATCAATTCCGTTTTTCTTTTGTGGAAGCAAAGAACAGTTCCAAAGATCCAAGTTTCTACATTACACCGAAGACTTCCAGAGAAGAGAAATATTTCTTGACCATTTTCTCAACTGTTCTATAGATTAATAAGGAACAGCCTGCATTGTACCAAATATAATCAACAGCAACAATGACTATTACAGACTTTCTCCTTATCCACATAAGTATCTCAACTACTTTGAACTGATCTGTTGACTCAGTTTTAACTTCGCAGCTACTTAAGTTCTTATTATTTAATCTCAAAGAGTCTAAGAGAACTAGACAATACGACCAAAGCTACCATGTTTTAATAATTTTCCACTAATTAATAAAACACAAATCATTCTACGAAGTCCATCTATGGTTAGGTCACTTAAACTTTATTTCCGTTGAAGTCTGGCTTCCTACTACACTTTCTCTCTCAGCAGGATGGAGAAATTATAATACAAGTATCTAACTTATGCTTGCAAATCATCTGAATTGATATTGTAGCAGAATTAAAACTACAACAGCAATTAAAATCATTAATTCTTTTATTTGTCAAACTCCCTGCACCAGAACGCCCTAGTTTAATCCTTTACAGAAGCTTTCCTTGTTATTAAATTATGATATTCTGTAAAAGTAACGCACAAATGGCTTACTGCAACAGCAATGTGAAATGTACGATTCTGCCCCTCGGTGTGACAGACAGTAAAAGGGAACAGGGGGATAGTCACAGAGGGATAACCCTCCATATTCATTCCACTAGCAGAAGAGACTTTTCGAACCCCAATCGATCACTGGGAATTACTACCCCCTCTAAACCAGGCATATATAGATGGTTTGACTCCAACACCCTCACCCCTTCCCCTCCCTCCTAACTTCCACCACCAAAAGTTGATCTTTTGTTTCATTTATTCCCTCAAATCCGCTTAGTCCTCTCTTCCACTCGGTTCACAAGACCCCAAAAAGAACATTCGGCGTCAAAGTTCAAATGATTATTTAAAGAGGACGGCTTCTTTCGATCTAAGTCTTATTAATATTAATTATAATTATAAAAACTGATTATAATTAGTCGTTCGTTAATGTTTATCATCATCTACACAAAAATAATAAAAATATCTCGCCATTTAATAAAATATTGAAAAGGAACAAAATATTAAAAATGTAAACTACACAACAAGTACCAATCACAGGAATTTTCTCTTCTAAACACCTTCTTTTTGCTTTCTCTTATTCAGTTTCAGATAATTGCTGAAAACCCTCTCATGATTTGAGCTGCACTAACGGCTGTGGATCATTCATCGAGAAGATCAGAACCGTTCGATTTTCAACAGAATAATTATAACATTAGCATCCCTATTTGCGGAAAACACTCTAGTAACTATAGATGGGCACAGAATGGGAAACTTTTAGGAAATTCTAAGGAATTCTGATGAATAATCGACGCTTTTGCTCAGTATCTTTTATTCTTTTTTTTTCTCTTTAAATCCAATAGAATTACTGTTGTTTCATTCATTACCTCTGTGTTGTACATAATATTGATTCGCATCGTTGAAGAGAGTAGCACCATATATTCGACTTTTGCAATTTTCGTGATTAAAAAGGTAGATGATGAACAAATGCCATGAATAAAACAACTTAATTCTTATTGGATTGAGAAAAAAAATACTAAGGAAAGATTCTCACAAGCTCTGAGAAGTGTCTGTTCTTTATGTACTGAAGTGATGTCTATGCTGGATAGACCGATTTTGCAAATGATAGAATAATTTTCGTAGAAAAAAGAAATGAGTTTTAGCTTAGAATAGGTTACAACCTGCTATCTGCACATTTTACTTCAGAATCTCATTGGTTTATATTAAGAAATCCTTGTTTTAGAAATACTGGTAATGCGAAGTGAACTTTTCGGAGAGCGTCGTCAGACAATTCAAAAATCCTTACCAAAAGCTGGGAAATCTGAGGTTTACAAATATGTTTCAGAGAAAACATTTGCTTCTTTTTCGAAAGTTTATATCATTACTATTGCAGTTAAGTTTTCTAATGGTCGTGTTGATTGGTTGTTGAGTGTGGACTAACACAGAAACTTAGAACAACGTATCTTACTACGATTTCTGTTAGAATCTCTGGGAAATACTATGACGTAAATAAAATCAAAAGAATGCTTAGAAAAAAAAAATATACAAAGCTTGTAATTTGGGCTTTACCAGTAAAACTTGTTGGAAATTCCAAAAGTTTAGGATTCACTTTGTAATTCTAGATACAAAGCTTTGTTTGCTTCAATGTTCAAATAACACTATTTATCATTAGTGTTATACACTGCTTATATCAAAGACTTTCGAAATCAATTCTGCTTTTCAGGGTCGTTAGGATTTGCAGATAGCCCATATTCTAAAATAACAACGATTAAAATAGTCCAAATTTTATGACGATCAAACTTTCAAAATGGATTTTTTTAGTGTATACAGAACCTCTTCTGCCTCAGGGACTACATTCATCTCTGCATGGCTATGGACAGTTAGCAAGAAGGGATAACTTTTTTTTTTTTTTAACATTTTATCTTTGAATGATCTTAAGTCAGCCATGTCAGCTTCAATTCAAACCAAACATTGATTTACTTTTGAGAATAATATTGGTTTCGCTCCAATTAAAAGTCGCTCCCTCGATGGAGAAGCCCTCTTGGAAGAAACCTGGTGGAACCAAAAATAAAATCCCCTTAAGTGAAGAAACTTATTTGGAACGTACCCACTTTTATTATAAACTGAGTAAATATTATCCTGACCTACAACGGAGAGTCCTGCATAGTAACTATTATTTAAATGCAATAGATAAAGAATGAGAAGTGGGACATTGGGGAAAGAAAAGAAAAAATCACCCTTCCAGATTATTTATTTAACGATTCTGCCAATGAAGAGCTGAACTCTTCCATTTGAAAACCGTGACCAAAAAGATTTTTAAACAATTCTGCCAGGCAGGTACATACACGACACTGTTCATTCGCATACATCCCTCTGGCTCATTTTCTACACAATTGTAAATAGAAACGAAGTAGCCAGCAATAATGAGCGAGGAAAAAAAAAATTCCGTTTTCACTACTATAGCGCAACTGTTTTAAAAACAACTTTATGCTTCGAAAGACAGGTTTTTTTTTTATTTGTTTTTTTTGAAGAAAATGTTTAGAACACTGGAATTTATAAAGACGGTTATATTGATTGTTGTATTGCTGATTAGAAATAACTGAGATTCAACTGCAATATCCACTCCTACTGTCTAACTCAATAGAAGACATAATAATATTAATAACCTTTCTTTTAAAACGAAGAACAAAAAAAAAAAATCCCTGTTTTAATACTAGTACAAAAATAAAAACAATTATACTGAATTGTTTTTATTACATATGAAATGATTTATACGAATACGCTTCTTTTTTTAAACTTCTTCACAAGAATTTGTTAATAACACGAATTGCAGTGTATTAACAAAACGCAGCCACGGCAGCAGCAGCAGCAACAACAGCCGACCTTGAGTACTAGTGGCTGCGGCACATTCCTCTCATGGTTGGGGGGCAGCTGCCCTCGGGATACACGCACTCCTCGATGGGCCTCAGCAGCCTGCATTCCCCTAGCCCCTTCACAGCAAACACTTTCTACCAAGTTCAAAACACCTTCTGAACTAAGGATTCCGTCGCAAAGGCGTTAGCTACATGATTACAACCACATTAAACAGCACTTCCCTTTCTTTCTTCCACCTGACTAACAATGTAATCACTTTCCAGAAAACATTTCTCAAAGGATAAAGGCCAACGAAAATAAAATTGCAAATTCAATCTATAATTAAATGCAAAGAGAATTTAACCTTAGAAAAACAATGACGTAAGCAGCGCATTTTAAGTTTTAAGGACACGGAGGTCTGATTTACAAACAGTGTTTACAAATAGCACAAGCTAACAGTCCGTTGGGTCTCCTTAATTTTGAAAGGGGTTGATAAGAAGTATCAGTCAACTACAAAATTAAAATACTTAATTATACTATGTAACATAGAAGCCCCAGGGAATCAATTTTGATATCATGCAATTTCTGCAGACCAAAAAAACCGTTAAGTTGGACCATAAATATGCATCGTTACGAAATTTTATGGAAATGTGTCCAGCCGTTTCAGCGTGATAAATAGACGAACAAAGAAGAAAAATATCCGGGTTTTCGAAATAGCTAATTATTGATTGAGCAAACTACATGAAATGCAGTTATAATTTTATCTCCGTAATTAAAAAAAAAAAATTGAAAGTGTGATCCAAGAAACTATAAATCAACGAGTCTCGCTTCGGTTTAAACGATTCTTCTTTTGTGGAATTTTTCTTTTTCTTCCTGGATACAATTTCAAGGTAGGATGTTAAGTCTCCCTCCTTTTTCTTGGGTTGGCGTCACTAGTCTTCTTCCCTCCTGCTTCGACTGACAGACCATTTCCATGGGGTGCCTTTATAAAAGTGCCGCTGGTTCCTATAGGAATGCCAAGTCACAAAGCCTCCATCACTGTCCCTACTACATCTTCAATCGATTTCGGCAGAAAGAAATCTGGCTGCGTTCCTTACTACACCACAGAATCTCATGACGTCAGCAATGAATAGTAATAGTTAAACAGCAAACATTAGAATATGTGCAGACAAATTATTAACCAATTTCTCCGATACCCGAGGGGAGGGGAGGGGACCCGTCCGTCTGTAACCTGTTATTTTCTGAATTTATAGTAGATTCTCTTTTCGTCATGCCAATCCAGTGAGTGGGTAAGAGGCTTCTAAGAAACTCACACTGGCTAGCCTACACGTTGAAAATACTGGACTTTTGCTGAAAAATAACTTGCTGCTTTCAATGATTCTTTTGATTAATAGTTTCGCATTTTCAGTCTACTTTGCGTCGATCTTCTTGAACCTTAGCATGCAAGGTTCAAGACTATGGACAATCTATCTTTAAAATCTTTTCCCAATGGATCCTTATCGAGCGCGAGAAGGTGACAAAAAAAAGCCCCTTAGAAAAGCATTGGGATCTAAACAATAGATTATTTCTATTCTCTTTCTATTAATAGCCGTAAAACAGTAAATGTTAACCATTTTGGGTAACCATTGCGCCTGGTTCAATACGACTGAAATTATTCCAATTTAATCATTGAAGTAAGCAATGAGGGATTTTATTTTATTTTATTTTAGAAAATGGAAAATATGTGCCGTTTGTATTCAGCATATATTAGAATTGGAATAAAAATGTAGCCTGTTCGTTTTTGTCGTTTATCGACTTAAAATTTAAAAAAAAATAAGAAATAACATTTTAAGGAATTAACTGCCTTCGAATTTCTTGTTCTTTTTTAAATTGTAATAACTTTCGATTTTCAGCCTAAGAAACTGTTATTGGCATCAAGAAACTGTTTTCGAACAAAAAAAAAAAAAAAAAAAAAAGGAATCGATTAAATTAAAATAAACGACGGATGCGTCTTAACTTATAGACTATCTGTCTTCGTACCATGGCTGCAGGCGAAGGATGTTATCAACAACTATGTTTAATAGTTAAAAGGAAAGATTAAATCCATTCAGTCCAGGAGAGGGGAAAGATGACATCACGCGATTCAACGGGTAGACAATTACGTTTTTCCTGTCATTTGCACGAGAAGGAAACACCGAAAGGAAGGTGAGCGAGTGGGAGTTTGCAGGCAAAAGAATGCTGCAATTTCCGGCGCCGTTCTATTCACCTACTTGCAGACAGAGGTCTCGCCGTTACACCACTGACTGACTGACTGGCAGTACAATCAGTGCGTGGTTAATATGGGACCAAAAAGTAAGGAAACAGTTTCTGGAGCGAACCAAGAACACAAATACACTCCTACGTCCAAGTTACTCGTGCTTGGTCTGTTTTCAGCAGGGAAACAAGGAAAAAAAAAAGGCTTAACTTCTTTTGCGTTTGTGGGTACGAATGTCCTCATGCAGGAATTAATACAGCTATGTCCTACATAATGAGACCTCAATCTATGGGTCTTCTACCCTACTTTCTTTTATTTAATAGCGTTTTTTTTTTCTTTTCCACTTCTTTCTTTTATCACCTTTTCTTTTTTGTTTGCTTCTACTGAAGCGAACTACGTCGACAGAATATCTTTAAAAAAACTTTGTTATATATATATATATATATAATGAAAAATCTCAACTGACTTTTATCGTTACAAAATAGGAATAATATAAAATAAACTTCGATCATTAAACTACAAACTGTTTTATACTATTATGAGTTGGCTGCATTGAACTGCTTGCAACTTTATTCTGCCAATAACTGCTAGTTTCATTAAAATAAACGTTTGGGTGGTTTTGCTATTATCTAAACAACACTTACGTTAAGCCTAATTCTAATAGTGATCCTCACGAACCAAAAAAATGTTATAAGATGATGATGGTTTTACATGGTTTTTCTCCATTTCCCTTCTATAGAAGTTCTTTAATTAATCTCTAACATAAAAACATGAACGGTTCAAAACACGTTTGTCAGTTATCGGAAGGAACACCAGTTCAATTTTCAAGTTTCTTAATTAATTTTTTTCCTGCTGAAATTCCATATTAAATATATTTCCTTTTGTATAAAAATACAGAAGACTCCGAGCAATGGTTATGGCTGTATTTCATTTCCACAATTAATGGTAGATTGAGGTACTACACGTTACTAATGTTTTGGAACTAAACGGAAATGCAGGAGGGAAGGACAAAAAAAAAAGAAAAACCCTGAGTCGAAGAGACTTGTTATTAGCATACAATAGAAGCCCGTTCTTTAACTCGGCCTTCGACTAAAGGATTGCTTCACTGAGGACACAAAGCCTCATCTGAAACCCAAGGGTTTCAAAATAAAATATTAATAGTAAATTCAGCGAAGGAATGGTTTTAAAATAGAATGATTTTTCTCCATATTTACAGTAAGAAAGGATTGTCTCGAATTTAGCAGCTGCGTTAAAGGTGTGAGAATGGGAATGCCACCGCCGATATGTTTTTTAAAGCTGATAATATGAACAGGACTTCGTTTTTCCTGTTGACTCCCAAAGTCACTTAGTAACGTCGTATTTTCTCTTATATATATTTTTGTTTGGGTTCTTAACGACATTATCATTTACTTCTTTTCTTTTTTTTTTTCCGCTTACTGTTGGCAACTGAAATTAAAATCTAGTTTCGTTATCTATCAGAATAACGAGAATAAAGCAAATAATAAATATTAACTCCTATAACCATATTTTAAAAATGCAAGGAAGAGATTGGGTTTGATTGCATCATTACCGATGTCACGAGGGGTTTGCTTTTTACTCTAATAAAATAAAAACGTAAACAAATGAATCATTAAATAAAAAAAAGTAGTTATCAAACCTTGAAGATTTTACTTAAGAATAAATACTATAGAGCAGACGTGTGTAAAAGACAACCGAGGCCATTTATATCATACGTCATGAAATCATTTTGATGCGAGGAATGAATCTTCTATAGTTGTTCGTGGTATATCGAATTAAGTCTTGTTCTGTGGCTGTTCCAGAGCTCCAAAATCTAAAATCCACTAAATTCTTTAATTGAATTGCGGGTCATTCAAGCACTCAAGATCGGGGAATGTAAAGCTTCTTATGAACTCCCAAAAAACGAAAAAAAATTTTTTTTGAAAAACAAATTTTTCTGTATCTACTAATCTATTTAAAGTTTTAGTCACCTTCCTTTAATTCCTATTCGCTAATGGTTCACGCCCTTTAATTTCACGTCGAAGTCAAAAGGACCCCGTCTCAGCACCCCTCCTTTTACCCGAATACCCATACACAAAATTTATCTGAATCTCCTAAAAATTAACTATTTCCGTACATTTCTCTTATTTTAAGGCAGATATTCCTTTTGGATTTTTTTTTTTTTCTTTCGGTAATTGTTAAGTAAAATTTCAAAATCTAGAAAATAAAGATAATATAGGAGCAAAGTCTGGCGAATTCTTAATTGTTATTTATCAAAAATGGTTATAGATTCTATTTTCGGTGGTCTATCTATGAATGAGTTCAACATCACCCCTCTTAAATATTTAAATACTTTTTGAGTTATAAACACGAGTTATTGTAAATCAGAAAAAGACTTAAAATTCAAAGTCCTCTCAATTCTTATTTTTTTCCCCAACAGTTTTGGCCTTGGAATTCGACTACAATATTCAGGTAGCTAAATTACCAGTAAATTTGTAAAGTGAAGGTAGATTCGCGATATCGTATGACACTTTCTTGTTCGTTTCGTTTATCTCCGCAGTTAAGATAACTTTCACCGTTTCTCTTCGATTTCTTTAGTTTTGTATTGTAAATCAGTGGGTTATCTTGTATTAATTTTATATTTATGAAGCACTACTACTCGCAGGACACTATTTACAATCGCAGATAACATCAGAAAATGAAGTAATCACTTCCTCGCCCGAAGATACATTACGTAAACCCTTTTCCCCTCTCTACAGAATTTGCGTGGCAAGGATGAGAGCTTCAATTGCCTGCACGAGCAGAAAAACCTGCACCTGGCCTTGGCGTCGTCGCAGGCGAAGCAGGTGTGGGATGGAGCAATGGGTGATCGGTCATGGGAAAAAGCGGGGCTACTTCAAGGGGGCTGCAATGAAACGAAATCACAATAAATATTATTTTGTTCTTCTGCTGTTCAGTTGTGGATGGAAATTAAAAAAAGGAAACGTCTTTATTTTGTAATTTTGAAAATTCATTGCTCTGAGGCAGCAACTGGTCTCTCTACAGCATTCCTCAAAGTCAAAAGAGCATCTTCATTTTCATATTAAAGAGTCAGCTTTTATTATTATTATTTTAATGTTATGAGATCATGTTTGAATGCATGACTTTTTTTTTACATATCAATAAGTAATAACAATTTCATATTTTGGAGATCAGAACCTTTGGTATTGTCCAATCAATTCATTTTTAGTGAGAAATACATAATAAAAATGCATATTTCATCATTTAATAATCAACTGATATTGAGTATTAGATTAAAACGTCTCTTACTTGGATTTACGCGTCTTTCAAGCCTAGATACAACGAATAGTGTTTCCCCAAATATACGTCATTGGGAAAACTCAGGATTGAACAACTGAGACGTCACAGATGGGAGAAAAAAAAAATGCCCACCCAAACGTCTCAGCATTTAGACATCCTAGTCTAAAATCCTCACATTTTTAATTTAGGCAACTAATTTTCAACTTACTTTCCGAAAAAAAATTAAAGTATCACCGTCTCTGTGTACGATGAGTCTAAAAAAAACAACAGACAACGGTAACTTGAAACTTAACATTTGTATGTTGAAATACAAGGCACTATCACTTCTTTGTATTTGATAAAAGGCTTCAAAAGCAGGACGGTTCACCTCGAGTCAAGTGAATTTCAAACAGGAATCTGAAAGCCGGAATTCCAGTCGATATTTAAAAGCATTAAAAGCTTTTTATCTGAAACATTTTCAAAAAATTAAAAATAAAGGCATGGCGATTTCTTGATAAACAATGATGATCGTTTTAATTAAGAAAAAAAAATCAGCTCCCAAACACTTTCAAGAATGGATTTCGGGTTTTGGCTACTGAATTTTATAGCTATTACATTCACTTATTCCGACAAATAGAAATGTTATTTAATAATGCAATGACTCAAAATATTAACCCCTTTTTTTGTTTTGAAAAATTACTGAAACATGAAGCAAGGTCTTTATTTTTAATGACCATTATTACTTTTTATTTGTCAAAAGTTGTATCACGTCTCAGTGGGTTTTATTAGTTGAATGTTTATCAAACTTCATTTCTTACCGAAAGTGCATGAATTGACATCAATTTCCTTTCATTTTTACATCACGTAATTACAACTTTTAAATGGTAAATGTTCACAAGTTTAAAAATAGCAACATTAAGAGGCTTAACTGAAGCTATAAAAATGAAAATAGTTGGGGAGAAAAAAAGTAATTACATATAGTAATAGATGTACATTTGGTTTTCTTCCACTAACGTTTAATGTAGCCGAAACTTTCTGTCTAGACCTTACCTGTAAGGGTTACAGGAGATATAGACTCCAGTGACTTGCCAAACGCTAAGCAGTGGAGGTCCAATGATTAACCAGACCTTTGCCACACTTATGTCCGGAAAAAAACACACCTATTTGATCCTAAGATCTGTTTGAATGAGAAACAACACTGCTGTGCTTAAAGATTAATCAGTGATAGGGTATGTTCTAGCTGTTCCTGTCTCGAGATTAGAAATGTTCATTCGTTTCGCATGCGAAAATACTGTTTTAAAGCTTACAGGCAGCATTGTTTGGAATTTCGTAGAGAAGTGTTAAGCTGTAATGAGAATATGCAGCAACATTAAACAACTGGAGAAGAAGTTAGAAGCAATCAACAGAATAGGTAAGGGTGAACACCATTAGAATTTTTTTTTTTTAATGCAGTAAAAGTTTGAAAGATTTGGGGAAAAAAATATCAGTTAGTACATATTCTCTCTTATTTTTGCACAATTACATCTAATTTCTAATAATTTAGTTTTTTTTTCTTTTTGCTCATAACAATTTTCAATTTCTGATAATGATTAACTTACTAGACGATAAAAACATGTTTTGTTTTGTTTTTTTTTTCCCGCAAATCTCTTATTATTCAAATTTTCCATTTTACAAAGCGTACCAATTATCAAATTCCACTATAATTCAAATTAACTTTTAAAGAGTAACATAGCAAAATATTTGAGACTTCTTTGGCAGCAGTTGGTTTGTTAGCATTTATCGAAATTTGTCACTAATTATCTTCGTCCTTCTGTAACGAATTGTAAAAAAAGAAAATTTATTTGACAATAGCAGAACAGGAATTTGTGTTAAGTTCATTCCAATATTTTACGATTTTTGTCAAGTAGAATGGCCTAACCTGAAATTGTCATAATCTGAAATGCAAGTCTTAACAAGTCGTTAGTAAAACACTTAACCAATGGAAGATGTAATTTATCTAAATAAAAAAAAGTGTTTGAAATAGCATGAAAGAAGAGGGATAATTTTTTAGAGGGTAAAATTTTCGCAACAACTTGGCATCCTGATTAAAGGATAACATGATAGCGACTTACAAAAGGATAAACTGAGTCATCATTCTGACATTTTAAGTTAGTAGTTTACCAACGTAATGGTCAAAGCAATGAAAAAAAAAAAAAAAAAAAAAACCAAAATCATATCACCAAACCAAATCAAAATGTAAGTTAGTCTAAAGAAAATTAATTACTTTCTAGTTTCAAGATTTCTTCTAAATTTAGTTCATTCAAATCTTTTAAAAAATTAAAAAAATATAAATAAATAAATAAAATAAAATTACAATTAATTTTATTGTTTACAGACCGCTGTAATAATTAAATGTCTAATGAAAAAACAAAAGGTGTAATCAAGTAGATTTCCGAGCGTACAAGCCCAATACTCTCGCGAAGGTAACGCTGCGATCGCTTGTTCGTTCCTGGAACCTCAGTACGAATGCAGCAGACGATGGATGCACTGCCGGTGAAATTACGGGTTAAAGAATTCATTTTGAGTGGGAAGAATTAAGGTAGCTACAAGCAGACAATGGTGTGGTTTCTTTTCATCCCTCTAATACGTAAAAAAATAAAATAAACGAACCCAACGGTACAAGAAAATATTTATCTGCATCAAATGCAATAAGGATGGGAAGTGAAATGTAATCGATTTATATTACCCAACAAAAGCCACTCAAGAATGTAGGCAGAATTTCGGTTCAGAAAAATATAATTTCTAATGTAAACATTAACAACGATCGATGACGTCAACAACAGGTTCAAAGCCCCCCCCCCCCCTTCATCTCTTCCTTTTCAAAATTTCCTTTATTTCTAAAACTCTCAAATCAAGTTTGTGATACAGATTTCCGTGCAATGTCTAAAATATACATCGGCTTTGGAAGTCTAATCAAATATATAATAAAAGAGAATGATCTGTTTAATAGAAATATGTCGTTTTGAGTAAAAAAAAAAAAAAAAAAAAAAAAAATTCAGTTGCTGCTGTTGTGATTTCTGACGCATGTTCGAAACCATAAGTAAAGAGATGTTAAGTAATATTCATCAATTTCGAGAAAAAGGTCATTCCAGTTAACAACGACTCTAGCTTTACAAAAACACTTAAACAAAAAGTTAGTAGAGTTGTACTACACTGTTAGATTACTTATTTTCTTTTAAGAAACAGCTTCATATCTCAATATTATCATTCTTACAGTCACCTCCATTTTTATATAAAAAAAAGGCACTTGTATCCTTTTTTTGTAAAACGCAATAATCGAGGCTTGTATTAACTTCCCACTTTAACATACTCATTTTGGATAGAACAATTTCTGATGTCCCGCAATGATCAAAAAACATTACATTACAAATCGAGGAAAAAATGGAATTTATGCTTTTTATAATGGAATTTCAGTTATTTTTTTATTTTTTTTAATGAAATGAATTTAAAATCATTTCATGTCAAATCAATTTGGGAACATCCCTGCACAATCTCCATTTTTTTTTTTTTTTACATATGTTTACAGTTTCTCAACGGATTTAAAATCAATTATTTGTCTGGTCAATTAGTTTCTAATGCTCTACGTACACTATATGATCAAAAATATCCGGACGCCCCTCTGCATTAGAAGACTGAAGCCTAGATGGCACGACGTCTCATGCCTACATACAAAAGGACAGGGAATCGCCTGTTGTTAATTGATATGAAGTAACAGTAGAATTGATCGATCAGCAGAGTTCAGTAATTTTGAAAGTGGTCTGGTCATTGGCTGCTACTTGAGTAATAAGTCTGTCAAGAGACATTTCAACCTTTCTAAAAGTTGCCGAAATCGACAAATAGTGACGTGATTGTGAAGTGGGAGCGGAAAGGCGCAACCACAACAAAACCGCGACCGAGTAGACCGTTTATACTGACAGTCTGGAATCGTCGAGTGTTGAAGATGGTTCGTGTAAATAGCCAGACATTAATTAAAACAATCACCCGTGAGCTTCACAGTAGTACTAACACTCTAGCCAGCACCATGACTGTTCGTCGAGAGGTTAAGGGAATGGGGTTTCATGGTCGAGCAGCTGCTTAAAATCAACCATTTCCCCTGTGAAAGCTAACTCCGATGAAGTCGTATGAAGAGCGAGGTCACTGGAGAGTGGAATAGTGGAAACGTGTAATGTGGAGTGGTGAATCGCGCTATACCATGTGGCGGTCCGATGGGAGGGTTTGAGTATGACGAATGTCCGGGGAACGATATCTGCCATCAAATGTAGTGCCAATAGTGAAGTTTGAAGGAGGTGGCATTATGGTGTGGGAGTGTTTTTCATGGAATGGACTCTGTCATCTTGTACCGCTGCATAGCAGTGTAAATGCGGAAGCGTACAAGGACATTTTGACCAATTACATATTGCCTACGATAGAGAACCACTTCGGTGACGACCATTGCCTCTACCAGCATGACAACGCTCGGTGTCATATAGCAAGGTCTGTGAGGATATGGAGGGACAATAAGGTTCCGAAAATGGACTGGCTTGTCCAGAGTCCCGATCTGAACCCCATCAAATACCTATAGGAGGTATTAAAACCCTTCGCTGCAGACCCCAACGTCACAACTGCTCTGGCTACAGCTCTTCATGAAGAATGTGCCGCCATTCCTCCAGAGAAGTTCAGGTACCTGGTGAAAAGTCTCCCCGGCAGAGTCACAGCTGTGATAAAGACGAAAGGCGGACCCACCCAATACTAATGTCTACTACTGCGGAGTGTTACGGGGAAAGTCTTAGATTACGGTTTCGAGTAGGTTGTCCGAATATTTTTGATCATATAGTGTAGTTATATAAATTATCAAAGTATATACACATAACGAATTGGCTTTTTGAAAACTGAAGTTTCTGAGGGATCAAAATCTTTCAACGCATTTTGAACTACGACTAATTTTCAAATTTAAATACTTTGAAAATAACATATAAAAAGGAAATTAATCACTGCAGAGGTTCTATTGTCAATAGGGGAGGGAGGGAGGATGAAAAAATTGTTTTTAAAATTGTGTTTGAGATTAAATTACTTATTTTTACGTGCTATCAAATAATCATATTAAAAAACGTTTTCATTAAAGCTTTCTAAATATCATGCAAATTCATTTGATGCTGTTCATTTCCAAAAATAAATTTGTTTGAAGCATTTTTTTTTATAGAAATAGCTTTTAATAGAATTAACAATTTTTGAATTTTAATATAATTAATTACAGAATATTTTGAAAATTAAAAACAAGTAAATATAAATCCCATATGCTTCAGAAGTTCATATTTAAATTTTCAGAATTTTAGGTGCATTGGTAAAAGAAATATATAAAAGGTTTGCAGTCTGCTGAACTGACTGAGTCTGAACTTTAAAGAAAAACATTTTGAAGGTTTTCTTAAGCAACACGAAATGCAACAAAATCCGATTCAATCAAACCACTACGAACCCATGGTTTTAGGGTCACTTTTTGTACCTTGACTGCATTTCAAAATCTCTCCCATAGTTCATATTCATGTATACTAACTAATTTGATGAGCCTCATTTTCGTAAGAAAACAGTATCAAAATGAATATTTTCTTTTCGATTTAAAGAAGATAGCTAAATGAATAAGTATGCAATTAAATAGTTAATACTTAGTATACATTCGAATAATTCAAACTTTACGAGATTTGTTTTTTTTAAAAGAAACTAAAATAAAAAGTTGCATTAATATAAAAAAAAAAAAAGGTGTAATCCAATTATCATCTTTTTATAGTTCAATAAAGTTCGTTTCGTGTTCCGTGCGGAGGCTCATCTGGCAGAGAAGCCAAAATATGTCGATTTGCAGATCGTGACCTTGAATCTTTCCTTTGACTTTTTTTTTTCTTTTTCTTTCCGCTCTTCTCTCAAGCGGCTGCGATTTAAACACAAAAAGATACGGAAATAACTAAATAAATAAAAGTTGCAATTAAAGCTCAAAGAAAAAATTCTAAGATAAGTTTCGTTATGGCAGAAGAGAATAAATATCGTTTCTTGTAAACCTATTTTTTTTTTTCTTAAAGCAAGAAGTTAACAAATTTACTGATTTGATAATTTTTAATTAGATAAAAAAGAAATATAAAAGGTTTTTTTTTTTTTTTTTTTTTTTTTTTGCTTTTTAGGAACGCAAATGAAGGAGAGCTGAAATTTTATATCGAACATGAAGCAAAAAAAAAAAGTAAGTTAGAACTGCGCTTCAATATTGTTACAAGGTGTTGTATCTGAATGGGACTCCCAATTCATATTATACCTTGCTTTGTACGTTAATGAAAACAGGCTAAGAATGAAAGATAGCTAAATGAATAAGTAATGTCAAGTCACAAGTAACTAATCGATAACATACACTATAACCTCAATAGTTGCATCTCAAAGGTCACATTTAGAAGTTTCACGAAACATTTTGGAGAACAGTGAAGGTTTTAAGATGATAGAATAAATCAAGTTCTTTCCTATTATTCTAGTAATTTCAAACCATTTTCAAACAATCGTCGGAAGATCTGTTTCAAGGCATCCCATATACGTATGTTCTAATCTTCACAATTATTAGAACTCATAATTAGGTCCTTTATTGTCTTCTATTATTCGAGAGGAACATCGCCATCTTTGAAGCCATAGAGAAAGACTGATCACTACCTCACATGTTGGCAGAAGGTTCCACAAGAGTGGATGATAAATAGATCCAATGACCTTCAGTATTTAGTCCTATCACAGTCAAAATGCTTCGATGTTGTTGCGATCATTGTACACTGGACTCGCCAACAATGCGAAAAGGAATCTAGAGAGAAAGAGAAGGGAGGGTGGGAATTCTCTATACGCCATTACAATCTGATAATGGTGGGGATAAGTTTACATTAAATAAATACCTGAATTTCTTTGATTCAGTTTACTATTTGATTGGATCAGGGTGTGATGATGGATCCAATGCCAAGACCTATATAGGTACAATTGGATTTTGTTCAACAGATTTAAATGGCGCACGAGCATGGGAGTAGCGGAGGAGGAGGGGGATTTGGTAGGGATTGGATTGTAACTTGCCCATTACATCCAAAAATTAAAAAAAAGAAAAAGAAAAAAGAAATCTAGAAATTTGTACCTTATTTTTTGTTAGAAAGTTCATCGCTTTCTAATCTCACCCACCCCTTCCCGAAAAGGAAATTACTTTTTTTTTGGTTGAATGGGTCTTGACTATTACAACCCTTTTCCTCTCATTTCGAAATCCTGGGTACGCCTATGCGCACAAGCGACGGAAGCTATGCTGCGCAAGAACCTAACAATATCGAAGACAAGTTCGAAAACTGCAGAGGGAGAGGATCCCTCGAAAACATTTACAGACTTGAAAGGAAGTGGATGAAAGAACCATTTATATCTTATCCGGGATATCAATCCCCAGCCTGTGACTTAGTTTGAAATTTTCATGTAACAGCCTCTGCAATCATTAAATCTGAGGTAAAGTAGCTTATAGATTGAGAGTTCCTGGCCGACCGCTAACATTGAAAGAGAAGAGAAGCGACCTCTTCTCTTTCAATGTTAGCGGTCGGCCAGGAACGCTCAATCTATAAGCTACGTTGCATTCTGGGAGGATCTTCATTCACCGTAGGGACTGTAGGAACGTGGAGAGGAGGTCAATTCGAGAATCACAGTTAGAGCATCTGTGGAATACCGTAGAAATGTTTACTTTTTTTTTTTCGTTCAGATCTTGACGGGCAGTGCATGTCGTAATTCCCCCAAAATAAAAACAATCTTTTCGAAGTCGTGCGAAACCTTTAATAAAAACTAAAACACTTGCTTCTTTCCATTTTATTTTTCTAACGAATTTTGGAACAAAAATTGAAACATTCAGATGAATTAATCTTACGCAATCCTTCATACAACGATGAACGAAAGAAATGCAGCAACTTCTACAAACATGCATTAATGACGACGCCATTCGTCCATCTACCCTTTCAAATAAAATACCCCCAACAGAAAGCAGGAGGAGGAAAAACTGTGGGAAAGAAGAGGAAATGAATAGCGAAGATAATGACAGAAGAATAAAAAAAACAACGATTCGGAATGAACAAGAGGGGAACTTCAATAATTTTCGGTTGGTGACCTGTGATTAGTGTTGCAATTTCACTGCAGCGTCATCCACATGAAAATACAGACCGACCAACTGCAGATGAAACAACAACGACCTGTGTTTTCTATTCCATTATTAGATTTCCTTGATATGACAACAAAAATTTTTTGGAGTCTTAGCTGGTAATCCCACCATGGGCTAAAATGCTGTTACTGGAACGAATGATAAATAAAATCAATTGTGTTTTCTTAAAATACCTGAAAATTCAAAGTTAAAACCGAACCAACAAAAAAGAATAATCGCCCTCAATATGAACTCAAAAAACAACCTTGTTTTGCTATCAATTATTTATAAAAGTTTGTATTGTGATGAATTTCCTCCATTTATTATTAAGTGATTCATTCTATTTGGTTTCATGCTACTCACAACCTTCGTTAAAAGAATTTTTTTTTTTTTTTTCCACTCAGCAAAAATGAATCAGAAATTCAGACCAAAATCATTTATAAACCTACAATAGGTGGCTTGTTTAGTATCCTATTAAAATACCTTTCCCTTTTATCTTTGAAGGTCAAGTATCCAAAGTAAATCCAATCCTTCATTAAAACCCGTTCCTATTATGTACTCTCTTAATTACAAAGTGATAAGAATATCAGATATTGAGCTGGTAGGTATTGGCTTATAAAATAAACTCCAGTTATTTACAAAACTTATTTCCATCTTGAACAGATTTGAATTAAAAAAATAAATAAAATAAAATGTACAAGATATGTGCTGCAACCCTTTTGAAATTTATTTTGTAGTTTAATGAGCGTTTTGTTGTTGTTGTCTAAAAAGACATGTCTAAAATGTTAAAAAGAAAGCAAAAAAAAAAAATATCAATCAATAATAGTAAAATCTTTTACATGATCAAGATTTATGTAAATTTCTTCGGACTACAACTATTTTTTTCTACTTCCGAAAAAAAAAAAAAAATGACTTAAAAATTAAGATAGCCATTTTCTTTTAAGCAGTAAACCAATATCGTAGACCTGGGTAGTTTTACTAATCAAAGAATTAATATATGTAGCATTGTTTTTAATTATTTTTATCAATTTAATTCCTCTGCAAAACATCTGTTTAAGGGAACTACTAGATACTAAGCAGAGTTTTTCTTTTGGCCAAAGCAAGACTTTAAAATGTAATTTATGGAGGATACTTCATGAAAATGAACTGCCATCAAAGTGGCTGAATGTTACAAAATACATTTACAAGATCGTAAACCATCGCTAAAAAGTCACAATTAAATTGACGACGCCGCTTCGAGTGCATTTAACGACCTAAATCTCGTGTCCAAAAGCTCCCTTGAGTAAAGTTTCCTTGCAACTCAGGAGGTTGCTAAGTCGCTTTCAAGGTATCAGAAACAGTAGAAAACAAAGAACACAAAGTTCAAAATTGTATTAAGACAAATGCCAAAGCTCAAATGCCAACTGATTGCTCTGACAAAAACTCAAGACACAATGGTAAAGAGATGCAAGACATCAACACAGTGAATTGGTGCTTACACTATACAGCTTGCAATAGGAGACTGCATACAAGTAAAGGGAAATGACAAAAGGTAGAATTTACATGGAAAAGGAGATTCGAAAACTTAAAAGGAATTTCCACCCAATTGCTATACGTCATACAATATTTAGAACTTTCATTAAAACTATCAAAGCAAGAAACTATATGAGATAATGGGCATCAACGAAACACAGGAACAAAATTAAAAATTACTTTATTCCAACTGCTACTGGTCTTCGGCTTCAATGATTTATTATTAATAGTTTTTAACTTTTTCCTGAAAAACCAATAATATCCTGCATGCATGTTAAAATGCTTTTTTTTGTTTCTTTTAATACTAGATAAATATCTACAAATTGGAGCAACTGAATGGCAATAATTTATGTTCATCATCAGACGAAGTCTATTCATGCAGTGAATCAACATTAAGAATTGTTTCTTACCTTCCTGCCAGGATCTTCGGCACACATGGCCGAAAAGATGGCTGGAGAAATGGGTGGTTGAGGATTCATGGTAGCATGGAGCTCTGTAAAACAAAAACAAAAATTAATAAAACTCTTAAAAACGAGAATTTACAAACAAAGCACAATTATAAAAAGCACAAGAGCAAACCATTCATTTGACACTGGGTTGATTTCGTTCTGACGGTTCTATTAAAACAGGCAACAGTCACGAATATTGTAAAGGTTTAAAATCCTACAGGAACAATCAAAGCATACACGGCTTTAAAGCTGATGTTCGACTGAACGATTAATTTATGACTCAGATTATTGGAATCAAACAGATTTTTCTTTTCTAAAATTACCTCGTCACCCCTTGCCTCTAACAGTTAAAGCCACATAGCGTTAATACAAGACCACGTGACAACACACGGCAACCATTGATTTTATTGACAGTTTGAACCCCAGTCATCAGCGTATTAGTATCGATACCCACTCAATTCACATAACAATTTATTCTTTTTCTCTCTCTGGGATTTCAAACATTTCTACAATTCCTAACTGTTT
Source organism: Thereuonema tuberculata (assembly GCA_023159025.1). Lineage (NCBI taxonomy): Eukaryota > Metazoa > Arthropoda > Chilopoda > Scutigeromorpha > Scutigeridae > Thereuonema > Thereuonema tuberculata. Next base: position 65,328,788 of record JAFIDM010000001.1, read on the forward strand.
CACATAAAAATATATCTAAACCCTGGGGATGAAATAAGATGCTGTCTCAGAACCTTAAACAAGTATTTACAGAAAGATGCATTTTATCTCAATTCAATGTTTGATTTTTCATATCATATAAATAATTCAATCCGTAGAATTGATTAATTCGTCACACGAAAATATAATTATATATAAGAAATATGTCGAAGCTTGTCATCGAAGTGGTAAGTTTGGCTGAAGAATCATAATGATGATGAAACGGCCGTCTCAAACTCCACTTCGTTGACAAGCTCTTGGCATGAATTTGTTTTGCTTTGTTTTCATTATGTGCATGACCGGTAATTCCCCTTTTCTTTACATCGATATATGCTAAGATTTAATTCTGTATATTTTGCTTACCACTTAGGCAATAATTTGGCTCGAAGTGCAGAAGGTCACTGTATCTAACAAAATAACACTCTTTTTAGTAAAAGATCAAGTAGACTTCGAAGATCATGAAATAATATTAACAACACGAATTAATTTAACATACCCGCTACCTTTGGATATTAACTTCTGGAAAAGAAGAATAGCGGATCAAAGAGCATGTATTTGGCCTATCAAAATATCCCTAGTAATACCCTAGAATCATAACAACGGCTGCAGTAGAACGTTCTCGAAACCAGCTAATCAGCACGGATCTTAACAATGTACCTAGGATTGGGGGTCTGAAAGTAAGGATAGAGGAAAGGAGTCAAACCTTGAATAGAAATTGTCTCAAGGACATCGGGTAGATCACGGCTTCGATATACATGGTGTTGCTATTAAAGCCTAGGTATTCTACCAAAGGATATTCTTTCAATAAAACACCATCATAAAGTCAACAGAACAGTTCTTATTCACTCAAAAGTATAAAAGCTGTTTCTATACATAGTTACTACCAGAGCATTTTATATGATTTGGAAAAAAAAAAAGTGTTTTGTACAATATTTTAAAAAGTTTTTGGCATACAAACATAAATGAACTATTACACACCCTTTTAGGTTTCCTAACTGAAGCTTGTGAACAGCTTCTGGGTTTTGGTTATTTTCGTTGAATCATTAATGGCTATGATGAACACAAACAATTTCGGACAAACTATCCCTTCAGGTTGAAGCTTTAATGAAGTTGTGTGTGTGTGCGTGTGTATATATTATATATATATATATATATATGTGTGTGTGTGTGTGTGCGCGGGTGATTCATAAATTACTGGAAGGTACTGGTGGTTTTCACCGCCCCATATCTTTTAAACTACTGCTCATAAAAATCTGAAAGTTTTTATATAAAATCGTCAAACATATAACAGTTATATTTTCATGTTATTATTTATTCATTATTATTGAAATTCGTTTTATTTGCGTTCAAACACCCCCAATATATCGTATATTTAAATAACTGTTGTCGTGCTGTTTAAACTCTAAAAGTCTGGATCCAATATTCAAATGTTACAGAAACCTAATTAGGAAAATTTAATCTAAACACTTTTGTCATTAATTCCTTTGTTTAATTTATAAAAAAAAATATATATATTTTTTTGAAAATGCATTCTGACAAATGACTTTTTTGGGAGACAGTCGAATAATTTTTTTTGATAATAATTTCGATATATTGGGGGTGTTTGAACGCAAATAAAATGAATTTCAATAATAATGAATAAATAATAACAGGAAAATATAGCTCTTATATGTTTGACGATTTTATATAAAAAGTTTCAGATTTAAAAGTAGTTTAAAAGATATGGGGCGGTGAAAACCACCAGTACTTTCCAGTATTTTATGAATCACCCTGTATATATATATATATATCAAACTTTTTTTATTTAGTGTCAACAAAGTACATTACACTTTAAGTCAGTGTTGTTAATAAATTAAAAAAATACATCGAAAAACCGCATCAAATTTTTGAGTTTTCAAATAATAAATTCCTGATAAACAGTTGTGTTCACTTATACTCTAGTAAGTGAAATGTGTTTCGTTAAGAAATCAGAAATTGCATACTTTTATACTTCATTCTTGTCTAATACTTAAATTTAAATACTGATAAGACTTATTAACAGTAATTTATGAATTAAGTCATTTACTAATCGTGAGATCAATTCAAATGGAGACTATTGGTGACTGATACAAAGGAAGTAATTCAGAGAAAACGCAAAATAACACATCTTTCCATAATTCAATAGACTAACAAGAAATAGTTTATAAAAGCAAGCTTATTCTAAATCAGAATCTTAACAGTAGATGCTGCAGACGTCAAAACGGAGGGACTTTTGAACCATTCGTCGGAGGGACAGCAGACGCGCCCAGTTATTCCTGGAAACATTTGATTAGTATTCATGTGAACGCAATGCTTTAGTTTTCTTGGATTTTCCTTACTTAAATACTTAAAAAAAAAATAGTGAAGCTACGAAATCAATGTCTAATTGTTCATTATACAAGCTTAGTTGTTCAATGCTGGCTTTCAATAACAATAAACTGATTTCCCTTCGAGTAGCTGAAAGGATATTTTTTTTTAAAACAAAAACTACCGTACAAGAAATATTGACCTTTCAACAGTAATGGAACTATTTAAAAGTCCTATTCTACATGTACCAAATAAGCTACGAAGATGACAATGAAATATTTACTTCACAATCTTTGGGGAGACTTGCTCAACAATCTGAAGAACCAAGTATAGAATAAATGAAAATATAATAAAAGTATTTCATACGAGAAATAAGTTTCAAGATGAGTAATTACAATGCTAAGTTTTGTTTGTGTCTGTTTAATGCACTTGGATGTGTAAGGTTCCTAGTTCTTCCCCGAGCGTTTCGTCCCAATAGAACGACCGATAGACAGGCAGACTCGGACCCGAAGAGCTTAATTATTCAAGTCAAGTTAACATTGCCAATTCATGGGGAAGGGGGACCAAATGCGCATTTGGATGGACGGAGGGAAATGCAGGATCGATTTCCCCCTCGAGAAATGGATATCCGCCGCCCACACACTGCCCTGGTAGGAAATGACAACATGGCTGCCGAAATTTCAGTCTCATTAGGTTCTTTTGAAGATGTAACACAATACACAATTTAAAGTCACAATGAAGTGTCGAAATTTTAGCCAATTAACTGAATTAGTCACGTAACGGATTCTTATTGTATTTCAACTGAGCAAAAGTCAGAAAGCGTTTGAAAATTATAATCTCACAATAAAGTATTTTATCATCAAACAACCTTCGTTATGAATTTCTTTCCTTATTATAAATAACCCAAACAAACAAAGGCATTCGATATAAACTTAAGGAATAGTGTCTCTATAGTATGAGTGAAGAAATATTAACGGTCAATATTTATATATTTAACTACTAAGAATCAAAAGACATTGAAGTTCCCACAGTAATTCAAATAGTCTGATATAAATAAATTTACTCAAGCATTTCTAAAAAAATCTGTACGACAGGTGTAGGCAACAAAATTCTATTATTTATTTGTTATTTATAAGATGATATTACACCACCTCAAGTCTATTGTCAGAAGGTGAAGTCCAATAATCGGAAAACAACTTTATAACATATTATTATCGACAGCAGAACAGATATGATTGAATGAATTTATTCCCCACCCCAAACTAACTCAATACAAATAATCCATAATAATTAATCCATTAGTAATAGCAATTCAAACCGATCTGAAAATGCTAGTAATGTGTTTTTAAAGAAAATAATAACTCTACTGCTTTTATTCTTGATAAAAGAATATGAAGTGATATGACACTACTAACCCTTTACTACCTTAACCTGCACAATGTCCAAGAAATGACTTCTGTGGTGTAAAATATATTCAATGATGATTACTCTGCATTGTAATAACGTTTAGTCTTATTAGTTTAGTTACGGGGTTCACGGATTGACTTCTTTTAATTGTTTGAATAACTTCATCACCACCAATCCCCATGCATTCGGATACAATAATAAATTCCTTGAATTTGATTCTGCAAAGGATTCAAGTAACAACAACAAAATTACCCCAGTTTCATCAAAGCATTAAATGTTAGTAACGTGAAGGATCATACCCTTTTACATCTAACTTTTCTTATCATAGTAAGTAATTCTAGACTGAAAGGTACCAACTACCACTGACAGATAGCTCAGTCTTAAGAACTGGGAGATTTTGTAAAAGGATGAAGGGCAGCTACACATTCTAAAGACTAAAGTCCAAAGAGAATGCTGACCGAACTATTTGCTTATTATCTTGTTCTTCAAGCAACCTGATTGTCCTTGCTCTGTACCGAAGAATATTTTCATTCATTAGAGTGATATCTTCAACTGCATCACCGCATGGTTAAAGGAAGTGATCCAGTATTCCAAATATTTACAAAATCTCCATCAAACAAGACAAAAAAAATCAAGCTGTACGGTTGTGACATGTAAGGGTTCCCATCTCTTCCCTGCTTAACAGTATGAGTGTACATTACTCTACTGTTAGCGGGTTAGATTTAACAACTCTGTCTATAATATACATTCCAGATCAACGGGCATACAGTACATCACTGTGAAACCTTCTAGTAACAACTGCGCTAAATCAAAGTCTTTTTTGTGTAAGCAACGCAAACGTAGTATTGTTGCTGCCTTAAAATTTTTCAATAGATATTCTGACGACTGTTTATAAATGATCTGAAATTAACAGGAGAATGGAACATGGCTGTTTTTGAAGTTACCTTCAAAATAATCAATAAACATAAATGAAAATTTTTATGATTGCCATTCAAATGTCAAATGAGGAAAAACTGTTAAGAGTAATACTTGATGTTGATGATTTTTAATATGGATTTAAGAATAACTTCAAATATTTAAACATGAACGTAAAAAATATAGAACTAATATGTTGTCTCCTAACGCAACTTTTGCAGAAATCCCAATGAATTAGTAAAAACAAGAATATTTTATTTTCTTACTTTTAGTTATTGAGGGGTCACTGTCTCCATCGTGTATTCTCAATATCTCCCCTCGTACGCCTTTTGAGTCTTGCACTAGCTGATTAGCTCTGGCTAAGGAGAGCCCAACAAGCTCGAAACGGCCGTCCCAGAGTATCAGCTCGACTCAAAAAGGCATTCTTATTTCAAAAACAAGAATAACAAGAATACTTTATTACAGCAGAGCGTCGATTATCCGAAACGTCAATTATCTTCGCCGAATTCGAAGAATTAAACAGTATAGCTTAGAAGTATTCTTTAATTTATTACTGAGTTAAAAACCATTTCCTTAATCCACTACTTTTTTATAATACTTCATATTTAAGAAAAAAAGTAGCAATAATTTTTTATACACTTAATTAACTGTAGATCTCATTGCACTCTTTCTTTTAAACTGAGTATTTCCATGTATTGATTATCCAAAGTATTTTAATTAGTCGAATCTATCTTTGTCCCAATTAGTTTGGTTAATCGACGTTCTACTGTACTTTTAATGGTCATCAGTTACTTCTTTATTTATTTGTTAACCGAATAATAAACAAGGTTTAAGTCAAACTTATATTAAACCACAAGATTAAAGCTTTAGAGGTAGAAAAAAATAAGAGCAAATGTTTTCTTCTTTTTGGTGCTTATATTTAAGGTCCAATTTATATCAAAATTAATGAACACTCATACGATAGTATTCATCTATCATTCAGGTAGATTCCTTCTAAGTTATTGTAACACTATCATCAGCAGCATACAGCAATTTTACCTATTATTCTGAACTCTGATGTATTAAGTCCAAAAGAGAGCTGGTTTTTAACCATTCAGTTAGGCCTCGTAGGATAGCTACTACTTTTTGAGTTAATTTGATACAAACGAAAGGATTGACATATTACAGAGTGAAATTGCATTCTAAAACTTTTGCTTTCTTTACGAAGCAATCGAAGGGTAGCTACAAACAGTAGAGAAAACCTATAATATCATTTTATAGTTATGAGCAACATGTGATTCGACCACCCAAAATGCTTCCAATAAAAAAAAAAGATTAATAGATTTTTTATTTTGATAAAAAAAAAAATGCTGTCTTCGAAGTGAGTGCTTTTATATCCTTTCAGAATGTATTTGCAGAATAGAAATGCAGAAATTTCACTTGAATTCGCCGTACAACACAATGCAAGGGAATATGATATGCTTTCAAGATTTCTGAAAATTCTCACTATAAATAATAACTAACAAATATAAATAACGAAAATTAACTAGATTTAAGTCCTAAATCAAAAGAGGGAAAAACAAATACGAAATCAACAGAATTTACTAACGCATTAGTTAAAACCGAATTTGTGGTTAAATGTTTTTTAAGTAAACATCTCGAATTTCTAGATATTATGATTTTTTTCTTAAATAGAATAAATTGCAAATTCTGGCCAAGTCTGCATTCATACACTTCCGTATTTCAAACTGGCAAGATCGTCATTTGAGAAAACAGTTATGATCCCAGTGAACTTTTTAAAAATATTTGAATAGAATATGTCCATCTTATAACAATCAGAGCTACTGTAATAGGAGAATTTAAATACCCTTTGCGTGTCCCGTATATTTAATACACAAGGGATAGATTCAATTCTAACAAATAGACGAATTCTACTGTAAAAGAACCTACAAAAGAAAGGCCAGTTAAAGTGATTTCGTACTTCCATTAATTCTCTATTTTTATCATATCAATCACAATAATTTTCATTCAGTTTGCCTCTTCTGAAAGGGGGTGGTGAAATGGCTCCTTTTGGTCAAGTATCCTTTGAATTAAATTAATTTATTTATTTGGCATAAAACTAAACTTTAACAACAACTTTAATCCTTTAATTAAATCTAACCACCAAGTCCTCCTCTTCAACGTTCCAATATTTGATTTGGGAATAGAGATCAATACTTACCATCGCAATATTAATTACATATTCAATCAATCGATACAGCACAATTATAGCAAAGCTAATAAATACTGCCTTTGCATTATAGTAAGTATCAAATCTCTAATATCATTATTATTTCGATCTCCAATTCTATTCATTATACATTTCATGATTAAATTTAAAGCATTAAAAGAAAAAGAAGCAACTCTTAACAGGTGACACGTAACATCCAACGTTGTCCTTCTATTAAAGGTTAACTAACACAATATTTTTTTTATTTTTAAACAATAACAAAACACTAACTATAAGTAACTTCTGGGACGGAAACTATCGAAAACAAGATCCTATTGAAACCTATTTGAATTTCGACTGATTCATGGCTACAAAATAAACTGCAAGGGTTTATTCATGTAAACTAACTTTTATCAGGAAAGCCCATTTCAAAAGTGAACCGTTGAAACTATATCAGGAATATCTCGGGGTTTTCTGGGTTATTTTTACCATTCAAACGAATTGATACGTTTTTCTTCAACATGAGGACTATTTTTGAAAAGCGATCGGCAACAGTCATTTGGTCTTAACTACCTAAACTACTTTCGACAGAATATGTGATTAAAAGGGTTTTAATACAATACAATCCCACCCGCCTCAATATACAATCCCTCCTCCTGTCACATCAGCTTAATACTCTTGTCACACAATTTGTTCTTTCTTCTCTTCGCCCCCCCCCCTTTTTTTCTTTACTTCACTCCCCCTGAGCCTGCCTTTTTATGACTCCGTAGAAAAAGAAAAAAAAAAAAAAGGACGACAAAACTAACTTTCCCTGCTTCCAGAACAATCGTTGTGATTGGACGACTGAAAGATATAAGATTCATCACAAAGGAAACAGAACAACATTCAACAGACAGACAGACAGAGGGACCAGCTAAGAAATCGTTACGCCACTGAACTTTAAGAAGCGCAACAGAGGCCAGTTCATAGAAGATAAGCCAGTCAAAAAGCATTACACTACAGTTATAAATATTAGACTGAATTTCAGAAATTCATGGAAATATAACCACAAACCTTCAACAAGGAATATTGAAAAACAAACAACATAATGCATACAGTCTATGTATATTATTATTATTAACGATTTGATATCGATTTTTATTAACACTATTTCTAAAAGTTCGGTTATACATACATAAGAAATATTTGTTATTTCTCTAAGTTATCGAAATTTCTTAAGTTTTGTTTTTGCTGATTTTTTTTAATTTAATTTAAAAAAAATTTTTAAAATAATTTTTAATATGTATGTGTGTGTAAAGTGGGCATAAAGTAAATTTGGTTGCAATTGTAACCAAACATGTTAACATGAAAACTACGAATAATATTGTTTCTAATATATAAGTCATTACTACGACATACATATTGTAACATTAATAAAGTAATATCTATTTTTTTGGAATTTATATGCAGTTTGAAGCTAAAGTTATCAGTTCAAACAGATTCACTTTTATTCAAATTAAATAACATACAGAACACCTAAGTTATGAATATCAAATATACTACATTTAGGTTTTTTTGTTTTGTTTTAATTTATCAGTACTCTGAAAAATATCCAAAAAAGCTAAGAAGACTTATTCAATTAGGTTTCTTGGCAAAACAAAGACTTTATCTAGGCTTTAGCTGTGCATAAAAAAAAAAAAAAAAAAAATGTTCAGTGAAATTTTAGAACAGTTACTGCTGTTCACGTACTCTATTAAAAACTCCACTAAAACAGCTGATGCGATTGAGTTTTCTCGACTTTAAAAATCACTAATTCTAAAGCCTATCATTAGATACAATAACAGTGGTAAAGAAGGAGGAAGGGGGCGTTGCAATCAAAAGCTTTTGCATTTATGTAAATACATCGTTATTATCAAAAACTCGGCACCGAAAATAATTTAAAAACAGACCCTCGAGGGATATCCGGTTGCGTTGGTCCAATGAATAAAGCAGGTGCCACCAACACAATTTAATGGAAGGAAACAAGGTTGAAAAAACAACCCTATCCCCCATCTACGGATAAGAAGATTCTATGTATTTTCGATAAACTATTGTTAATAGTGGTATTTCTAATGAAAAACTCAGTATCTCGAAAGATCTTAAATTCGCCAACGGCAGCAGCAGAATAACTGCCTCTGAAATTTTGTCTAGAAATACTCCGGGATATCAAAGACCAGTTTCAGTCTCATTCGAACTCACCGAGAAGAGCTCAAGTCAATTCGACTGTTCCACTGGAAACTTTGCTGATGCCTTTTATTTGTAAATACCTAGAAAAATCGTTTTCCATCTGTTTTACATTTCTTTTAAAAGATTCTCTGACGTCCGGATTCAGCAACTGACAGCAAGAAGTAACATTCTGAATATTGATGTTAATTTGAGATAAAAGAGGGAAACTGCAGTAAGTTTATTAGTTATTCCTCTGCGTAACTAGCGATACACTAAAGACAAAAAAAAAAGTAATGAAGAAAACAGTGTCCAATCACAAGTGTTAGTTAATTTTTTGTCTTATGAAGACGGACATTTTACTTTTTGTCAAAACGTTATTTTTCTACGATTGGAGGGAACAGTAGAGAATCAAACACTGAACAGACAGGAATGAGATAAGAAAACGTTCAATTAATCTGTTTGTTTATTACAGACTGACATTTTTTTAACAAAAATACTGTTACAGAGATACCAGCCCACGGAAGGATACATTTTTGCTTTTTATTTAAATATCATAGTTATCCAAAATAATAAATTATTGCCTGAAAGATTTATACATTTAGAATTTTCTCAAGGGTCTGAAATCCTCAAGATATGATAACTAAATAAAATAAGTTATTTATAATTAATTATTTACCCTAATAAAAAAGTTATAAACAAAACAAGAACATCGAAGATGGAAAATCCATCTTTCGAATATACGGAAAGGAGTTCTTATAAATCGTTTATCTTTTGTTTCAGTTTATGGCAAAATGAATTAAAGTCGACAGTCAAATCTAACATAGTTAAATATTCAACTTCTTAGGGTAATTAGTATGATTAAATATGCATCATACAATAATGGATTTGGGGGGGGGGGACCTAAGATATGGGTCCAAATCTATCAGAATCAATATGGAGCTCAGTGATTAATCCTATCTCTATTAAAGTTTGTTTCCTAAAACAAGTACTTTTTTAGTTTCATTATTTTGGTATTTTGAGCTTTTGATATTTTAAGAGTATGGTTTTGGACAATAGATGTTTAGTTATCAGCTCTAAATGTAAGGAATGCAACAGGGATCTTGTATTTGATAACCCAGTGAAGTTTCCTACAATCCATAGTGCTTGCATTATCTTTATGACGACGTCATAAGAGGGTCAGCAGATATTAGCGGTGTTTGCTTCTCCATGGAATCGGTAACAAAAATAATAGAATATTTGTATTTGAATGCTTAAATGTTCAGTTTTCAATTTCCACGAATAACGACTAATTATACTTCTATTTCAGATACTAAACAAACACATATACAAATAATAAACTTCTATTGTATTTAAAGTTTCTTCTGGGAGCATACGTAGAACCATAAATGTTAGTTTCCATCCAGTTCTGATTAAATATTTGTATACACAAAACATTCATGATCAGAGTTTTTTATCATCAACAAGAAAATTGCATTTTGTTTTGAAATAAAAAAGATATGGAGAATTTTACAATTTCTCTAATACAGCAATCATTATTATTGTGATTGTTTTATTCTATTCTACAACCGTCCGCTTTGTTCGAGTGTCTGGAGGCCTGGCATCTTCCATGTCTCTTATCCGAAACCTTGTAATCAACTGAGGTCTCGCCCAATGAATTGTAGCTCCCTTCCACGACACGACATCATAAAATTTCGATTAATTTTTATGAACTTTGGAATAATATTTTTCTGCCCTCAAAAAAGTATTAATAATGAAGGAACTGTTGGAGGAATATAAAGTCGTTTTGGGGGGAAAGTCTCGTTAGAGTGACTGAACAGAGCAAATAAATAATCATATATTAATAACTAATAAGCAAATGTTATTTTACTGACGTAACTTATTTTCATAAAGCTTTATAAAGAGATTGCTATGTATTCCAATACGCCACTTTTTATTTAAAGAATACAATTACAAGAAGCCAATTTTTATGAATGCAGGCTTAAAACTAACATAACAGTTTTAAGAAAAATAAAATTATAGAATAGGATGGATATCAAAGAATATTGGGATGCAATGTTCATAAAGTTGTATGCGAAAGTCACAAAAATGACTCAGGAGAAAGAAAAGCGAGGGAAACACTGCTGCACCTTTTCACTTCCTTCTCCCTAGCTTGTGCAGTGGACTCAACTGAACTCAGTGGGGTAAATCTGCCAAGCAAGCTATCCCCCTGCCCTCAGCATTCAAACCCTCCACTTATGAAACTTTGATGAGTGAGGGTCTCTGGCTGCGACGGTGCTTCGCCCTCGAATATTATCCAGAACTACAATTATTACTGGCTCATTTTAAATACTGGGCTTCGTTATCTGTTAAAATATTGTTACTTTGAATTTCGAAAAGCAAATCATCATCTAAATAAAATCGAAATTTAATTCAAAATAACGTATAATCCTGCTTAAGTTTCGACACCATCTCCAAAACTAGACACTTGGTAACTAACATGAATGAAGGAGATCGTTTGCTACATATTTTTTGCAAAAAGAATCGATCTGAATAAATTTCAATTTTAGTCTTTTAAAAAAAAGAAAATAATTGTAATTTTTGCACATAATTTAAAGTGTTTAAATGTACTTTGCCAAGCAATTAATAAAACAAAACAAAAAATTCTTTTTATAATTTATAAATTTATACTTAAAAATATATTAGGATGTTTGGTACATGAAATACACAAATTCATCATCTACATCAGAATTTCGCATCTGATGGTTGCGAAGCCCGCAGTAGATTTTACTGCAAAGCCTCAGTAAAAATTTTGTAGTGGCGTCTCTATTTAATAGATTTTATATAAACTATCTTGTTGCCAACATTAAGGATTGTCCGTAACCATAGTTATTTATTCACTTTTGTTTTTGGATGGCTGATGTAAGCCACTCGTTTATACTTTTTCTCACGGATTACGGATGGATTCGCCTTAAATATAATGTTGAAGAGGTTCGTGGATCAAAAAAAGGGAAGTGTTTAGATAAGCGATTGCTTTTCTAAACTAATTCACTTACTAATATTAATTTCAAATAATATCAAAAAATCTGATATATTGACTATCCAACTTGCGGTAGCATAAGAACTAGATTGTGATCGAAAACAATATTATTGTCAACATCCATTTCAAGTTCCTACAGCATTCATTCTATTAAATCTTACATTAATTCGTATACAAGAAATGCGTTCAATAGTAAAAAAATAAAAAAAATAATAAAAACCTATTATTTACGGTTGTTACAATATTTACTCACAGCTAACTACTTGTGAAGTTCTGATCCTTTTAAACTGAAATACAGTGAATTAATAGCATCCAAACTACCTTCAAGAATTTGCTCAATTTCAACTGACACCTATTTAAAAGAGAAAGAGTTTTTGAAATCTATTTAAGTAAGCTTTCAAAACATTATTTATGTGATAACGATTTATTTATTCTTTATTTACTTTTTAAGCAAAAAAGATAAGTTTTTATTATAATGTTTTACACCAAAGTCATATTCTTATTTTTCTCTGTAAGTTTCACAAGAACCTTCCACTCATTTTCTAAGTAACTAATTCTAAATGTTGGATGTTGACTAATCCTTTGGGTGGGTGGGGACTCGTCTGGGTCGACACTCCTTTGCGTTCCATAAAGACGCATTCCTTCCAAGTATCCCAACTTCTTCTACTTGAAAAACCGGAAAAAGTGGAAACGAGAACCGCCGACGGAGCAGCGCAGACCAAACATCTCCTCAGACACTTGAAGACCATTTTCCCACTAAATACCTCAATGAAGCCTAAACCCACCGTGAAGACCTTTGGCGAAGTCTCAAACGAGATTCTAGTAATAAGAATATATCAGGTTTCGGTATTAAAAATCTTCACCACATCTACAGTAAGCACAGGGCAGTGCATCGTGGAACAAACGATAGTAAATGAGATCCAATACAAACCCTTGCCAATCTTTAACCAAATGGGGAATTAATTTAAAAATCAAATCACATTGGCTACAGTAATGTTCAGCGCTTGTTTCACGTAAAACAGAATGCTTTAAACATGGAAGACTGAAACATCTTAACTTCAATGGCATCCTTCCATCCTCCGTCCATGTTCCATTAGAGAAGACAGTTGTGTGATGAATTTTCGTTGAAGATATCACGTAACGATAAACATCAAGGGGGGAAGGGGGAGGATGTGAAAATGAATGAAAAAGAAATTATAGAGAATTGATTCATTTTTAATCAAATACAGAAACTCTTTCACTAAGATAGAACTCACAGCGGTTCATTTAAAGACAAAACTGTGGGAATAGGGGGGGGGGGCAAACAGTTCCTTCACTATTAAAACAATCTAACGTGCGGCTAAGAATACAAACAAATAATGAAGACCAATAACAAGAAAAGATCTTTTAAACACGAAAAAATTAAAATAGTATTGACATGTTTGAGATACCCGTTAAAACGGTATCCATCTTCAGAATAAAACACAAAGGAAATAAACAGTTAACAGTTTTTTTAAAAAAAGCAAGCGGGAACCAATCTACAGGCCGTCAGGGTCCTTTCAGGGTCAGTCTCTTCACTAGTTTCCAAGGAGGAAAGGAAGAAAATCACACAGAAAATTACTCATATATAAATTTGGTTTTCGCTTCGTGTGTTTGTACTAGTGTAGTCTCCAATACAAATACATCTTTAATTGATAAACATTATAATTAATAATTTAATTTAATTATTTAGTTAATACAATAATTATTAATATTAATTTGTTTAATATTATTTATGCTGAAATTATTCATAAGTATTAATTAATCAATCAATCAATCAATCATTAAAGTAATAATATTGCTTTGACATTTTTCGCCTCTTCCTTAGGAAAACGTCCCTCTGTCCCTGTTTAAAGAATGTATTTTAAATTTGAAATATCTCCGATAATAGAAAGGGAATGATATGGACTCGGCCTTTTTCAATGCAATCACTTGCATCGAAAACTAGGAGAAACGAACCCCGAACGTCATCCATTCAGCGTCACACAACACCTGCAATGAGTTTCAAGGCTTTTGAAATACATACGTATTTAATGTTTGTATTTTTTCCCCCCTTTATTTTTATTATATTGAAAAATAAAAGTATATATTTATTTTATGGAGAATACTGACAATATTCAGGGATTAAAAGAATAGTTTACTGATGTTATTATTGGCTTTCGGAGACGTGAAAAACTGCAGAGCAACGAAGCACAAGACAAAGCCAACATCTGGCAGGCAGAGGGAAAAGGGAGACGGGGTCTCCGCTAACCCTTTATCTACTGCTGTGGGGGAAGAAGGGGGACAAAAAAAAGAAAGAAAAAAGATAGCTAAATGATAAAATAACACTGAATTCATTATTCCAACGAAATAGTAAAAATTAAAATAAAATAAATAAAAACAAAGATCTATCTTTGCTACAATGAGAAAAAGCAAGAGCAAATAATAAAAAGTTCGCAGACACATCGTAAGATTCCATAGTAGTATTCTTAAATAAAATGCTTTTCATGCGAATAATGAATATAGAAGAAATACCTAAAACTGGATTTCAATAACTTACATATTGATATGAATTCGGGTCACAACTGATTCCAAGATATTGAAATATTTTGCTTTTACTTTTAAATATTTATTTCTTCACTTTAAATAGTTGGGGGGAAAAAGTATCTTTTTTCTTACTTTGAAGCATATTGATTAAAGGCCAAATTCGTTGACAAATTAATCCTTCTTAACTCGGCGACAGTTTATTTCTATAACTGATAACTTTAGGAAAACAAACATTTAAAAAAAAAAAAAAAAAATAGTAGTTTTGAAATCAAAGAGAAATAACAATTTAAGGAAGCAAGCTTGACTGCAAATGTTTTATCGACGTCACCAAATTCTTTTTTCCTTGTTTTCAGGTTAAAAACATTATTTTAATGGTTTTTAAAATAAATTCATGTGGTAGAGAGCTAATTGGCCAATACATTTAACCGCATTTCTTGCCTACAGTAAAACCAAGCTTCTGACATTTTAACAAAACAAGGAGTTTTTCTGTTGGTTATTCAACGCAAAAAGGCTTTTCTGCTTTCTTCCTGGAGTTCATAACCCATTGGGTTGGCACAACCGGACAAACCTGCCACGAGACGAGACGAACTAACAAATCCAGGTTTCTTGAAGCCTCTACCTCTCCCTCCCTGTAGTCAAAACCAGAATGGGAGTGGACCAAGAAGGGTCAGTCCAGGTCAGGGATATATTTACTCTACCCTTATCCCCCATTCCCAACGGCGGGTGAGTTCCCCTCCGGTACAGGAATGCACCTTATGAGGGAATAAGACCCCTCTCTGCCAACCCACCCCTTGAGTCTCTACCCCCTTCCAACAGAATTTTTGTTTACTTGTTGGGGTCAGCCAGTGGGTCATCCCAGAGCCAGAACACATTTCGGCCCTTCAACAAGAACCGGGTTCCACACGACGACGCTGTCTGAGAGCAGCAACCAAAAACTAGCAGAGAGAGAGAGAGAGAAAAAAAAGGAACAAGGACTTGTAAGGGGGAACCGTGAATGCTTTAAGTAGATGGCGGCAGCAGCATTCGACTGAACTAAACTATTGCATGTGGCTATTAATCGTTATACGTCTTGAAAAGTAGAAGAGAAACTTCAAAATAATATATAAGATCTGAAATTTAAAAATTCTGTTTTTATCATTCAAAAATGTCAAATGACTGACAATGTTTTAATTTGAAGAAATGTCAGTTTGGAGGGGAAAAGGAAAAGAAACATTTTCTAAGTCTTTAAAGTTACTGTAATTTTAAGAACATTATAATAATTGGTTACTGCTCGAATGTTACATTACGGGTTTAAAACTTTCGAATCTACTTCTACCACTAACAATTTTTATTTATCTTCATTTATAATTTCAAGTTTGCAAAGAATACAGCATTATCCTTACTTATTTGCTTTCGTAATAATACTTAAATAAAATCTTAAAATTTTGTAAATAAATAAAATATATTGGAAACTGCTGGAAAATGGAAAGAGACTTTTGCAACTGAGCAAGTTTGACGTCTCCTTCCTTTACATGTCTTCAGTCATTTCTAATTTATAGTCAAAACAAGCAAACCTAACAACCAGTGATTGTCAATCAAACTGACAACTAACTCATCACAAAAACAAAGGATACAGTGTTTGAATTCAACAACCTACATCACAAAACTCTTTTAAAATTTAACACATGAAAAAAAAAAGGTAGAACATCATTTTTCTACCACCGTTGAGGAAAAAAAAAAAACATACTTCCACAATCTGAAATGGAAATTTTCAACGGAAAAAACATGAAAAATAAAATTCGTGAAACAAATATCAATAGCGACGGAAGATAATGTGAAATTAAGACTTCACGTTAATCAAAAGCACGATCGCGATGGTCGATTTTTTCCAAAGAATATAGTTGAGTCTGAATTTCATCCATTCTACGAAAAGAACCATGGAATATTTATTATTGTTGTTAAATTATGTGGTGGTTAACTTTTCTATTTCAAATGAAAAGGCAAAATTCAGTGCCTGTATCCATCAAAAGGAATCAAAAATATTCCAGCAATGTATCAGTTTTTATTTTTACTGTTTATAATGGATCTATAATTTCTGCAACATTAACCTTGGAAATAACTAGCTGGTTCACAAGTCTCTCTGCAACTGTCATTAAGATACATTTAATTCTACCCTGAAAAAAAAATCTAAAACAAACCCGCAAATTAAGCTGCAAGGTGGAATTTTCTTAGAACATTCGTAATCACTTAAAAGTACTATCATCTTCGGTATATTCCCATGATTTCGCAAAGAATTTCAGAGTTCGAAAGCTCTTCTACAATAACTTCTCCAAAATTACGGATAGGAAGACGTCACTGTGCTACCACTACAGTTGAACGGATATTGGACGATATTTTAACATCAACACCGGTCGTATGGCCAATGTCGGCGAAAAATTCGTTGTTGTGTCAAATCGCTTTCGTCCGATTTCTTTAGTCAGATTTTTGAAATTTGAAAGTCACGTGAAATACGCGTAATACTTTGGCCAGAGTATGCTATTTTAAGTATATGACTTCTTCGGATGAAAGGTAGCATTCTGTCTTTTTAAGTAACAGTGATTTGCTGGAGGAAATATTAAGTTACGCTTTCAAAGATAAGTTTTCGAATAGTTCTTAGATAGCATCAAGTATTGGCTTTGAATTAGCCATTAAAAGTATTTTGACTTTTTTATTTTGCAAAAATCATAAAAACTTAAAATCAACCCCTTTTTTTGTTTTAGGAAACAAAAGAAATTAGTAATGGAAGAAGAAAGGCAAAACCTAAATGCCTGCTTTGGAAGAGTCAGTAAAGAGCGTCAATTACCCCAGGGAGAGGTAAGTGGGAGGAGAGAGTAGACAAGAAAAATCTGAACAAAAGGCTGTCAAACGAGGGGGTGGGAGGGGATTCCTCGTTTCACTCTGCCTTCTTGGAAGCAGCTGAACATATCCAAGAAACCTTGAGGGATTTCCCCAAGAAATTCTACAGTTCAAGATTTAAAAAAAAAATCTGTTAAATCTGGAACTTGCCATCAACAGACACAACAATAGGGTTCAATGACAATTATTCTGTATTGAAAAAAAAAAAAAAAATAAATAATAATAATGAAAGAAAGAAATGATAAATGCAAAATCATTTAAATTATAAATATTTCCAATTTTAAGTGATAAGCTTTGCACAAATTCTATAATAATTAAAGCATAAATGATAAGGTTTAAAATAAATATAAAATTCAACGTACAATTGTTCGTCCTTTGTTCATTATGTTTGCGAGACAACAGTTCTCACAAATAACAGTTCAGTACAGATTAAGCTATACTGTAACGTTCAACACACCAGCGTGATGAAATTTAAAAATTTTATTTCTTCTTCACCCTATCCAAAAAAAATTTGTATATATATGATGTATAAATGCATATATTTACTTGTTTAATTTTTTTAACAAGAAATTCTTCCCTTTCAGAAACACTGAATAAACAACTTAATAAAAACTTATAAACAAATGACCACCTTGAAGTCAATATGAACAAGGAAATCTTACAAGATAACAGCCATTCCTTAATAGAAATATTTGTGAATTAATATGTTATGGATTCAACGGAAAAAAAGAACAGGTGTGAGCCAACTAGTAAAAGCAGTCAACATAAGACTCCTTCAGAGAAATCAGCTTCTCTTTGAGAGGGATAAGTAGTGAACACCAGCTGCACCAGGTGGTGCAAGAGTAGAAAGCAAAGGCACAATTTCATGCATTTATATTTCAGAAGGTTATAGATCCTTACTTTTTTTTTTCCAACCTCTACCATTCCATAAACAAAATAGTTTAATCTAATGACAATAGACGACTTCTTCAAGAGGGTAATTCTCTTCAGCTTTTAATATAATCGCCAATCAGTAATACAACTTCAAAATAATAACAATAATCTGATCTCA
This sequence comes from Thereuonema tuberculata, assembly GCA_023159025.1. Lineage (NCBI taxonomy): Eukaryota > Metazoa > Arthropoda > Chilopoda > Scutigeromorpha > Scutigeridae > Thereuonema > Thereuonema tuberculata. The sequence goes on from JAFIDM010000001.1 coordinate 65,347,310, forward strand.
CGTTAGATCCAGTAATATCTACAGCAATTTATTTACACAAGATATTCCAAAAATAAGCAATATAATGTTGTTTTAATACCAACTATTTATCTTTGGCCGTTACTTTTTAAAAATAATGAAGTCGATTTCAGTTCTATCAAAATTCCACACAGAAGAAAATGCTATTTTCTTTTTTTAATCAGAATTTTATTATTACAAAAATCCACTATTCTGTTATTTTTCTTTACCCTTCCTACTCTGAATTCATTAATCCTTGGAGGTTTTTTATAGCTTCTCACTTTAATAACAATCGATAACTCATCAGGATATTTTCCCTCCTAAAACAGGATAATCAATTTAGTCCTGTTTAATATAAAAAAAAAAAAAAAAGTAAAAGAAAACCAGGTTCGATAATCGAACAGAGTAAAATAACAGTAGAGCAATATATTGAAAGGTAAACAGCAGACACTCTTTATTGACATTCAACGCAATACAAGAATAATAAAATTAGCATCAATAACAATCTCCTTCAGGTGGAAAAGTATCAGCACTTCAATCAAATGCATAACAAGTACATTATGGTTTTCCATATCCGACAAAGCGTTAAAACTTGAAAGTGAAGCACAACGTATTTTAATATTTGAAATCTTCAAATCGCCCAGTACTTTATTTAGGAATTTTGTAATGACTTTCACATTCAATGTCTGTATGACATTTTAAAATATTTTTTGCAATGTTTTACCATCAGTGCAAAGCTCTGTTGATTTAAATATCTTAATACTTACTGTCATCGATTTTATTGTTAATTTTTCCTAGTTATTTTAGATATTTCTTGCATTTCGTCTAAGCTATTATTTCCTACGATTATTTTTATGAAGTTGTTTTAAGTAAAATGGTTTCCACCAATCAATTGCAGGAGGAGGTACACGATCAAGACAGATAAACATACCCAATACACGCTTATATTAATAGAGATTCCCTTAACAATGGAATGGGTCTTCGTTACCCCTTTTCCGTTCGTGAATAAAAGTTATGGTAAACTAGTGCCATTTTAAATTCGGCTTCGTTGCAGTTAATCGTATTTGGGCGTCGCAAAAGAGAAACTTGGCTGCTCGTGATCGATCTGTGCCCCACGAACCCCCATTTCCCGTTCAGCCCCTACTGCGTGCGAGCGAGAATCAATACACGAGGCTTCGGTTAATCGATGCTATGGCACTCACTGCAACGCCGATGACCCTTCCTCCGCCAGAGGTCGCTCTCAAACCTGGTGGTGGTATCCATTGTCCATTCGTGCCTTTGGCAACCCAAATTAAAAAAAAAAAAAAAGAAAAGAAAGAAAAATAGCCAAGGATCCAAAATCCAAGCAAAACACTAAAATTTCATTTTGACTTTTTAAATATTGTTAACCAATAACCTTAACAAAAAAAAAAACAAAAAAAAATTCGAAAATTTTCAAAAAATATAAATTTTAGGAAATGCAGTTTCTAAAGAACAAATTCAAGAATTAATTATGAGTAAAAATTTCCCTTTTTAAATTTCAGATACATGCTAACAAAACAAGTCAAATTAAATTGCCTTTTAATGAAGGATGGAAAATTAAAGCAGTAGAAAAAGACTAAACTGAAATTGGTAAGATATAACTGCAAAGACACTTTTAACTTATTTTATCTATCAAAAGATTTTTATATAATAATAGTAATGTAATCCCTCACTAGACTTTTTCTTTACAATCACTGTTATTTCTTTAATATATGTATATTTTTACAATCTACAAAATAACGAAAAATAGTATTGTATCTTTCCAAAACACAGTTGCACTTCAGTGTTGGCAATTTGTAAATGTTTAGTCAACTCTGGAAAAGTGTTTTTAAAAAAAGCTTTAGAATATTTTACTGAAGTTTCTTCAAAGAATGAATAAAGACAAGAGAGAAAATTCGTTTCTAGACTGGAAAAGGACTCAGCAGTTCTGAAGTTAAAAGGAACCTTTCAAACATTAACTCAACGTTGCCACCGTTTCTAAAGTAGCTTGGCATTGTCAAGAAAACGACAGGAAAACCACTGTCAGAATAAACTAAGTCGTAACAGAAACTTTTTTCAAATAAACAACCTACTAAAAATCAATGTCGTTTTCCGCACGTTACCAGAACAAGAACGAAATGCTGGAATGGGAAATCGAGACCAAGACTAGAACAGAAAGAAAAGCCAAAGAAGAAAATACCAATGGTAAGGTCAGACGGTGGCCATCGCCACTGGATTCTTTTTAGGCCGGTTTCCCCATTTCTTTCTTTTTTTTTCTGGAATCCACAGAAACAGGAATCCAACAACAATTGTGCGAAATTCGTCTGTTGGTCTGTCTCGATGGCGGTGGTGTGGAGGGGGGAGTTGCTGTTTTGAGGCCACTTGGGGTAGAGGAGGGCAAGGAAGGGGTCACTGACGAGACGACGACCGCGCAGTCTGCCCACTATTCACAGCATCCCGACTGGCATTGACCCAAGGTATCTGGCCTTTACAGATGTATTTATAATGTGTATGTAGGTCTATGTGTGGTCACATCTCACACACATACACATATTATATATATAAGCCGGACAGCGATTTGGGATTTGAAAATGCTAATACCAAAAAACAAATCACTATATATGATATATATAAAGAATAAACGGTGACAGAGACAACTCATAGACATATTAAAAATTGAGGACAAATATTTTACTGTCGAGTTTCCAAATTTAAAGTTGTTCAGCTTCGATATTCGTACAACCCTAACATTAATAAATAAAGAAAAAAAAAATAACTTCCAAATCTCTCAATATGTATACGGTAGCGAGTTCAGTCTTTAATTCTTGGTGGATGTATTTCACCTCTCTACTTTTGCAGTAATACTCAATGGATAGGCATTAAATAATGTCCTAACTTAATTCATTAAAAAAAAAATTAATATAGAATAGAAATAAAGGTCTATGGAATTAGGCAAGGAAAAAAAAAACCCTGCTAATGCCACCCATGTTTCACAAATTTGATGACCTTCTGTGGAAGATCGAATTCTTAAAAGTACAAACGTGACTGAAGTAGGATTTCTTTTTGTACAGTAAATTCTACTAAGCACCTCATCAGTTGAACAACTAACTATCGAATATCCACTTACGAATTCTAGAATGTACTTTCATAAAAGAAGATCTAAGCCAGACAACGATTTTATTTAATTTCTTCCATTCTTAATAAAATAAAATTATTAAGCACTGTCTAACTCAAGCATTTCTTTTATTATATGTTACCATTTTCATACTACTACAAACGAAATCCTAGACCAAACAATGATTGATTTGCCTTCAGCATAATGAATAGTTCATTTATTTGCCATCTATGTTTAATTGTATCCAGATTAGGATTGTGGTAGGGTAGCGTATAGTTCAGCAGAAATGCTGGATAACTGTTTTCAGTGCTTATTTTTATTTATTTATTTACTTTTTTTTCCTCAATGCTGGACTCTTGGCAATTTTTGCCTCAACATACAACAACTTGGACCCAAGCCAGCTCTGGAACTTGAAAGCCAGGCCCAGACGCATCAGCCTACCAACAGGCCACTGCCTTGACCACAAGACAACGACGATTATTTATAATTTGCTTAAGTCCTATTTTATGTAAATGATAAAAATTCAAGAAAAATCATCAACAACCTTACAAAAATAACAAAATATTAATATTGGTTTTTAGAAATCTGGTAGACATTTCACAGTTGGCATTTTGTTTTTGATAAAACAAAGTTCTGTTTAACCACTGATCACATTGAAGTCAAACATTTCAAAGCAAAAACTACTGCCTAATTTTCTAATAATAGTTCTCAGAAAAACCAAAAGTTCAGAATTAGCTGAACTCGAAACTCCGTTTCAAATACTAAACTTTTACGAGTGTTGTAACGTCCAAAGCTGCAAGATGTAGAATCAAAAATGAAATGAGCAAGTCCTCAGTTTTCCTTCTGCATTATGTAGTCTTACTATATTTTACCCTATACCCTTCCTTCCTTTCCTAAAATGCACCCCTGTCTTTTTGTGTGTGAGAGGAATTGTTTGCAACTCGATTTGTGCAATGCAGAATCGTATTCTCTACTAAGTCCTACGATTTTTAATTGAGCTTAACCGAAGATGATCTTAACCCAAGTTAAGATTCAACATTAATGATAGCGATTTAATAATGACCAAGCATACCATTAACTAAAATATAACTTGGTCTGATGTAATCTTATGCTGTAATTATTAAACAAAAACAAAAAATGAACCTCTCTCTTAAAATGTCTGCATATTTTTATTTTTTTTTAATATTTCCCTTTCTGTGCTGAAAACATTTGGAAAATCATTATTTTTCCTGATAAATAACAGAAGCCATTGTAACCATCTGTTTCAGAAAAGACTCGAATTCATCAAAAACAATCATCTCTATCTCCAGTCATCCATTTTTCAATCTAGGACAGCTGTTTTGTGCTTATTAACTCATCAGATAGACGTGCCAAATAAAATTAAAAATGCACAGTATCTACAAAATTCAATTGATAAGGCATTGAATGAAAGAAGAATTGTATAAACATGAAAAAGAAACATTTAAAAACTACAGTAATAATAATAATAATAATAAAACAATACCGAAGAAAAAGAAACTCTTATAAATTTTAATGAAATATAGAAAATACCTTAATAATGCCAAGCTGTCAAAAATATAAAGCAGTACGAAATTATTAAGAAAAAAATAATAAAAATAGTAAATAAATTAGAAATAAACTGTCTTTATTCAAAAAAAAAAAAAAAAAAAGGAAAATACTTAAAGCATTTTGAGCTTCTACAAAACTGTAATTGTAAACGTGTTTGTTTCCCTTTAACTCAAAAGTAGAAATCATTCATAAAACATGTAAAGGATCCCAAATATCGAATTAAAAGTTAAATTCATTCCATGTGAGCTTTTCTTTTTCATAACATCTTTCAAATAAAAGGAAATCTTATTTGTCTGGATAAATTAAAGAAATCTGAAATGAATAATAGAGAAAGACTAATATTATAAGTTTTAATAGTAATAAATTCAACACTTTAACGAAGAGAAATAATATCAAAATCCAAATTCTAATTCCCAATAAAAAAAAAAAAAGACAATTCTATAAACTAGTACTAAATAATTAGGAATATACTGATTTAATATAAATTAAGGCAAAATAAATACTCATATCACAATGTGATTATCTCAACAACAATTCTGTATTTTAAGAGAAAAAAAGAAAAAAAAAGTTTAATTACAAAGATCTCTCTCTCTCTTTCTCTAACTGTATGAAGAATAATTAAACAATTAACTAGAAAAAAAAATAGCCAAATCAAAAAAGTTATTTATCTAGAATTTAACCGATAAATCAAATAAACTGGGATTTTTAATTAAAAAAAAAAAAATTTGCAACTCCGCCTTGAAATTCGCCATTATTCGTTTTCCTAAATATTTCCATAAATTCTTAACAGTCCCTGAAAGACCATGGTTTCACCTAAGGGAATTGAAATGATAATAACTAATAAAAATTATTAAAATATGTTGGAACTGATAATGCAATTTAAAGTACAAACGGCAGTTTTATTTTCTTTTTCTCCCTTCATAAAACATTTTCGTTTTACAGTTTGTTCACTCAATCATAGACAAGATTTCTCTAAAATATATCAAACTACACAATTATAATGGATACACGAGGGAATTATAACCGAAATTTTCTTAAATCTTAAGAAATTCGATAAGATCCATGAACTAAATTACTTTTTTTTTTTTTTTTTAAGTTATTCTTTATTATTAGTACCTGATTTCAAGATATGCAAGTTTACATTTTTCAAAATGATTCCATCCTGTTTGAAGATGAAAACAAAATAATATAAATAAATAAATAAATAAATAAATAAAGCACTTGCGGTAACTTATTTCATCATCAACTTTGACTGTGATACATTTTAAATATATCTAATCAATACCAGGCTTCAGCAAATCAGTCCAGAACCACAAGGGCTCCAAACATCAAAATTTCAAAACAACTTCAGAAGCTGTACCAACTGAACTTCAAACTCGCCTAAGATATTTCTTTTCTACGAGGTTTAAAATTGACTGCAAAGGTTTCGTCAAGGTTTTACTTATGCAAAAAAGAATCCCTGCCCCAACCAAAAGTTTGAGAACCACCACTTTTTTTGATAGAAGGCGATCTTTCAGTTTCAACTCAAACAATAGCAGCAACTGAAATGCCTTCTTAAATCTACTGCCCCTAACGATCATAGGATTCTTAATTACATAACTACTTTCTGTTTTCGTTACTTCTAAAATTGATTTAAGAATCTGCAAAATGAAAAGCAAATTTAACGTCCTTAATAATATATAAATAGAGAGAAAAAAATCACAACTGGACAGTAAATATGCCTTCGCACACCGAGCCAACATCAATGGGAATTCTGAACAGCTGTTTCATCCTTATTAGGAATCATCAGCAGAATTTACCCTTGATGTTTGGCTCAGTTGCGCGAAATTTGCAAAATGTTAAATTAGATCTAGAAGCTTAAGGGTTCATCAAAATCGGTCATTTATTACTACTAATCTATTAATGGGCGTATTTTTTTTTTTAAAAAAAGGGCGTTTATAGAAAAGACTTCAGATTCTCTTCTATTATAGGATACTTATTTTCCTATCACTTTATCGACTAACTTGAACAAACTACGAAATTCTAGTTCCCTTAAAAGTTTAAAAATAAGTTTGTTATCTGGGTTAAATCTTATCATGACTTCTTTTAAGGGAGAGAAAAAAAAAAGGAACATGTATTATAAATTCATACTTGAGGACAGGTACCAACTGCCAAAACCAATTTACAATTCTTCGTACTCATTTCAAACGAATATCCCAATTCAATTAGATTTTAAGTCAACTAATAGAATTGGAAAGCAATAATATCTAAACTGTCAAATGGATTTATTTATTTATTTATTTATTTATTTTTGATCATTTGAATTCAATGACGTCCCTATTCCATTTTAGGGAAGGTTTGTTGTCTGTTGCTTGCATTGATTGTAAAAAACTTATTTTTCACCAGAATTACTCCTTATTTAAGGGGAAAAAAAATAATCATTTGTTTTCCGGGAAATTACACTGATTATTCTGTCTGTCTTTGAACACAGAAAACTGGTTTCTTGGAGTGACAGGCCACCATTTTAAAGTATCTTCTTTCCAACAACATGTATTCAAGACAACCTCTCCCCTTTGCATAGTTTATATTAGCAATTATATGCATGAAAATCAAAAACAACCCATTAGGAATATTCAATTTCAAAAAAAAAATTAAAAAAATTGATAATATGGAAACTTGCTAATTTTACAATAAAAAGGCAAAGCAAATTTTTTATTAAGATACACCAATTATAATCAAAATAACTGAAGAGCTGAGAAACGTCATTTTCATTTAATGGATTTTTCCCCCCTGTTTTCCTACCCAAACCAGAATTGAAGTGTTTCATTTTATATATTTGTAGGTCACATTTAATAAAGAAGTTCCAACTTCCCAATACTAATTATTCCAAGTAAGCCTCTACCAAATCCATGTCTAATGACCGTTTGCCATGAACGACTTCCATTTGAATTCGTATGTGGGTCATTTATGGTTTGTACATTTATACATCGCCTTAAAAAAAAAAAAAAATTAAAAAAACAGGCCTCTCTATTCTAATAAAGAAAATTCAAACGATGCTTAAGAAACAAGAGAAATTTTCAGTTTCACTGTAATGACATCCAAAAGAGAAAGTGTTACATATGGACAGAGAATGGATGACCTTGTTAATTTCAGTTCTTCATTCGAAAGTAAAATGCAGGGAAGTGGGAAGACGAAAATTTCCTTAAGGAGTGGGATATCCTCCTTTTCCTTGATATTCAAATCGGGAAACGTAAGCGACCTCATTCTCTCCAGTAAGTCACCATATCACTTCCTATTTCAACCACCTTCACTCGGCCACCATTTTATAGATTTCTTATAAGTAGTAGGAGTAAGGTCAAGAGAGTTCATAAAATAAAGACATGGCTTAATTGAATTGGTTTCAAAGTTATTAAAAACAAGAGGTTATTACTATTTAATTTAAATCGTTACTAATCATTTGAAATGGACTAAACTACTCTTAATTACTAAATTACTCCTTATTTAAATTAACAGACATTAGGGTAATTAAGATATTTTTTTTATTTCTGTTTTATTATAGTTTTCATAGTGAGAAGTAATACAACTTTTTTAATCTTTATCATGATATTATGATTAATTAAATTGTAAAGGTAGGACCATAAAACGTTTCATCAAAACGGTGATTCTACTAAAAAGAAATAATAATAAAAATAAATAACCTTTCCCTAAATAAAGACATTCAATATTACTGAATGTGGTTTACTACTAATTCTTAGTGGCTTTTTCCACTTCTGTCAATTTCTGTCGTTCCATGCAGATGTTAATATCAGAGCACATTCTAAAAACTTACTGCTTTATTAATTTCTCAATGATTCAATTACTAAAGTGGTTGTGAGTTCGGTTCCCAGGAAACCCCTGATTCAGAAGATATACGACTACCGAAACCGAATCTTAAGATTCCATAATTGGTAAGTAACATTTACTTAAGACACTCAAGCTGTCTCAATATTCAGAAAACTGTTAATAGTTTGTAGCTTTAAAAACTAACAAGATTACCTTATTTCTAAAAAGCATTTAGAAATTAAAGAATTGCCTGCCACGATTACAATCATCCCATTTTTTTTTTCGTAATAAATGTTTTTTTATTATTATGACAAATAAAACACTCTTCTGTCAGTATTTATTATTTTCTCATGGTTCTCCCATTTGACTGTTTCACGAGTTTTTGTTCTACAGATTCTTGTTGATTTAAAACCTTCCAACAAACTAAAATCTACTAATGATGACTCTCCTGAGCTGATATCAAACATTTAACAGTTATCTTATTTGTCGACATTGAAGTATTTCTTAAGTTAATAAGAGTTTAATTGGCATATATTAATTATATATTGATGCTAAAACTGACACTATGAAAAATTAACTGTCTGAATTGAATCGCTAACAGAAAAGGACGTGTATATATTTATTTATTTATTTATTTATTTAATCAGGTTATGAACAAATAAAGCTACTTTAAAATTCTTAAAGAAACGCAAATAAAATCCAAAATCATAAGCATTTAAAAAATTTTTAAAGTTGAAATTAGGTAATTAGTTACTTAAACACTCGATATAAGCTGGATTGTAAATAACAAAAGAAAATTGCAGCTAAATAAACTTGAAAATTTATAACTGTTACTACTTCAATAACCTTGAAATAATAGACTGTAAGTAACTTCCAATTGAATTGGTGTCCGCATTCATTTGTAAAATTCTGATGTAAACAAGTTTTTATTTCTATAATAACAGGCATTTTAAAACATAAAAAGCTTCTTCTTGAACTTCATTTACTCTCTTAGGTTATTATATTTCATCTTAAACAGTTTTCAGCGATGCAAATTAACTATATAAGTTCTATTAAAGACTTCACTATTAACTATTTTTGACAAGAAGGCGTTTCTTATCACAGATTTACTTTCTCAAATTTACAACATTCCCGTAATATTTCAGCCGAAGTAGAGCATTTTTTTATTAAGTGACGAGAACGTAAAAATCAGAAAAGTGATTCTTTGGTTGTCATATCTAATTAAATAAGAAAATAAAAGAGTTGTTTTAATGAGTAACGCTTGATTAACTATATGTATTAATGTTTGAATTTTTAAAATTAATTTTTGGAATGATTTTATTTGAAAATGCCAATTATATATTTATTCAACTTCTAAAATTACTTGAAATTGTGAAATAATTAAAAAAAAATGCATTTAATACAAAGGAAATAAATTTCCAGGTTAAATACAAATTTAAATATATTTCTCAAATACTTGTTTTAACCTACTCAATAGATTTAACCCAGTCAACACATTAACGGTGTTTCCCGAATCGTTTTACCCGACTGACCTCTAAACACGTGGAGCACAAATTCCCATGCACTCATTTCCCTCCTAACCAGTCCAAGTGAGCCTATGATCTCGATTCGTAATGAACACGACACAAATCGTCAGTCAGAAATCGGCTTTCGCACACATTTCATTTTTTTATTATTATTAATTGAATCAGAAGATGCTATTTTTCAAATAAACGTAGCAAATTTTTCTTTATTGTTATCATTTGCTCGCAGTTCTTTTTTCTATAAGCTGGTGGAATTAGAAGGGGAGGGGGGAAGAGACGAGTTAATTAAAACTTCACAATTAGAAGGAAAAAAGCCTTCGTTTCATCTACTTTAATTGCTTAAACCCTCTTATATATATAGACCCTCGAGTAACTGTTACCTTGGTAGCTGCGTCGTTGGGGTATTTCACGGAGGTCATATCCAGAAGGCGAGGTCCGTTGGTGAGTGTCCAGAGGAGCTCCCAGGCCGGGACTCAGGTTGAGCAGTGAAGGAGGGGTGTGGGTTCCGAACAAGTGCGCCGCCGGGGAGTCCTGGTGGCCGACCGAGACGTTCAGTGGGGGCGACACCTGGCGAAGGTCCTGCACGCACGCCTGCGCCTCGCCCGAGAACAGGTTGGTGGGCGGCGGCGCGAGCAGTGTCGGACTCAGTTGGCCGTGGAGGGGAGGCGGCTTGGGTAGAAGATGGTGGTAGTAGCGTGGCATGGGGTCCTTGGGGTTCCCGGAGGCGGCGATAGGCATGGCAACGGAGGTGGGTGCACTCAGCCAAGCAGGACTGCAAGGGGGGAGGTAGCCAACGGGACACCGACCCACACACTGCTGCTGCTGGCGACCCGCTTGCGATGGCAGGATTCGGCAACGATGTCCACACCTATAAAATACAAAGGCAACATGTAGATAGAATCCGATTTCTTAAAAAGTCAATAAAGGAGAAAATATGCTTAACTTTACTTTCACCAAGGCTCCCTTCCTTTCTCATACATTAAATACTATAGATTCAAAAAGAAACTCATATTTTGAAGTTCAGTGATTTGAATAAAATAAAAGGAAAAAATATTTATATTGGGATTTTCACCATCATTTAATCTTTATCCCTTCAAATCTATTTTACTTAAGTTCAGCTTTAATATTTTATCTTGAGAAGTCCACAATAAGCCAATCTAAGGCATAAATGAAAGTTTAAAAACAAAAAAAAATATTTATATCTCGGGTCAATTTGAACCTTCAAATTTATAAATAATCAGTACGAAATTCTTATTCATTTAACAAATGATAAACATTTTGTATACCCCCACCCACACACACCGTTTCTCAACTTATTTCTAATTGTTTTTCTTTCTTTTCAAATAATTTTTGGAAACCGAGGAAAGAACAGACCTACCACTTCGAAGTAAATTCTTTCCAGTCTCCTTCAAAATGATTACGTTATCCCCTTCCTTTTTTGATTGGAAGAGGGTGGAGGTGGATAATCGTGGGGATTGATAAAAATGTCTAACATCAAACCGTTTCGATTATTCAAGTTTAAAATTAAAAGGAAAAAAAATCTATTTTCAAATTCTTTTAATTATATGTTCACTAGGAGCTTTTTTTTTTTCATATGGCTACTCAGAAAAAAATAAGTCAGCTAATTCCAATATATTATCTTTTTTTTTCCAATATTTGGCAACATTATTAAATTCTGAAAATGTGTGAGGCTTTTTTTTTTAATTTCATTCTAATTTTATACTGTATAACTGAATATTAAATTTAAAAGATTAAATCATTATTTTCTAAGTACCGAGAATCAATAATGTAAACAATGTAGGTCGACAACACTAATACAACAGCTGTGTCTTAATTCTGATAACGTCATGCTTTCGAAAGAAATACGTATTAAACCTTCATTTTCGAATAGATAATACGTCGAATGCTTCCTAAAAGGAAATTCTACTTACGGGATAAAGTTAAAAGGAGATTTCAAACATTATTTTAATTAAGCTTCTTTACTGATATTAAGTGTGAAACAGACGACGATTAAACCTAAGATAATGCATTAAATTGATAGTAATATTTGGCTCAAAATTATGTTTTTTCTAGAAATAGGAATGTAATAATTATTTCCTTGATTTCGACATTAAAAAAAAACAAAATCGTCCTCAAACAAGGCCGATCCAAAACAAAATTATCACCAATCTTTCCAGGAACATTACATCAAAATTATTCATGGAAAGATGACGTGCCACGGAGTTGGATTAAATATACTGAATACCTCAGCGAAAAAAAAAAAAAAGGTAGGAAAACTGTATCCGTGAAATAAATTATTTCCTGAAATTACAAAACACATCCGATATTTTTTCTTTAACTATAAATTTCAGAGTAAAAATGTTCTTACTTAAAGATTATTTGAATTTCGGCGAATTTAAAACGTAAACCTAAAACTAATTCCTAAAGTTTTATATTGATTGATAAAGTTTTTACCAAATTAAGTATATGAAGACTTATTCTGATTGCGAGATCCGTGAAAGTTCCAAAATTTATCGATCATGTGCTCTGGAGGGACAACCGAACCCCAGAAGACCCTTGTGTAAACGGTTAGGCCTAAACAAGGACTCAAAGAAAGAGCACAAGACCAACTTCTAAACAAACTCAAACCTCTCGTTTCGGCTTCTGACAATGAGATTTCGATCAAACCAATTCAAGAATCGGATCAGTGCATTGTAGTGAATTAAAGCGATCTGATACGAGAAGAATGACGACAACCATCACGAGCTTCGTCGCCGCCGAAAAGTCTCCTTCGACTCGGAATCTTTGGGCCGAAGCATCGTTGAACCGATACAAGACATTTAACGGAATATTTTGCCCAAAGAAATAAGTAAAATCAAACTTACCTAGTGCTAAAATTTCACTGCATTGCAGAAGAACATGCGGGTGTAGCCTCAATCTATTGTGCGTCAGCACATAGGCCCCGTTTCCAGGCAAATGTAAGGCCAGAAGCGAATGAAATATGGTAAAGTGATTTTTTTTTGTCGGTGCCCTAAACTTGTGAGTGGTGTTTCCCCGCCTCCGTCTGACGTCACATCCGTAAGTGAGCCATTTTGCCGATACTTTCCTAATATGGAAATCGTGAGAACTCGGATTCATTCGGTGATTTTTTGTTTTGTTTTGTTTACTATTATAAACATTACTTAATTCTAATGATAAACATCACTTATTTCATAAATATTTTTAAAATGGTATAAAATTGTGAACGAATCCAGAATTAATCAGTCTTTAATCAGTATAAAAATGACGTGAAGTCTGTGCGATTGGTTGAAAAATATCACGTGATTTTGTTTTTGTTCTTTGATTGGTCGATGGTGAAGTTGTTGTCATTAGTTGGGTAGATGTGTTCAGATGTTACGGACGTATGGCTACTATTTGCCATTATTATCGACGACAAAGGAAGATATTTTGAGTTGAAATTAGACAGCATCAAGCAAAATCCCGTTGCGTGAAGTTCTTCCAGAAGTTGTAGGATTCCAGAAATCTTATGTCCAAGTTGAAAACGACGTTCAACATAGTGAGGTTTCTCGGGAGCAGACAAAAGCAAACTTCGCCATTTTGAAGGTTCAACAAAAAGAGAAAAAAAAAAAAAAGACAACGATTGCGATTTAATCGTAAGAAGAATCTTTTCCTTTTTATTCGAATACTGTTACGATTGAATTCTGTTTGTTAAGGTTTCGATATTGTAAGTGTAAGTTTAGTAAGATCGGTCGATTTCGCTGGTTAAGGTATTCGATCCAATGTTTTGATGATCATTTGGGTCATAGGAAGGAAGCCATATTTGTTGACGTGGCCCGATTGCGAAATGGTTGGCAATGGGGAAAACTGCGTAATCTACCCAGTCACGCACGGGTACAATCCTCTGCACCTGCATTTAGGCACAAATTTCGATGTTAGCAGTATTATTACGCCGCCAAGGAAAACAGTCGAGTGTAATTACAGAGGCCCAAACAACCAAGGTATTTCGATGGCCGGAGAGAAGCTTTTGTCCTCTCCCAAACACAAACCAAGGTTGTCTCCGTCCAGGGCCTCACCCCCAAGGTCGCCCCCTGCTCCTAATGCGTATGCTGGTGCTAAGTTTAGCGATCCACCATCACCGAACGCTCTTCCAAAACCACCATCACACTGGATGAGCGCAGAGTTCGAGCTCCAGAACAATTCCGTAAAATGCAGCGAAATATCTCAGCAGTTAAAAGTTTTGCTGAAGGTGCAGGGATAACAATTAAAATCTATATAGTGTCTATATAAGAGTGTCTATATAATTTATATATATATATATATATATTTTTTTGTCTAATGATAAAAGTATTTTTTCCCCTTTGAAGGAGAAATGAATGTGTTAGAAGGAAGCTTGACATGGGATTTTGTCAGGGTGAAGAAGCGTTTGTATTCATTGGAATATTTCTTTTGGTTTAAATTTATAATATATATATGGGTTGTATATTGTTTATATTATTTGATAGGTCTTCATTTTATATTTGTTTCCCTCCAATTATTTGATTTTAGAAATTCCTTTTTTTTTTTTTTTTTTTTTTTTTTTAATTTTTTTAAAAAAGCAATAAGCTAACTGTCTTCTACTTAGTAATCATGTGTATTTCGAAGTGATGTTAGTGCTGTTCAACCCAAAATCCAAAACAAATAATATAAAAAAATCCAGCTTCATTAGATTAAGTCTTAACTAGTTAAATGTCTCTCTTGTAGATGTTATTTGTTTTCTTTTTTTAAAATTTTAACCTCGTTAATTCCAGTCCAGATATCACAGACATGTAGTGCGTTTCTAAGTTAGTGTCTCCGGTGGCTTTTGGAAATTTGTACAAAGCTCTAGTCACAAAGACTTAGTTTTTTACTTGTACATAATTGTAGAAAACTATTTTTATGAATTTATATTTAATTCCTTCTTGTGAGTTGTTCACCTTGAAGTCTTATGGGATCAGATTTTTATTGAATCTGTTCACTTCGTGAAGGGTCTTGTACATAATCATCAATGCTGGTCGTGGGCTCAGTTTTAGAGAGCCTATCGTTAACTAGCATTTTGCTCAGGAATTTACCTGTTCCTTCATTCAAGATGGTTAGGGAATAAAAGAAGAAATAAAAGTTAACAGATCTGGAAAAAATTTAAAATAATAAGCATTTCAAAACACTAACGATTTGGCCATCATCATTGACAACATGTATATTTTTAACTGTGATATTTCATCATAATTTTTAGCAAGTGTTGGATGTAGCCCTTAAGAAGTGGTGGTGCCACGGATGCTGAGGACTGTTTGTACTGATTGGTGCTACAATGGACAGTGCTTTTTCACATTTTCATCATCAACATTCCATCACAGAATCATCATCGTCGTTTTCGCATTCTTAACTTCATAATCAAGCATACCATTATAGTATCCGGACTTCGCAGATGGACTGAAACAAAAATGTGAAGAGAGATCACCACTTTTATCAGTTTATTAAATATAATCTTCAAGGTGTTGAGACAATTTGCAAGAATGATCCTTGTGTACTACTAATACTACTTCGTGCCACCCTGAAGACACTAATGGCAATACTTGCTGTGCTGCTTGGAAGGTGTATAATTATCATCGTAACCAGTACATTGTTTCTGCCAAATGTTTACCCATTCCTTTTTCCCAGTTACCTTCCGTCCCTAACATTTAACGTAACAAGAAAGAAAAAAATTCCCCCTCCTCAAAAATAACCCTCCATCCTTACCCTTTCCCATGCCCTTCGAATATCCCCACCCTTTTTTCCTCATCCCTTCCCTCCCCGGGTCCTCTTAAGGACCCACAAATTTTACGAAAGAGTAACCAGTCGGCTGATTAAAAGTTTTGTTTCCTGTTTTGTCATTGTTTTATTCCGTGCTTTTATTTCACTAAGATTTATTAAATATATTTCCTTGAAAAAAGAAACAAAAAACATTCCAAAGTTAAATTCACATCGAACTTTAATTATAGATGTTCAATGATAAGTTGTCACTGTTTTTAAGTAATTCGAGTTCATTTCCATAGAATTTCAGTAATAAATTAGTTTGTTTAGCATTTGGTAAGTAGCTCTACGGCTTTCACGAATAAATGAAGAAACAAATCGAGAACTGAAAAGTTTCGCAGCTGTTCAGTGGAACATTCAAGGTAAGTTGGTTATATCATTAATAAATACCAGGAGGTTGAACTTTATCAAAATAAAATAAAAAGAATATATCGTATTTCAATCGTGCGGTTTTGTTTGGTATACTTAACTAAAATGAAAAACATCGTTAGAAATAATTTTAACTTCCGTAAATTTAACTTTCTTAAAATTTACTTATCCGGCAACGAGTTGGTTAAATTTTTGGTATTTAGTAGAAACCGTTGTAAATTAATTGTTTGTAGGACACAACAGCTGTTAAAGGTAAGTACAACTCGAAACACGGCGGTCATTGAACCATGACGTCAGAAGACTCGTTAGTCAAGATACAGACGAGAGTTGTTAGGCTTGGGTTTCTTAAAATGGGTTAGTTTTCTTACTCTTTATTATTTTTTTTATGTTTTGTTAATTGCCGTCGAAAAAGCAAAATAATAATCTTCCCACAATCATTTAAAGCGGAATTATAAATGCTAATTTATTAAAGGAATTGCTACGAACAGGATGTATTACAGAAAATACATTGAATAAACGTAATGTCAACATAATGGTTCTGAGAATTTAAGCAATTAGTATTATTGTTAATCAAAGAATTATTTTTTTTAATTTCTTTGTGAAGTAGTTGCGTTAACAGATATCAGGAAAAGGCAGTAACGATTTTTATTTAATTACTTTTCCATAAAAGTTTTAAAAAAATAGATCCTGGGGTAAACGAAAAGTTATTTTAGAAGTATTATCTTAATTGAAAACATGTTGAAAATCTGAAACAATCTGTTAATGTTTTCTTAGCGAAAAGTTTATTTATTTTTTATTACATAGAAAAGAGTTTCTCAATTTCTTTTCCGAATTTCTGAATATGCAATGGACAGTAGTTTGGCTGAATTATAAAGAAATAATAAAAATATTAAATACATTCTGCAAGTAGAGCTTAAAATTTCCGAGAAAAAGGAAACCTTATTTGCAAATTATAATGCTTGCTGAATACAATTTACCTTAAAATTTTGTATTTTCTGAAAAAATTGATTAATTCAAGTTGCCTAAATCCAATTATTCTTAATGGAAGCACAAACAAAATTGTCACGAAGTATTACGGACATTAACAGATTGTTTAAATTCTGTCGCAGTTAATTGTTTTGCTTTGGTGCTATTTTGTCATCCTCAAGCACATGATGAATTAACTCGTTACTAAAAGGAATTGTTACGACATCGATAGAAACTTTTTTTTTTTACCGAAATTTCTTAAGGACCCAATCGGAATTACGAAAGCTACGATATAGAATCTCCGCAGTTAAGTTTTAAAAATAGTGAATATAATTTTGTGCTAAAGCTTAAATTTAAGTCCTACCCACAATAATAAAAAATTTAAAAATAATAATAAAAAAGGAAGTACATTAACTTAAAGAAAAATAAACAGTAGATATACGGATTCGAACCAACTACACGAGTCCGTCAAGCTGTAGCACAACTGAAATGAGATGGTTGCCTTTCTATCATTTAAGCTAACAGCGGTAATCCAATGAAAATAATGCCAAATATCTCGAAAAGGGGGGGGGGGGGCCTTGGCTCTTAACAATTCCCCATTTCTATTTTTTGGCCTGTGAACACGATGGTGAAATCCGTTAGTCGATGCTATCTTCCGTTCGGGAGTTGTTAGGGGTAGACACACAGTAGCTTTGGTCGCTGGAAAACGAAAATTTCACAGGAACCCTAAGTCATATATATATATATATGTGTGTGTGTGTATTGTATAAATTTGATATTATATTAAAAACTCGTTTATCCAAATTGGATGGGACCGCGCCCGTTTCCCAATCCGGGATATGTTATATTAATCATGTACTGTACATTTAAAACTTACAGTGAACCTACAGTTACTGTAAAACTATTACCGTAGATAAGAATGTAGTTACAGAAGGTAAAGCAATATTTGAACCCTTTTCAATATTGATACACTACTGAATAATAGAGGCACAGTTACATATTTGCTTGTGTACGCTATTAAATATTGATTATAGCGACGGAAAAATGTTTGTGTATTTTTAAAATATGCTAAAAGTTGTTTCGGATAAACCAGATTTTAGTGTACATTTAACAGCTTTACTACTATATTTTTGATGCATTAAGACTTATGATTAGAAGGAAAAAAAAATATGTATTGGTAAGGTTTCAAGCAGTGTCTTGAAAGTGTAGTTAGTTTACCTTCCTTTTAACGCTAAAACAGTCTGTATCAACAGCTGAAAGTTTGTTCAAATTTAAGGCTTTCAGAAACAAAATACTGTATCACAAAGCCGTAGATTAAGAAAAAAATAGCGCCATTATTTTTATTTATTAAATATTTGGCAGTCCACGATATGTAGGAAATAAATACATAGCCCACATCAAACTTGTTACTCAACAGTGATGATTCAGATTTTAAACGTACTAGTAATCAAATTTGGTAATTTTGGAGAATTTTACCAATCATTTCCTATCAATTGCAAGTTTAAAGTCTTCTATTTCAGAATTAAAACCAATGAATTTGATTTCTGCCATTCAACTCGTGTGAACGTTCACAGATCTCTAATCGTTTCTAGGATTCTAGTTCAGAATTTTGTTGGCTATCGATGCTTCCTCCATGTCCCGTCTCTTATTTGAGACATTTTATGGTGATAGTAATGACATATAGTTTACCCTTTGAACCATCTATTACTTTGCGGTCGTTAGTAATTCCTAAGATGACATCACCATTACTTTCCGTGCGCATATTAATAAGTTACCTGTAATGTAAAAGGGAAATTTGTGGATGTTTGTATGTGTTCAAAATGCTTAGTCTACTTCTCAATACGTTGCAAACTTGAAATTTCGCTTATGGGTAGGTTCCATACTGTAGACAATGTAAAAAGTGTAAAAATAACCTTTTTTTAGTTTTGGAAGGAAACTACCATTAAGAGTGTTGCGGGTTTTGAAAGCGCCCCAGATAAACCTGGTGGCGATAATTGAAACTAAAATTGTTGTACATAACAATGCAACATTAACCGGGAGACAAAAATTAGAACTATGGGGTGTGAACAGAGGGCTATGAGGAAATGGGCAAGCATTGTTGAAGGATACTTCTATAGGGTTTTCAGGATTGCTACAGATTTTTGCGATTGAATGGGCAAGCATTGTTGAAGGATACTTCTATAGGGTTTTCAGGATTGCTACAGATTTTTGCGATTGATATAGATTTGTAATGATCACATGATTTTTTTACGAACTGGGAAAGGCTTGAAGTGACAGGAGTGTGGAGAAGGGTAGTTGGGTATCTCGAGTTACAAAATTCAAATATAACTACTTTGTACCTATCACGTGATATTTTTTACCAACTGGGAAAGTTTCGAAGTAATCTCACAATTTCAATTTCTTCCTTATCCACATGAGAACAACTCTTTTTTTAGTAGTCCGTACGAAGAACGGGTATTCTGCTAGTTCTCGTAAAAAATAACGGCTTTTTTTTTTTTTTTTTTTCCTTCGTGCTTGTTATCCTGTTTTCGCTATATCATTGTTTAGGCAGCTGAATAGGGAACGTTGGTTGAACGCCTTCAGACATACCCTAGATAGAAGACCTGAGTGGTGGATGTTTGAGCGGTAGTGAAATATTTTCCATAACTTATGAAACATTTCTGTATTTCTTTCAGTGTCCGAAGGATTGTAATGGACTAAACACGCCTATTAGAAAACTAAGATTCTTACCCATAGATTTTTATTTACTCATAATAGCAGTATTGTATGAAATGTTTGGAAAATTAACAATAATTGTTTAAATTCATTATCTTACTTTCCTACTGTTCATTATTCTATTACATTTGCATTTTTGACATGTAACTTTTTTTTCTAGTAATAAATTCAAACGATCTCAGTGCACCTTCCACCTCCACTTTTTTATTGTTAAAAATAGAAAACTTAAATGATTGTATTTTTATCATTCAAATTGAATTTTCTAGTTTTTAATAAAATAGATTCATTCTTATTATTACTATAGAGTTTACTACACGCAAATACTACATGTAAATTACTACAATATCTTTAGAAATCAATATATTATACAAATTAACATTTTTTTGTAAAAAATTCTTACTCTATTACATGAAATAAACTGTTATGTGTAAATACTGGTAAAGTTAAACATTAATTAAAGTTTAGAGCAGTATATAATTAATTTATTTAAAAATTAGTAATTGCTTAAAAATATAAGATTTATAAACTCTGAAATATTAACCTAATC
>JAFIDM010000001.1:65398457-65419246 GCA_023159025.1 Thereuonema tuberculata
GGCCAGGAAAGGAAAATCTATCATCTGTGTTGCATTCTGGGAGTTTCAACTTTCGGCGTGAGCACTTTAATGATGTTGTTTTTTTAAACTCTTTCATTAATTTTGTTTTCCTGGCTATTAAGAATTTGTGCACAAATTCCTAACATTGGCAGGACATCTATAATTTTCTGGTTTTTGTTTAAATTACATAGATTATCTCAGATCTTTTTCTTTAAATCTTCAAATTTTTTTATCGTTCCTCACGACATGCACGATTCTTATCCCACAATGAAGTAATAATCCTATATGACTTAAAAAATCATAATAAAATGCTTTAGTTACATTGTAAAGGAGACATTAATCAGAAAAATGAATAAAAGAAAAATGTTTGTCTGATTTACTACAAATCAATGACAACTATTTAAAAATAAACTAAAAGTTCTTGAAAGCCTATTTTCCTTACAAAAAAAAATATATTTAAAGCCGTGAAAACGATTGAAACAGTAATTAGTTATCATGTTTCCTGAATGTAGACAGTAAAAGTTTTTCAATTTCTGAAAAAATCCGCGTTATTACTTACGTTGCTTCAATTCCATTAAGTATAACGAAGTCGCGCACAAATTAATGGATTACTTAACATCCTTTGGGGGATAGCATTGCTTCGTTTCTGACGCTTTTCTATGGGAATTTTTCTCACTTTCTCGTTCTAATTTCTCTCACAAGGAACCACACACAAAAAGCTTCAAGTATAAAAAGTTAGATCGTTCTTTGTCCTAAAAATATGCATGCCATGTTTCAAGACGAACCATCCAGAGGTTCAACAGTTAAAAAGAAAACACATACACAGACTTTCCTAATCTAGGCCTACTAATGTAGGCTAAAAAAAACCAAAAACAAACAATTGCAATAATTCACTTCAAATAACATCTTCGCATTTCGGACCAAGATAATAAGTTTTGGTTCTATTGTTACAAAAACGAAAGCAATATATTACTTTTTATTAAAAGACTAGCCGGGTACCATCGCTTCGCTCCGGAACCCTTGCATATACAGCATAAAAAAAAAAAAATACTTAAAATTAATATCGAGATCGGAAAATATACGAGTTCCCAGCCCGTTGTGGCCTTCTCTGGGTAATTCAGATAGATTGCGGGTTGGCGCCACACATCTATATATCGATAAGGCAACTTTAAATCGAAAATATAACAACTCTTTATTTCCTATCCCATGGGAATTTCGAAAAATCCGGCTTTATTCCTTGTCTACATCATGAAGGGAATCTCTGTGCAACATTTTAGCTTTCTAGGTCCAAGGGTTTGGGCTGAGCGTTGATGAGTCAGTCAGTGAGTCAGGACTTTTTATATAGGTATATAGTAAATACATGATCGTCTCACTTAGAGGTTGCACACTGTCTACGATTTAGTTCTGTGCTTATTACAGATATTTTTTTTAATGTTGTTTGTTTGCAAGAGTCCCACTTCCGAGGGCGGGAGAGGGATCCATAGCCTTTCACACTTTCTGAGCTTATCAGAGAGGGTCAATCTGGCTGATGAGTCCTAAAGAGGACGAAACAGCTGTCCCTGATTTCCGTCGAATGATGAGCTCAAGGCGTGAAGGGCTAGCCTATGTGCAGTCTTTCATTTTCCAATTTTATATTAGCTTCCTGCACGTTAAATTTCTCTATTTAGAATAAAATTAACTTTATAAACTTTCTAGCAGCAATTTTTTAACAATAGTTAAGCCCAACGCTTACTCCATGAAGATTCTTGCTGGCCATTTCCCTAATATTAATCACGATAAACATAATCTTTGACAGAACTTTTTTCAAACCTCCACTGAAATTCTTATAGTGAGAAAGTTCATGTCTAAGGTTGAATGTCAATAAACATTTTGCCTAATTACATTTATTTTTATCTTTTATTATTCCATTTGAAAGTCATCAACCGACGATAAAATTGAAAAAAAAAAAAAAAAAAAAAATCAAAAAGAACAATTTAATTAAACTAAAACAATAACCTAGCTTTGAAACCTTCCTGAAACAATATTCTAGGAGAAAAAAATAAAATAAAAAAATATTTTTTGTTGTTATTTCCATATTACATGTTCCATTGCATTATTCTGATAATTACCACTTATCAGATAATGAGACAGTAATTATGTGCGTTTACCTATAATTAACATTTAGTTTTAATTGATGCATTGTTTGTAATCGCGTGAAATTTACCCAGAGAAAATTCTCATAAGTTACTGTCATTAACCACAGAATGGAAGAAGTTCTGTATCATTCAACAAATAGGAATTATTGCACAGCAGGTTCTCTTCTCATTTAACTACGGAAAAAAAAAAATAGTAACGATAGAGTAGATTCTAACTGTAGTAAAAAATTAACATAAATGAAATAGAAAACATGATATATTATGTCTTAGAGTTCTAATATTTTAAGCTACACTTGAATTAGTAATTTTTGTATTTTTTTTTTCGTTATTTTTTTTTACGATAATCTTCAAAAAATAAAAATATCGATCGTGATGTATAATTAAGAATAAAATAATTGAATATAGCGTGAGCTATCTTTTGATTTTAATAAAAATTGGGTCAGCAAGTAACAGTAAAAGAATAAAATCAAAACTTCACCTAACGGAATTTGAAAGTTGTAACATCAATTATAATTTTCTTCTTATTTTTGCCTTTTTTTAAAATTATTCGTTTCAAAATTAAAGAAAAAAAAGCTGTTTCTTAAGCTGTTGTTGTTTTTTTTTTTAATATAAGCTTAAATTTCTTTCTTTCTTTTTTTCCCCCCCTCTTTAATGTTGCAAAGTCGTGTTTTAAG
This sequence comes from Thereuonema tuberculata, assembly GCA_023159025.1. NCBI lineage: Eukaryota > Metazoa > Arthropoda > Chilopoda > Scutigeromorpha > Scutigeridae > Thereuonema > Thereuonema tuberculata. The sequence goes on from JAFIDM010000001.1 coordinate 65,401,267, forward strand.
AATGTTCACACTAGTTTCTTTGTATATCTTATGTGATAAAAAAACAAAACAGAAGAATAACTATATTTAATGCTTTTTATTAAATTTGAGTTTCGTTTTAATAAAATGAAAGACAATTATTTTCAAAGAGAGACCATTTACTATATAGTAAAATTTTCTAACATTATCTTTCAAGTGATAGAAATATAATTATCACTAAGATTAAATTAATTTGAAAATACGGCGGGATACAGGCAAATTCCTGGCTGTGTGAATAAAAAAAAATAGGGGCAGAAAGAGAATTTCTTAATTTTAGTCGAACTGTAAATCTTTCTTGGAACTATAAATCAATTCCAAACAAAATGATACATTTACCAATAAATAAATAAATAAATAAAATTACCATTTTACGGCAGATTGTAGTATGCTGTCAAATGCAAACATATACTATACTGCTTCTGGGGAAAAAATTAAGAAAGGTACTCTTAATATTTGACGAATGTTTTTAGGAAATTCAATGAAAGTTCGAATTTGTGTAACGTAATTAAAAATGTAATATTTTCATTAGAAATGTTTTAAGTAGTTGATCGATTTGATCAATTTGCGTTTTCTTGACGATTTAAAAATGACATTGAAATCAAATCAGTGATTTATTGCAAGATATCAAGAAGCGAACAAGCGTTTTCGTAACCATGAAAGTATAGCGATCTTAAAAGAAATTGTCTACAATTGTAGCCCAGGACTACCCAGAAATTTGGAATGGGAGGATGTCTTCGGCCCAACAAACATTGGGTCGTTTCCGAGGGTATACAAACGAAACGATGACTTCCAACCAAAAATACAAGTCCAAAAGTGCAATATTTCTTCCAGTTTCGAATGCAAAAGGGGGAGTGCTTACAACCTCTGTCAACCTCTCCCCCTCGATACCTCAATTGATTCTAGTAAATTCAGTCAATTCCAACTCTTTGTAAGTAGGGAGGAGATTTTAGTTGTTGAAATGTTGTCATCAGTGAAACGTGGCCTTAGGATAAGAACAAAAGGAGATTCTATCGTAAATAGGAAGGAAGAGGCGAATCAAGGTCAGACAAACTCCCTCCGTCTGAGTGAACTGGCCTCCGGCTGGATTTAAGACAGAGCTACAGGCATCAAGTGATAAAAGGTTGCCTCGACATTTTCGTATCGAACTGAAAAAACTGATACCAGGGCGCTGTTATTACAAAGTAAATTATGCAAACAAGATTATCAAAAAAGAATATCAACCTTTTTACCAACAGCACAACAATAATGTTATACTAAAGAGTAAACATTTTCCACAAAATTAGTTGTCGAAAAACAACGAAAACTTTTCGTAATTGTTTTTTTAATGTAGAGAATTCATTTACAATCGTAATAATTTTCGTAATTTTCTTTTAAAGTGAGTAATTCATTAATAACAGTAAAATAGCTTCTTTTTTTTATAATAAAAAATATTGAAAAAATATATTGTTGTATCAAGTTCTCACATGATATTGTAATGGTGTTTGTGGAAGAATCTTTGGGAGAACCGATTTAACGAATACAACGGGAAAGAATTTAAAAATAAACAGTTATTAGGAAATGCAAAGAAATAAAAGAAATAAATGGTTTAGGATAAAAATGAATATAGATAAATAATTTCTACAAAAATACAAATAAGCAGATGATTAATAAAATATTTACATTTAAACTGTTACAATATTTAATTTATTAAGTTATAAGCTTTCTTTCAAAATTATTGAGGATAATATCAATGTTCTCTTTGACTCCAAAAAGTCAAAGGGAGATCAAAGTAATTTGCCAAACAATTAATATGAATCATCGCATAATTGTAAGCATTTTTAGTGTAATATTGCTAGTAATTATATCCATAGTCATTTATATTGTTATAATTCATTACTGTGCCAAATAGATCCTAGAAAAATATAGGTCCTATATTATAAAATGATTTGAAAATATGACAAATGTTCTGAACTTATTTCCACATTTGAAACATGAAGGTTTATTTGAAAAATATTAAAAATTACAATTATTGACAATCATACTTCTATTCTGTGGGTTGGTTTTGCAAGTATATAATTAGAGAAAAATGGATTTTTCATTAACTATATAACAGATTCATAATAAATATACAATTTACTGATTAAATTAATTTTATACATTAGAATTTTGTTGCCTTTTATATCAATCGATCAGTTTCACTAACTTTCTGTTTTTCCTATTTTCTTACTGGTTTAATTCACCAGTGATCAGATTTCATCACAAAAGCATAAATCGTTACATTCCGAACATTTTCTAATTTTTCAATCCGAATTTCCAAAATATCTCCATTTGTAACATCAATGCCTTTATAATAAACATTTTGTTTATTATTAACCACTGATTCTAAGGTGGTTAATATATCTCCGTTCAAATAAAAAAAACAAATTAATGGTAAATCGAGGAAATCGGTTTTTAGCTGTAATGCAAATAAAATACCATCTTCGTCGATTGTTACAGCTCTATTATCTTCAGTTTCAGAAAAGAAAATTTTCAATTTATATTTTTTTACCCCTTCATCTGTCACGTGATGCTTGGTGCTTGTCTGGTTTTTTAAAGGCAAGAAACCTCTATTTCCTTGGATTTTAATTTTTTCTGTATTTTTTATAGAGTACTTTTTATAGAGAATATATAGGATGAATATGACTAAAGCGATCATTCCAAACTTTATAAGAGTGGAAAAAATTGTTTTGTTGTTGCTGGGACTCATGTTGTGTGTTGTAAATTTTTTTTTATTATGAAAAATATTTAAAATATTCTGTGTTTTTATAGGCACAGAAAAAGCAAATCGAAATATTTAAACATACAATCTAATTCAATAAATTTAGTTCTCCTAGATTATGAATTGAATTTTGTTGAGTTATTTTTGAAAGTTTCTTTGTAGAGTAATTTTAAACTTTTTAATAGTTTTAATTAAACTATTACAATAAAAAACAAAACAAAAAAAACCCAACAATATGCTATGTTAATTAAACAATTAAATAATATTTTTAATCTTACTAAATTAATAACAATTCTAATTTTTTTAAATGGTTAAAATTAAACTATTACAATTCTTAGGAATTCTTTTTTGAACAGTACAATACGCTACGTTAATTAAATTATCAAGTAATCTCATTTTTAGTCTTAAGAAATTAATAAATTCTAAATTTTTTTAATGATTGTAATTAATCTAATACAATCCAAACAAAATAATTTTAATGTTTTTGAACATTACAATATGCTACAAACAAAAATTCGTTTGGTTATTAAATATATTTTTCAAATATATTATGAAGAGTTGATGAGGTACTTATTTAATTTTTATTCTTACTAAATTAATAACAATTCTAAAAAAAAATTTAATTGTTCAAATTAAACTATTACAATCCAAACAAAATTATTTTTATTTTTTTTCTTGAACATTACAATATGCTTTGTTAATTAAGAATTTAAAAGAAGTTTTTTTATATTTTATATTTTACTTCATCATTTACTTTGTCAAATTTCTAAACATTATTTAACTCTTTTATAAGTAATACAATTTAAAACATTAGTGCTTATTATTGCTACAATAATAATAAGTTTGCTTTGACAAACTTGTATTAATTTTGTTGAAAATCTTCACTCTTAATGTTGAAATGTAACTGATTTAATAGTCTATTTAATATATCAACATAATTATAAATTGTAATAATGCTTATTTAAATTTTAAATAACATTTTTAATATTGAAAATTTTTGATAGTCATTAATATTTAAAATATTCCTGCGTTATTATGGTTGCTTTTATTTTTGAAACATTTCAAAATTTAATAAAAAAAAAATCAAAATATTGTTTGTTGTCTGAACACTACTTATTTAGAATTAAATGTCAATTAAAACAACGAACTTTCATAGATTATTGCACTGAAATCTAAGTATAACGATTTTTTTTAATGATTCCATTTTCTTTCTGAAAGTAAAAATTATAAAAACCACTTTGACAATTTTATGAAAGATTTTTATCTATAAATGCTAACTATTCATTATTTTGTTAATCTTTAAAAACTATATAAACCTTGTTTAGTAATTCTAGACAATATTCTGGACTGAAAATGGTTCAATGAATTGGTATTCGGTCTTATCATAGGGACATCACAAACCAGTTGACTCTATTGACTCTACCCGAAAAACGACGACCCATTTGTGACGTCATTCGTTCCATTGGCGTGAATTCGTTCTTCACAACAAGAAATAATATTAATAAATAAATGAATTTGTAAGAAATTGCTTTTCTTATACTAATTTCTTTCAAATTTATACGGAAATACGGAAGTTGGTTTTATCAGGATAATTTTCGATAATTTGCCAGAAATGTTATATTTATAATGATTCACTGTGTTACGTATTTCTCATCTGCGGAATTAAGGCAGTGAGCGATCTTCAATTTTGTTTCTTACTTATCTTCACATGCAAATGGTTATTTAAATATATAACTGTCAAAACGGCATAGTGAATAGAAATTATTTGCCTAGTTTGATAAAATATTTTCAAACGCGTATAATCGTGGGAATGAAAACTGCGCCTAGCAAGAGCATTTCAGTTGTGAAATTATTTTAATTCAGTTGTTCCAAATTAAATAAAAAAATTCTTAAATCAGTATAATTTATTTTAACTCAAGAAAATTGTATCCATTCCAAATAATCTCTGTTTATATTACTTATTCTTGCAAATTTAATAAATAAATATTATTTCCTTGCATCCCAATATTTATTTATTTGCATTACCTCCCCTCTTAAATGATCTACCTCGATTCAATTTTAAGAACACACATACAAAAACAAACAAACGAAAGTTTGATAGACCTTTGTAACATTTCGTTGTTGACCCATCCTCAGTGGTAAGTGACGCAACGGTGATCCTGACTAGAAGCGTATCAATGGAGTCACAAGGACATTACTGCATTGCTAACAGCAAATTCTGAAGAAAAGAAAAAGGAAAGCAAAACAAACACTCCATTCCTGTTTTAAGAAGACAACAGATTCCCTAAGATCTTTGTTGTGCTCAACCACGAAGTGTATCAGTATTTATATAAATTTGCAATGTTTAGGAATTTCCAAAAATTTTACTTCACTACAATTGGAAGATACAATATTAAAACAAGATAATCGCAAGACTACATGATTTTTGTGTAGAGCATTTAATAGTTAAAAACAGAAAAAACTTACGTACTTGTTAGGTCAAAAATATCATTGAAATTTATTTCTTAATCTGCTTAAGATAATCTTCTTTTGAGATGGTATTTTATGCTGGGAAATTGTTTTGGTTACAAATTTGATTGCGCAGTTATTCAATAATTAATAATTTTTACTTGGTATAGTACAGTAATTTTTTTTACTGTAATTTGTAGAATATATTGTTTGACTATAAACAAAGAGTAAAAATAGTTAACGTTTATGTTAAATAATGCAGATCTACACATTTAGGCATTGTTAACTTGTCGTTGTGGTTCATATAGTAATATGTAGTGATTTCCTATTTATGAACAAGTCGATTTTAGACGTCGTAAATCAGCGACTGTCTGTAGGTGTTAATAAATAATTCCGTTTGTATTTGTTAAGTCAAATATTTAAGATTGACCTAAATTAGAGCCTGTTTAAAAGTTACTACGTAGGGTCTGCTAAAGACAAGAACTTCACTACCGAAGATAAATAAAGAACTGTTTTCATATATTCGTGGTAAAATTCTCATATTATCCGATCTAGTATTATAGATTTCAGATTGAAATTTATTGTTATTTATTATTGTTATTCTCTTATTTAAGAGAATATTTTCTCTTGTTCGGAGAGGGGCTTCAATATTTTTATCAAGAAAAGCAAAATTATTTCACATAAACTTATTCAATCAAAGACAGGTACATTTTGTACCTTCAAAGAATTCTTCCCAGAAAAGAATTAATATAAATAAGTCAAAAGAAAACGAGAAAGATTAATTAATTAAGCTAAATTAAAACGAAACATCGTAATTTACAAAGAAATGAACTAATCTAATTAGACTTTCTATTCTACTTTGATATATAGAGTTTAGACTCGAGCAAATGAACTGATTAAAAATCTCTAATAAGTAGTATTGAAAGATAAAAGATTTCACGAAACGCCAGGGAGGCCTAGCAGTCGTTTCATGACCAACTAGTCTAAGCTACGATCTCCAATCATCCTGAAGCCTTGAATGGTAAATGAACCCTAGGATCCGGCTACAAGAGACAGAGCTAGTATAGGGAAGAAATCTCTGACTACCGTAAGGGATCGAATCCTGCAAAGTACCTTATCACTTAATTACCAGGTCCTATAAATAAGAGATAGTGCTCTAGGAAATTATCATTTTCACAGGAATATTACCGACCAGTGTCATTTAAGTGAGAAAGAAGATTTAAGTTCTTGCCTTATATCAACTGAAAGTGTTGTGTTCAATTTCGCTCCCAATTCGTTCATCAGTTAACAAGATGTGAAACCACAAAACAACAGTTCTCTAAATATGCTTTAAAAATTGAAAAAAAAAATTACAAGAAACGAATTTTATTGTTTTCGTTTTCTTTCCAAAGCTAATAAAGCATTTTTTGGAGGGTTTTCTTACGGTTTTAATTAGTACCATTATTCTGACAACTATTTTAAGCAGGTATTCGTGCTTAGTCTGAAATGCCTTTTGGTTATAGATGGGATAAAATAGTCTTAAGTGTTGATGAATCTCATGATCTATTCCCACTCTTATAAATAAAGGTCACAGTCTTGGAACGAAGATTTCAACGAAATTCGGATGAATCAAGAATAGATGAAAAATTTAATATTTCATGTGTAGCTATTTTGTGAAACGCCCTGTAATTATGACTGGAAAAAGAGAGGTTAGAGTTAAGATCATCCCTTCCCTGAGTAATATCTTTCTGGCGAATTACAGTTCGTGCGATGAGGTAAAAAAAAAAAAAAAAAAAAAAAAAAAAAAAAAATCGATTTTTAACTGATTTACCAGTTTTTTTGGGGTTTGTTTGTTTAATCATTTTATAGCACAAAAAAACTGTGTTGTATCATAGATAGAATTAAATTTTCTATGTAATTCATGCATTAAACATTCTTTTTTCACATTTACTCTAAATCATCACGTAATACGAAGACACTCATATAATTATCTTTTTTTATAGAATACAATAATTCAAAATAGATTTTCAATCATTCACTTTTAAATAACGAATGATATTCAAAAGTTAATTATTTCGATAGCTTTTAGAATAGCATGTATTGTTAGTGAATGTTCAACAGTCATAGACATGTAGTTATGATTGCCGAGTGAGAGAGAGAGATTGTTATATCAATAATATCTCAAATAAAATGCCAACATGTAAACATGGCTGATGAGAGTCTAACAAGCTCGAAACGGCCGTCCCAGAGTATCAGCTCGACTCAAAAAGGCATTTTTATTTGAATGTAAACATTTATGTAACATAATACTCTCATAAATATTTATCGCTAAAACAAAACAATTGAGCTTTAAATCGCAGTTAGTTACACAACCGACATTTTTTTAAATTTGTATTTTGAATTCATGTTTTTCTATTTTTACTGTAAAATTTTAATTAGCATGTACTGTTAATTAAAAAAAAAATTTTTTAAAAATAAAATAAAATAAATTCATAAAAATAGATGAAATTTCATGTTTTAATTGGTTTAATTAAAATGACCTTAAGTCGATTTAAATTTGACTGCAATTGAATACAAAACAATCGAAACAACTTCTTTTTTTATTATCATTAAAAATGAGGTCATCAGTGAACAATTATATTTCTTGTTATTAACAGAATTGATTCCTTTCCATATATTTTGTTTTGTTTTTTTTGTTATTAGTTATCAAAAGGGTTACAGTAATGTTTCCTAGTAAGTAGGGAAAAAAACGTTTTGAAACACTTTAATGTTCCAGTTTTGTGTTTATATTAATTGTAAGATGCGAACATACCTGGTTTTTAAGCAAGTCACTGATTCAGGCAAAAGAAACAAAAATTCCCGGAATTACTTGCAAGAAAAAACAGCAACACTTTGCTGGCTGATATAATTACAAATATTTATTTCTTATGTGAAGAAAGCATAGAACATTACCGCATGTGAAAGAAAAAAAAATAATAATAAACAGAATTAGAAAGAAAAAAAGAAGCTGCCAACAAGGCCGCTGGAATTGTGTAAGTCATTATGTTGTCAGCCATCGTGCGCTGTTTCATGTGAAGAAAACATCTTCCATTGTTTTGCAAAAGAGGCCAGTTGAATATGGACCATCATTAGCCAAAGCATTCCTTTCCATTCGCTATTTTTCACGAGGGTTCCATAAAGAAAGACCGGTTTACCCTCAACAATCACGTCCATTTCCTGCTTGAACTGTTTGCTTGAAAGAAAATGCTGTTAATAGATGACTAATCTCATTATCAATATTAAATATTTTAATCGTTGCAATAATCAGAAGCGAATGACGAAGTATAGGCCTATTTACAATTAAGTTACTTTACATTCTAGGTAAATCAAATAATTTGTGTGTGTGTTTTTTTTAATTTTAATTACAATTCCCAAATTAAACTATATGTTGATGCCGCGAAACTCATAATTAGAAATTATGGATTTTAATTATAATTATTTGCGACTCATGAATTCGCGAAAATTTTAATATGGCATGCTGGAAGTGGAAGGCAGTTATTTTCCAATTCGGTATTAAAGAAAATGTATTTCTATTCTTGAATAAAAAACTGCAGGAGAATGAAACTGTCACAGTACTCGAAGTTTTCAAGGCTTTAAATATGTATCTTGTTGAGAGTAATCTTAAAGCAATTTGGTTTCCTGTGAACCTTTTTTTTTCTTCTCAATTTTCATGTGTACTGAAAAATCAACGAACCGAATGGAATACGATCAATTCAGAACTTGGTTCAAAATTTCAACAACTTATACGCATGAAATTTTAGCAAATATTAATGGTAATTTTCATATTTTTTTTCCCTAGTGTTCCTTTTCATATTTCCTCACAATTTGAAGTAACATTAATTTAAAAATAGAGTAATACGTTTTGAAGAAAGTTTTCCACACTCAAGAATTACCAAGGAATTATAACTACAGTGAAGCCCCGATTATCCGCGAGTGCCGCGAAAATTTTTTTAATTACGAACCTCAAAAAAAAACAAAAAAACAATTTTAATCCAAGCCAGCAACAGGGAAAGTACAATAGGCCCTACAGTGCAAAGGTCGAAAAGATTTACTGACAGGTTTATTGTGCATCGTAATCTTACAGGTCTTCTCGGAATTTGTGGATGAGTGGCAGGCTCTTGCTCTGCAGAAAGGTTTCTGCTGTACTGTACATATTTTAAAAGGTTTGCATATTATGTTTTTTGTATAATAAAACGTAGTTTTTATGCTGAAATTTTTTTTTTTCGTGTTTACACCTCATTTTTAATCTTTTTTCGAGTTATCCGCGATTTTTACTATCCGAGGTACCCTTGCCACCCAATTCCGCGGATAATCGGGGCTCTACTGTAATCGTTTGCAGTAATTAAGGAATAATAGAAATATATGATTTTATTTTAAAGTAATTTATATGAATTGAAAAAAAAATTCAAATACATTTAATTACATCCTATTAATTGATCAAATACTACGATGTGCTGACCAAATAAGTTTAATCCAATTATTAAAAAGCATTTCAGTAATAATATAAAATAATAAGAATAATAAATATTCTTTTATAGACCAACCAAATTTTTTGACTCCGCGGCGATTTTTAGTTAAATCATTAAACTATACTGCTAAATTATTATTACTATATATTGCTAAAATAATTTTGATGTCAACGAACTAATGAAAAAATAAACGAAGCAACTACTTTTATTTGCTATTAGGCTATATTTTATTCTTTTCATTAATTCATTGTATTTTTATTATTGTCTGTATTGATTAATTATTAACAATTCTTTATCGAGCAATTTAAAACAAAATTTACTTTTTAAGTGTTCTGTGTTACTGTCATGTATTCGATATATGATAGAAATTACATCTTTCTAACACAAAAAAGCATTTCAAATCTAAAAACGTGTAATTTTTAAGGGTAAAACATTTTTATTTATAGCTATTTTTTTTATTTTTTTTTTCAAATTCCTCATAAACCTATTTCGCTGGTTTCGAAAAATAACACAACATCTAACTACTAATTTTAACCCATATTTCAGCAACAATGAAAAAGACAAACTTGAGGAACTTATGAAAGAGAAGAAGATTAAGGTCAAGAAATACTATGTCAGGACAAACAGAAATTCTTTTGCAAAGAACTGAAGAGAAAGAAATGCTTGTTAACAAAGAAATCACAACTTGATCAGATTATAGTCTTTCTTTTTAAATCTTTGAAAAATCTTTCAGAAACACTGTTCATTTCCTTGCTTTTAATATTAAAATAAAGCCCTTAATTATTGTCAAGTCTTTCAAATAATCCACCTTACAAAAATGAGTTATTTCTCATAGGTCTTCATGAATGAAACTCAGCTTCGTGTGCTGACGCTATTTTACCGCCTTTTTTGTTTGTAACAATAATTGTTACTAAAGCGAGCACAATCTAGTAAAGGTCGAGGCTAGAAAATGCATCCGCTCCCACATTCCGAAGCTTAAAAGAATGGAGTTTTTCTTCGGGAATTCAGACCAACAATTGGCTCGTAGTAAGAAGAAAAGAAACCGTTACAGTTTCCATTTTTATGATTTTTATGTCGAGCAATTTATAAACCGGAACTTTGCATTCGGTTGTGACCAGAGAAACCCTGGACCAGTGCGCGATGGTCCAAGGGAAGTCTTGCTTTCATAAACAATAAGGACAAACCATTACGGAATATTCATTCGAAAAATTACATCGAATGAACAAACAGGAGCGGAAGTAAATCCATGTTTGTAAACAAAACAACCAGAACGAAACCAGCCAACTTGATTATTATAATTATTTCCTCAGTTATTAAACCGTTTCATCATTCTTATTAATTAAAAAGCACGATTCCATGGAATGCTGTATTGGTCGAATACAATCAAATATCTAACAATCTTCTAATTTCCAGGTAAATGTGACGTCTTCCTTTTATTCTTTCTTCCTTCAAGTGACCAACTGAAAACCTTTTTTTGGCTGTGTTTTGTCTGGCTTTCTTCTATGAAGGTCGCATCATTGTAGTTAGGTATATTTTCTCAAATATCCCACTACAGAATCCTTTTGATCAATTGTTTCTTCTATTATATTATTTCGTACTGGTTTTAGTCTAGAAACATGACAGCTCCTTTAGCAACATTATAAATATAAAAAGTTACAAGAAATTTGAAATCTACTTTTCCAGTTAAACATACCAAGGAAAGAATAAATTAAGCAATGAATCCTTAACACTTACGAGTAATGTTAATAGCATACAGCGAACAAGTATTTCTCACTTCCTACTGGTTTGGAAGAAATTCTATTTCAGAATAGCTGATGGCGTCCAATGAATTATACTTACATTACCAATTGTATTAATCATATTTATAAGCACTATACTAAAAAAATCAATAAAGTTTAATGAAAATAAACAAAAGAATTGATTACTTTTATAACATCAACAAGTTGTCAGAGGCAAATTCTTGTTTAAGAAATAAACACTTGCCAAACTATTTACAGGATATTCCAAGTTTGACCTCACGCAGCTAAATAAATGTTATAATTAAATGAGAGAACTAGTTGATTTTCAATTAATCAAACAAACGAAATTATTGGTAATTCTAACTACTGTAGCTGATTTCCATTCATGAAATATTAGTAATAATGACCAAGCGAAATAGAAAAGGAAAAAAAAACTGACTTAGTTGAATGAAGAATAGTATTCTCAAATAGATTAATTGAAATAACAGATAATTAAACTCTAATAAATAACGATCACTACTAAATGTGCATTCACACTTGTAATAAAGAGATTCAGTGAAGGTATTAAACATTTCTTTTCCTCAATCAAAGCAGACTGTAACTCCTAGATATCTATAGAATGATACTCAACAATTAACCTTTGCTGGTTGCCTGAAGAACACTAAATTAGATCTAAGGAGATTAATCTGGTCAACAATGTAAAAGTTGTTCAATACTTTGATAATCAATTCAACGAATCAACAAATGTGGATTCTGGTCAACTGTCGATCATTTGGGATAATATGAGCCACAAAATTTCCTCTCTGTATCATTCACTCAGTTGTTCGTGGATTTGACTGTCAATACAGACAGAAATCATTAAACATCTTCTGTCCAAACAATGGCTTTGTAGCACTCAAAAATAATAATTTCCAAGTTCACTTGTTCTCACTGAAATTCTTCGAGAATGATATTTTTTAAGCGAATGTGAATTCTCTAATGCCAGATGCAGGGACCAAAATTGGTCACTGTCCCAAAAACCTCTGAAGTTCCCGAGTCTATCATGATAATGTGTAACTGTTGGTCCTACAGGAATCAATGAAGGATTTCAGTAGCCATAATAAATGAGTTAGCATCCAACTGATAGGCATTTAAGCCAACAGAACGTTAATTCTTCGAATATGTTGATGGAAAATCAGCTTGATCTTCCTCTTGGAAGTGGCTTCAGAATTTGGTGATAGTTCCTTGAATCACTTATGTTGTAGAACTACGGGACCTCAGAATCTAAATCGTGTTTTAGATTCGAATAAATCATTTAAGAAAGGAAGAACAGATAGGAAGAGAATTCTAAGAAAAGAGCTGAATAATTCGTACCACTTTTTCATCCCGTCTCTATTTAATTTTTAAATTTTTATAATCTTTTAATAACTCGCATTCGGTAAATGAAATTATATTGTTTTGATCTATTATCATAAAAAAAAAAGTTGAGAATTAGTTTCTATGTTAGTTGCACTTTTAGAAACATTGCTTAGGAACCAGACGAAATATCATTCAATACAAACTGCTTAGAGAGAACTGTTAGTTAGTGAGAGGCAAAATTCACCCTTGACGCAAGTCAAAGGCGAAAAAAGTAGTAATATGAAATTAAATAGGGAGAAGATTTACAGGTTCATTTACCTCACCTAATACATTGAATAAATTACATTCATAGAAGTAATGGCGTTTGTGTATTTGAATAGCAGTGAGTCTGTCGATTGATTTCTTCATAGATTACATTGGCTTCCAGTGTCTGAGGTCGTTTCCTGTTGGTTTGGCCTTAGTCACAAAACTCGTTATAAATATAGAGAGGGTAGGAACCTAAAGGTTTCTGACAGCTACAAAAAAAGAAAAAGGAATAACTGGAATGAGCAGCCAACTCATTAGCTTCCAATGAACGATGAATAACAACACTCTTCAAGGTCATCTTGTGTTTGGAGATTGACCTGCTATCACCTCCACTCTCCCAAAAATCCAATTTTTCTTCTTAAAGAAGCTTCGTTTATTACAGATAACAATAAGTTATTAGTCAATTATTTCTCTATTAATTTGATGATTTTTCATGGAATCACTTATTTTTGCTAAGACTTATCTAAGAATAGATTTTATATATACTTTAATTTAAAATCACATCAGATACCAAACAAAAGAGTAACGTAACTTGTTTTCTTCTGTTTTGTTCAATTTACCATTAATTCTGATAATTATAAAAAAAGATAACAAAACTGAAAAGTTATTTCCAAAGTTTTCTGAATCTTTAATCCGTTTTCAAATGTTGTTTTTAAGTTCTCGTCTTATTTTTTTTTTTTATTGCTTCATTCACGATATTAGGTGTATGTTGCTACTTGTGATTATCAGACTAAGGCGATTTTCATCTGCGCAGGCGCGGAGAATCAATTACATGCTCTTTCAAGTTTTCGATAACTTCATATCTTTTGTAACTTGATCTGATTCCATTTCAACAAAAACATTTATATTATTTGATCGTTAACGAATTCCCTTCAAATTGCAAAGCTGTATAATATTGAGCTTATTTAAATTTTTAGAAAAACAAAGAGAAAAATAAGTCCCTTTCCTAATGCAATATTACAAAAATGAATTGATGACCTCCAGTGATAACAATCCTTTGAAATTTATGTTATTTTGCAAGTTCTTATAGTACGTCTTACATCTAAGGCGAATCTCTTGAGAAGGTCTCGTTTTTTATTGTTTAGTTATCAATCTCTAGATGGCATTCCGTCTGTTGTAACCGTAAGCTGTTTTATCTGAACGAACTATCTTATAATCACCGTTGGTGAGATAAAAAAAAACTGGATGACAACCATGAAATGGGTTCCTATTAAAACCACTCATAAATCTTCTATGATGCAAAAGATCCTTGAACGGTCTTCTTCAATCGCAGATAAGTCTTTAGATTCTTATTCGTCAAGGAAGAATTTAAAAGCTGCTGTAAATGTCCTTCTTTATCATTCTGATGATAATAAGTTATGAATAACAATGAACATTCACATCGCAGCAATCGCAATCTTGTTTTCTAAATTTATATTTTCAGGTTCAATATGATTACTTTGTTAAACGTTACAGTATGTTACTATATCGCGAATGCTTTGATGTTCGAGTATTTACTATAGTTCACCGATGTAATCGTTAAATTCATCAGTTAATGAGTTAAGGTTGTCCAGATTATTTTTTATAAACAAATTCCTCTTGTTGTGGCATCACAAGTATTCAATTTCTATGTATTGATTAATTTCATGATGTGGAACTGAAGACATACATTTTTGCCTTTGTCAACTTACTGATCAACAGGAATTTCGTCAAATGAAATGATCTAGTTTTTTATATATATTATTAGATGCTGAATTCAAAAATCCATTTAAGTTTCCTCTATCACTCAAGTTTCTTAAATTTGTGACTGGTATGCTACGTTATGTGGTTCGTGCCCTATCTTTCGAAGGAGTATAATGTCACTTTTTTTTGGTGAAAACTGAGTTTTTTTTCCTTCTTCAAAAGATCTTGACATTATACGTGACGAGTACGGAGAACGCTTCCACCAAGATATCTCCACCGTGAAAAACCATTACTATGAATCATCGTATCTAACTAACTATCGTTGGCCCTAGAGGAGAACTGTTCTACAAGAAAATGTTCCAGAATAACACCAAAATCAGAAGTTATATTCTAATTAAGGTAGATTAAGTCAGGATTTTTTTTTAAAACTAGAACTATAAGAATATTACCTAATATAACCAATTGCAAAGATACATTATTACCGAACAAAGAGCAGTATTAATTAGCAACGATACACCATTACATTCTTAGTCGAATAGTTAAAAACACTTAGTAGCTAATAAAAAGCTTTTATTCTTCCATTTCTCTTTCAAATCCAGGAAATAACTGATAACATATTGCTAGCCGAGATGCTGAAAAGATATCTATTACCGTATTTTTATTACTGTTTCTTTCACTGAAACCATTGTAAACTTGATGAAAAAAAAATTGTAATAAATTTTGCAATCATTTTTAAGTTGGAATGAAGGTCATTTTCCTAAATATACAGTAACAAAAATTTATAGATAATTTCAACAGAAAAACAGATTGGCTCATCGGTTGAAAACAACTTCAAGTAATCACTTTTAAGAGTCCTGGTTTCGTGACATTTAATAGTAATACAACTCAAGAAGTTTCGTCAAACGTATTGTTGAATAGTTCTTAGTAAATTTAACAAAAACCATCATCATGGCATTGTACTTATTATAATTTCGATGTGACTATTCCAGTTGGCGGGTTGGCTTCACATTATTCGATAGACATGCACGATTAAAACAAAAAATCACATAGTTATCAGAGAATAAATGATTAACTTTAAAATCAGTAACATTTTTTTGCTGATTAAACACAATTTAAACATTACGAAACTATCATTCGTTTTTGTTATCATTCGTAAATAAATAGATGATAACCGAGATTGCTATAAAGGATTTCACAGTATTTTAAAATAATTTCGTAATTTTGTGCTTAAACTCGATATTTAATTACTTGGAACATTTCATCTAACAGGAATTAAATTAGGTCCATATTTTTCAATTCTTTTATATTTTAAGTTGTTAATGCTCACACCATAAGATCATACATTTCGTCATGATTATTTTGATCATTGACTTCCTCTACAATTTGCTCTATAAGCCTTTTCGATGAAGAAAATGAAACAGAAGCAAATGATTGTGTCAATGATTACTTCAATGACGAAAACTGTGATCGTGTGAGTTGCACGTAAGGAAAAACATAAAATAGTGTTAATGCTATGTAAATACTTAAATACATAAAAAAATATGTGTTCCATTAGGTCGCTCCATGTGCAATTCAGGCACTGGATGAGATAGATCCTTTGGAGACAACCAAGACATTGTTATATTCATGAAGATTCATGGGATTAGATCACGTCGACTGAGCACTGGAAATCAAGAGTGACACCTAGCAATAGGAATATACTTGATTGAAACCTAGAGAAGGTTCGCAGTAGGCCAAGATCCTCCTCTCCCCTTTTTTTGCCCGAAAGTTAAACGGGGGCGAACTTTGAGCTGACTGCTACCCGTTCATCACGAAAGCTGGCAGTCTTTTACCTCCCGCGATTCATCGGACCACCAAGTCCTATAATAGGATCTTTACTTTTTTTTTAATACCACAAGCATATTGAAAGAAATATATCATAATAGCGTTCGTAAGGATACACTTGCAATAGAATTATTAATGCTGGGCTCAAGATTGATGTAAGAATTGGAGACGAGTAGACCAAGGCTATTGTTTCAGTTATGAAAATTATATGGATGATAGATAATGAACTGTAATGCAGCTACAAGTATTTTTAGTAAATATGGTTAGAGTTTATAGGAGAGATGCATTTCAGGCCACATCCAATAATATTCCTTTAACGTTAGGAATTTCTTTTGATTTTTTTTTTCTTTTGATATTATACAAGTGATTTCCTACAAGTTTGTTAGAGTTAACGACTATCATCATATTAACAAATGGAGGAGGCATTTCTTGGGAATGCTCCAAAGTCAATATTTCAACAGTATTGAACGAAAGGTTTCTTCTTCTAATAATAATAATAATAATAAAATGGATAATATTCAAAGCAAATTCAAGACAGGATATCCGGTAGTATCACAAAACCAAACATTAAATGATCATCATTACGATAAACAGTTTGTACATTGCTTACACAACTACTAATAAATCCCATTGCAGCAACGTTGCCTTGATATAATCCTCAATTCTCTTCCATTAATATACTAAATGTTGCTCATAATATTGCAATACTTTCCTTACAGACTGGTCATTACATTTCTCGGTTCTCTTGATAAGATCCACTGATAAAACTATTCTTGTTGTCAATGTCCTGATTTCACTGTTTCCATATTACTAATGTATTCCTTGAAATGCGTTTTGGATTGACACTGTAACTTTTTCATCCTGTTGCTTATCATTTCCAAACATTAAAATAAAGAAATAAATCTTAATCCGTTGTAATAAGCCACGTTATGAAACAGTGGGATTAAAGAGTGGGTCGATGGCTCCATGGAATCCTTGGAAACTTGGTATTTGAATAAAAGAGGACCAAAATTCTACCTCTTCTGAAAACATTTCGATTGTTAATTTTTTGTTTATCTAAATTTAAAATGGGCTATTTACTATTTTATTTTAGAATGAATCAATTAGTGAATAGCCCATTTATTTTATTTAAAGTAAAATAAAATAAAAAATATGACTACTAATTATTAATGAAATCAATTTATTTTTATTAGTATACAATATACTGATATTTATAAGTCTTTTGTGAACCTTTCTTTTCTTTTCTTTTTTTAATTCTTTAAATTTCGGTTTGTTCTTTCATATTTTTCATCAAATAATTTCCTCTCTGTTTCTCTCACAAAAAAGTGAATGCTACTGCTTAAAAGTCCGACCACTTGACGATCGGAAAGACCTCCACGTGATTGTGACGTTTCTATTTTTCAGCCAATCCTAAACAAGCG
>JAFIDM010000001.1:65419256-65432776 GCA_023159025.1 Thereuonema tuberculata
TGCAGACGATAAAATTCTAGATTAACAAGTTAAAATCAATTTCGGAAAGTAATTGTACTTAACACTACTTCTGAAAATAATATCCTACACACTATAGTTACGTAATAAACTTATTAAATTTATTGAAAACGCATTCCTAAACACTTTTTAAAAGTGTTAATTTTGAGAATTGTTTTCTTCAAGACTAAGGAATTTTGAATATTAAAAAGATTTCACAGGAAACTGATTTCAAGCAAAGAATAAAAACTAATATTTAAAAATCTTAGCATAAGATTACACAAAAAAGTAAATAAATCGATTGAGGTTATGTACCTGCCTGCAGATTTGTCCTTATCGATTTACATCGATAACTTTTGTTAATTTAAAATGAACGCAAATGAAACTTTGACTTATAAGCCTAATGTGCGAATATGCTCTAGTAATTTACATCGTGTTTTTAAATATTAAATTTCATGTCTTTCTTGGTTGAGTGCTGACGTCAACTGTGTGCGATGTCACAGATACAAATTTTTAGGTGAAAACGCTTTTGTAAATAAGAAATCCGAGAAGCTAACAAAGACCTAGGATTAAACAGGAAAGAAATTTATCGAGTGTCTATCGAACTCAGCTGCTATCCATTGACTAATGGAGAATGAAATGGAGACTGAAAGGAGGTTGGGGATGGGGGACACTATGAGGACTTGGGGAGACCAAAATAATAATCGTTCTCATATTTAAAGTTGGACCAGAAATAAGCTACCTACTAAATATTACGAAAATCTGTCCAGCCATTTTAACGTGATGAGTATACGAACAAACAAAAATGGATAAACTGGTAATAAATATTCAAGTATACAGCGAGACCATGTTTGCTCAGTCAATAAATATTAACTTTCTTTTATTTAAAATATATCTTTCATTTCAGTTCATTTAGGATCACTTTTTAAATGAATTAAATAAGAACCTCTGTTTTGAGAATACTTGTTTGCTTTTTTTTTTCTCCTAATGTCTCGTAGATCTCGTTTAACTACGAGACTGGATCTCTGCTTAACTACAGTGTTGGTTCGTCAAAGACTTTCCGTGAACCTGATTTATTCGGAAAACCGCCTTCTTCTGCCTCAAGATATGGAGTCCGCTTTCTTCACTAATAGATTCTTCAAGAAGAGCGAACGAAACACTCGATTTCCCAGAACAAAGAACTTGATTTATTTTCAGACGAATAAGAAGGATAGTCATGAATTAAGCAAACAGAGGAAAGAAGGAAGGACACATAAGATAACTTTCTGTTCTTTAATGTTAGAAAGCATTTTTTTAACAGTGTTTAATCTAGTATTGCTATTACTAGCAGTGTAAATTGCAATGCCAAGCCTTTTGTTTGGATTGGTTTGTAAGTGTTCTATATTACTTGTTTCAAAAATATCGTTCAGGTTGGAAATATTAGCTATTAAAAATTTATAGAAAATGTTTTATAGTTTGAGTCTCTTAAATCGTTTGTTCTGTTTCTTCATCTTTTTCTAGATTTTTGGCCTTGGTAGCCTGTATTTACTACATATATCTTATGATCAACTTATTTTATTCTCTTTTAACTGCTCTCTCTGCCTCTTCTCTGCTACTTCTGTTTTAGATGTTTTGAACGATCTATTTCATTATTTTTGTAAGCGACCTTGTATTCTTACATTCATTCTGTTCGTCCATCCATCTATCACCTCCTACACAGCCGAAACTGTAAGTCCGACAGACATGAGTCATATCTTTTCACTTGTAGAGGTGGGACAAATACGAGTTCCAGTTTCCGGTCACTTTCTGTTCCAGCCTTTTGCTAATTCTCACCAGTAATCAGTATTCTCAACACCTTACAGCAGCCATATTCGTATAATGGTTATACAGAGTTGTGGCCACAATAATTAGGTTCGAATCCTGGTCATCGTAATACTTGTTTATTATTATTATTATTATTATTTTATTTTGATTTTTTTATTCTTTATTTTTTTTCTTTACCTACATTTGATATTTTTAAATCATTATTTATAGAAATGAAACACGTCGCTACGGTTTTGCGTAAATTACGAAACCGATTTTTTTGCCTTTTTTTTTTTTGACAATACTAATGAATGATTTGTGTTTACGCAAGCAACAATTCCTCTTAAAGGTGAACTCGCCTTCATATTTTCGATAACAGATACGAGATAAAAAAACATTCAACTTTTAATAAGTAATTTATCTTTTAACCTGGAAGAAAAAAAAACCAAACACATCTAATAGTGAAGTGATGCTTTTTTAATAGTTTTCGATTATTTCCTGGACTGGTTTTACTAATATTATTTAATCTTAAGGAATACGTACGGTCAAGTTCAAATGTGAACTTGTGTAAGAAAAAAAAAGCTGAGAAATTCAGTTCAACATAAATTTACCATAAATACGTTATCAGTGATGGATGGCATTCCTGTTATAGATATCGCTTCCAAGTGGAAATGCTTTCCATCAGCGATTATTAATCTTAATAGATTTTTGATTGTTATGGCTTTCAAACTTTAGAATTAGGTTTTAAATAATTTGCAAAAACCTAATGATACAGTAAAACATTTTAGTAATTTCGTTTTAAGTTTATTTAGAGCAATTTCACAAATACTTAAGCAATTGCCAGAATTCATTATGCCATTCATCCGATTTATTTTACAAATTACAGAATTTAGAATTTGGAACAAATCTCGCAATTAATTTTGAGATAACAATGTGTTCTTTCAGATAATATAATATTAAAACGTTTCTTCTAACTATGATTTTGGTTTCTTAAAAGTGCAACTTATAATAAAATTTAAAATAACTGACTGAAAATAAACAGCAAAATGTAAAAAGATAGAATATCTAGGATGGTTGCAGATTAATAAATTAAATGGTTTCCTCTTAAAACTTGGTTTAATTGAAGCATTCCGAAATTCGTTTAAATGTCAAATCAAAAACTGAAACAACTACAGCCAAAACAGACAAAAGATGAAAATTCAACAGTTCATCACTTAAAAAAAACAAAAAAAAACATCTAATCAATGAGGGGGTTGGGGGGGGGGGGAAAAACAAAAAAAAAATCTAATTATTTGGTTGGTTTTTTTTTCCTTTTCTCATACAATATTTATTATGAATGCTTTATTCCGCTTAATCTGTAACAATGATTTTTATCTGATACGGCAGATTTCACCAAAGCAGTTTATGACTTGAGCATTGCCAATCTTTATCTCTTTGTAATAAAATGTAATTTTTAAATGACAGCTTTTAAAGATAAGATTAGATTTTTACTTCTTGATGTACGAGTCATTAGTAATCTTTGATAAACTCAGAGTGCAATTCTAGGAATAATGATAAACAAAAACATTTTTGGTAACATAATTCAATGAGTAAGAAGGTTTAACGTGCATCATTTGTAAGCAAACGAATTTGTGCATTTCTATATATTTTTTCCGTTTTCATAATTCGATTTTATAATTGAAAAAAAAAAAAAAAAAAAGTTAGGATTTGCTCTTAAATTAATTAATTAATATTCACAAATTGTAATTTAATTGCCATCTAAGAAATATATATTCTAAATAACAAACCAAGAAGGCACAAAGATAAACAAAAGATTTCGCCTCTGAGCTATCAGCAGTGGGAGTGTGAGACGGCCGTTTCGTCCTCTTAATGGACTCATCAGCCATACAAACCCTTTGTTGAAAGCCCAGATCGCGAAACCAAGTTAGAGATTCCACCCATGCACCCATCTGTGGGTTCCAATAAAATAAAAGCTCAACAAAAAATCAAAACAAAAGAAAAAGCTTCAATTCCTGGCCTGCGAATCCGTCAGAGGAAATTGAAGAAAGCAAAAGCTAATGGCAAGCCACATAAATTACAATAAACATTTAACGTGCCTTTTACAAAATAAACCACAAACCAAGAAGGCACAAAGGCAAAGATTTCGCCTCTGAGCTATCGTAAATGCCAAACAAACAAAAGGGCTTGTGTGACTGATGAGTCCATAAATAGGACGAAACGGCCGTCTCACACTCCCACTGCTGATAGCTCAGACGCGAAATCTTTTGCCTTTGTTTATCTTTGTACCTTCTTGATTTTTTGTTAATTTTATAACAGGCACGTTAAATTTTTATTGTAAATACATATTCTATTTATTTAAAAGATACATGACCGCTCAGGTACAGTCAAAAGATTGAGACATGCTATACGTCTGAATCTCGTTCGAATCCCGGCGCTACCTTGAGCTTTTGTCTTTTTTTTATCTTCTGGGTTTTATATTTCTTTGACTGGTTAAACATTTAATGCCTTGCTTCTGGCGCAGCATAGTCTCAGTCGCTTATGCCATTAAAACAGCGCAGACAAACAAAAAGAAAGTATATCAAATGGTTTTAATGAATTTAATTACTGAGAGTAATGATATTTAAGTTTTAATTAATAAAGGTTTAATTCTCATCACTGTACAGTAATAAGAAATAGTAATACATCAACATTTCATGTATAATGGAGGTTAAATGAATCGTAATAAATACTTCGACCAATATGAAAAAAAAAGACAAAAGAAGAAGAATGAAGCTTCTTTAGCAGGGATTTATCCATTGTTTACATATAATCAACGGCTTTGAATGATTATATGTAAAGATTAATTTCTCGTTTATAATGCATGGCTATAAATAATGAAATAACAAGTGGCATAGGTGTATCCAGGATTTCTTCCATTTTCGCATGCAAGGGGATGGAGAAATTCCTTACTGTGGAGAAATTGGCGAGTGAAGGTGAGAAAAAATCCCATGAAAACATTTCAAAGTGAAAGAATTACTTTCCATCGACAGGAAGGCAATGCTGCTATTTCCTGTGCTCCTCATCCACTGTCTTTTGCTAGGGATCTTTTAAGATTAACATTCAGTAGATTTAGCAACCTAAAGAAGTAATTTGAGGATTTAGCTAGGAAATGGAAAATTTTAAAGATTCTTTTTGTATTAACAAGTATTGTAAGTTATAAATATATTGATTTTTCCTTTGTATTTGTTTTCAAAACGAACATATTTAAATAAATTTTTATCTTAACATTTTAAGATAAGTATGCTTTAAATTCTTTTTAAAAACTTCTTGTTACGTTCTAAAAACCTAATAAATTTATTAATTAAATTTTAAGCAATTATTTTTTTTTTAATTAAAAACTACCATTTACACTAACAACCAACTAATATCTATGGAATGAAATCCTTATAAATTCTTTTCAAAAATAACGAATAATTAGTAAAATGGAGAAAAACGGGAGTGCCCTGTGAAAAGACTTCTGTCTTTAAAATTCCAGATAAAGTCAGAGGTGAGAACACACTTCCCCCGAGGCAGAGTAGCTTTTGCTCAACGACTGACCCCAATTTTAAGAACTCGGGTTAATTCAAATATATTTTACCGCTGTACATGTTATGTTCAAAAGTACATTTATTACTTTTTAAACGTATCGGTTTATTTCATGTACATAAACTGGAAAACAAAATTGTATATAACACATCTGGAAATTTTATCTTGTTTGCTCAAACATTTTTGTTCAATATTATTATTATTAGTAGTATCATCTTCGTCTTCTTTCTCTTCCGAACTAAAAACTTGCTGACTTTATTAAAATAACAGTTTATTTTAATATAAAAGATACAAGATTTTCCTTCCGTCGTGATCGAAGACAACACAAATAAAGTAGAAGTTAAGGTGGCATGAAGCTGATAAATCATTCCAGATACATAAGTACCACTGAAATACCACATCTTTTTAAACCAGGAAAATCTTTTCAAAAGTCGGGGATCGTCTTATACGCCGGGTGCTGAAACTTATACGGCGAGTATATCCAAAACTCTATATTTTAATTGGAAAAATTGGGGGTCGTCTTATACGCCGGACAATACGGTAACTTATTTTGCTTAACACGGAAGAAATTAGGACTTTTTTTTTTCTTTTGCTTAAATCCTTGGATGGAAAATTCCGTTTGTAAATCTGAGCGAAAGACATTCGAATTTTGTGCTGTAACCCTCTCTTTGCTATTTTGCCTCAGTTTAGACCAGCAGTGAAAGAGTAAAAATTCTTCACTATGGAAAAATGGAAACAAATTAAAATACCTTCGACCAGTGATCAATCTTTACTTCTTGATCTGGTTTCGGTTCCTTCTCAATCAAATACTATACACTTGTAAGTTGTTTTGCTTTGTAATTCAGTTCTGATTTAATATCTTACTTAAATCTCTTTGTAAGTCAAAGAGTCCATTTGATATCCATAGGATGTCATTCAATTTTTTTATCTTTACATTTCTTATGTTGTTTAGATGACATTAACCGAAAATGAAAAGTATGTGATTTGAAATTCAAATTGACACATAATAAGCAGTGATGATCCAAGGACATCACCACTCCCTTGCGCCTTCATCTAGTTTTGCCCAACTTTAGAATACATTGAGAAAAACACACACTTAAATAGAGCAGCAAATTATTCACTGATTCAGTTCAACTTTAGAAATCAAAATAAGCACAGTACGACCAGAGAAGGACTTCTCTTCCAAACAATGAATCATTGCACAGTATCGAATAAAAGGGGAAATGGCGATCCTCATTGTTATGTAAAACCACCAATGCTTATGTGTTGCTGCTGCTTGATTGTGAATATAAAAAGCAGTCTCCGATCATGACAATGGTAATTGCTTTTGTAATGATTTGATTAAATCAATGTCATCGAGAAATGATACAGGAAACTTACTTTCACGGTTATTTAAAACCTATTCCATTATGTCTGTGGGTATTCAGAATAAATCCATCATTTTTGTATCTGTAAAAATTACAAAGTGAAATAAAACCACTCACTGGTAAATAAGTCTGCAAATGATGCAAACAACTTAAAATACTCTGAAATTTCAGGAAACAAATATTTATAAAGACCCACTCATCCAAATTGCAATTGCGATTCACTCCTGTGCACTTTCAATAACTTAGCGAAGGGTCCTTGGGAATTCTTTTCCGAGGACTGCATTTCAAACATTTGTCCTTACAATATTGTGATCTGTAATTTCTTTCATTTTTCAAGAATCAGAAAATGATGTCTTCAAATTTTTGGAGGACCTCAATTATACTAAAGAAAGTAGAGAACAATATAATAGCTTGAATTTCAATATTTTCATTGTTATTATTCAGATCTTTACAGAATGTTTATAACTTTTAGTACTGTTCGTTTTCAAAAGCGAGAAGCACCACTGGCGGACGATTCTACCCCGCAAAGGGGTCAAAAGTGCAGAGATGGGCACTTTTCTAAGACCTGTGTTTTTTTTAATACCTCTTATTTTTGCAATAATATTTATTCTTTCCCGAAAAGCACAAATAGAACGCAGCTACTAGTAAAATAACACTATAAAAAGTAACATCCCCTCTTTGTTTCTCCTCACCCCTATTTTGCTGAAATCGAAGGAGACCTGACGCATGCGCAAAAGCGTTGAAGGCTCTCGTAAACAAAACCGAACAGTAAGTTTGTTTGTTTGTTTGTTTGTTTTTAAATATTTGAAGACATCGTTTTCAAATTCATAGCATTTTCTTAAAAATGAAATTGAATACGAACTTTGCAACTAGCTTTAAAGGAAAGATCAAATAAAATATCATTTTATGTTATAATTAAATACTGTGCTAGATATTTTTGTCGTTAGCAGTGTAGTCCATTTTAGTCAAAATGTTGTTACTGGCATTCAGTCTGTTTCTCCATTCTTTTTGATCGTGTTTTTTTTTTAAAAAAAAAAAGAAAGAAAAGCCTTTTTAAGGCCTTTTAAGAATTTCTTATTGAAAGTTTCAATGAAATAAGATCATACAACGTATTTTATTCATTTTTATAAAAGATTGTTAAAATTCCTATAACTATCCTTCAATTTCAATACTGAAGACCTTGGGTTGACGCCTTTGGCCAAGCAATCATTTTCCAAGTAATAATGCATAACAATAACTACAGTCATTATATTTTTATTGACCACGTGATTCCATAACATAGTCTTCACTTAAGTCATGCAAATGTCCGAATAGACGTACTAACATTTGCATTTTATTAAAACAAAAAAAAAACTTTCGATGTCACCGAAATTAAGTCAATTTAATAACAATGAGATAAATTATTAATTAACAGGTCAGCAACTAAACGAACTCAGTTCAAATTCTAACTTCATCATAAGAGCAAAAAGAATAAACAAGTAAAGTGTATCTTGAAAGTTACGATTATTCAATTCCTTATTAATTCTACTATGATTATTTTCAATATAAATGCTATAATAGAGTTTAAATATGGAACTAGATAATTTCCGATCTATCTTTTAAACGGGAAGATTTATCATTAGATATCTCCTCTAAGTCATTTATTTAAGATTTCTTCTCTTCAATATCCACTTATTCCATCTCGATTGGAACCTGGATCGATGGTTGTGTGGAAACGATGATGACATCACAGATGACTCACAGACAATCGATGGCGCAACCAAACAGGATCTTTTGGAACCATTCAATTTCTATTTTTTTTTACAAAAAAAATTGCTATCGTTATAGCATCCTCCTGTCCTAATCGCTCTGTATCAATTTAAAAAAAAAAAAGGGCTTTATTATTTTAATGTAAAAAAAAATTGGAACATTTTTGATTAAAAACATTTTTTTTCGACATCGAAAAGCCAATGGCAAATAAATAAATAACAAAAAAATGACAATACATCGGAATCTCACTGAAAGTAATTAAAAGGAAATATATATATATATAATTATATATTTTTTTAAAATATTTATTAAATCAAAAATTCTTGATCACTATGCCAATTTTTTTTTAAAATTATTGTCAAAAATACACTGGCTGACTTTTTTCAACTGATTTGAAAACACATTTCAATGAGGAGCTAATTCCACTGAACTCTGTTGCCAACCATTGATTTAAAATGAACGGAGTGTGAGAATCTCTCAAGAAAGGAGAATTAATAATAAAAACAATCAACATTCCTATCGCTGCCGTTTCGAATCATCATTAGATTACTTAGGAAAAAAAAATATGATTCGATTCAATGCTCTAATAAAAGAAAAAAAAGAACCAAGGGCATCCTGAAAATCGAACAGTGAATTAGTGAACATTTTTAATAATAATAATCATCATCATTTATAAATGGAGGTGCTTCTTTTATGTCATTTCAGAATGAATTGAATCATTTCTCGTATCGATTCTTTCCATCTTCTGTATCTGAATCTCTAAAATCTTTGTAGAAGCAATATTTTGAAGCAAAGTCAAGAAACGAAATTCTCTCTATTTTACTTAACAATGGAGTAAAAAGTGATGATTATGCAGGGATTTCTAATCAAGTCCTGTCCTACCATGAAATCGAAGTGATTATTTAGTATAAATAATAATTCATAGTCACTTCGTTCTTGTCATCTCGAATAAGCTTAGCAGCAAATTACTCCATAAAAAATAAACTAATAATAATACGATTTTTTAATCACTAAAAGCACTCTTTCTGTTAGACTTTCTGTACTTTCATCTGCCCCTCATTCCGGTCATTTTTTTGTTTTTAATTCGCATACAGGCGAATAAAGAGCGAATGATTTGTAAACAAATGATACCAGATTGATTGGTTCGGTAAGTCAAGGAAGAGAACGACTTGTAATTAATTAATGCTGTTTTAACATTAAATATATTCTTTTTTTTTAAACATCTGAAGGAAAAAGAATGGTTGAGATTTCTTTGGGATCTTAAATTTCCACTATCACCTCTCAATACTGATTCTTCTGTTTCCACGACAATTAAAACAGCTTTCATTTCAAAACTAAGTTTATGGCGACATAATAACTTAGGAAAACGATTTTGTGAGGACTTTCCCTCCAGCATCAACCTCTGTAGATCATCTTGTCTCATCAGGTGACCGAAGTATTTCATTTTTCTTTTCCTTGATTAAGACCATAAGGGAATGAAAAATGAAATACTTCGGTCACCTGATGAGACAAGATGATCTACAGAGGTTGATGCTGGAGGGAAAATTGGATGGGAGAAGACCCAGAGGAAGACCGAGAAAGAATGGGTTTGACAACATCAGAGACTGGACTAGCAAGAATTACCAGGAATGCTCCAGAATAGCAAGAGACAGAAAATTTTAGAACCATGGTCGCCGACCTCCTGGATGGAGATGGCACGTGAAGAAGAAAAAGAAGAAGACAGTGGTAGAAGTGGAAATTGCAGAAAAACAAGATCTTGGAGCTAAAAATCATCTCGAAGATTCTGCGAATACTAATATCACAGTTACTGCCGACTGACCAGATGTAATTTATATAAATTTCTTCATCTACAAAACTTTCCTATTTGATATTCTTATCCATTAGATTATTAGAATGGTCCAAGAGAACAACATACGATGGAACACTGGCACCAGCTTCAATAGAAAAGTAAAAGATCGGAAACTTAAGCTGTAATAATTTCTTTTACCATTCTAGTACTAGGATTATTATTAGATTACTCAGTGTTATGATGACTATTACCAAGTATTGGTATCTTTCGAACACAAGCGACGTTATATTTACGGTTTCCTTCTTCGCAGCAACAGTTTGAAATAATTTTTTTTCTCTAATATTTTGGATATAACTCTTTCTCGAGACTATATTGGGAGGATATTACTTGAAAGGCAGCATTTTGCTGTATTGTTAAAAAATAATCATTAAAAAAAAAATAAACAAAAGGAGTACAGTAGCAACTGTGCCGCACCTACAACTACGTCAATTGTCACTATTTCATGGCACTATCTCACTAGTTGTACGTCATTGAAGTATTCAGCGCAGGACAGTTGTCGTAGTTCTACGTTTTTTTCTAAAAAGCAACTTATGCAATTCGTAGTAACTTATTCCGATTATAAATTAATGCTAGTAGAAGTATCATCTTTGTCAGTAGTTGTTGCTAGTATTGGTTTGTGATAGAAGTAAGAGATGCTTAACTTTTTAACGCTACTGTATCGAAGGATAGTGAGTTGAAACTTGTTTTGTTTTAAATGGGACTCTATATGTTATCTAATGACGCATTATCTATTACTCTACGATTATTAGTTTCGAAAATATAAGCGATCAAAGTCTGACATGTTATCGTTGCATCCATGCTCCTGAGATTATCCTTCCCCAGCGCGGGGAAAGACGTAATTCTATATCAAAAAAAAAAAATACTGCATCATAGCGCAAAATTATCAAAAATTGAGTTCCACTTTTCCTAGAGGGTTCTTCGGCCAAAACAAAGATTAAAAAAAAAAAAAAAATATTCAGTTTAATGAATTAAGAAAAAATAAATCATTAGCGACCCATTTGGGAGCTATTGCGTTTGCCCTGTACGTCCGTTTCTGTCCATCCCTAACAACTCCCGAATGGAAGGTCGGATCGGCAAACGGACTTCTCCATCGTGTTCAGAGACCCAAACACTGTAGTAATGGGGTATTTATTTCTGCCTATCCGGAAAAATGCGGACAGAGCGACTGTTTGATTCCGCAAATTTAATAATTTTTGACTCGACAACTACTAACTCCATCGACTTGAAATTTAGATAAGCTTTAGTTTAGAGTGTCTACTATACAATCTATATTTTTATTCGAAACCGTATCTATAACAGCTTGCGTAAATATTGACTGTGTTCACATTTTTATGGATAAACAGAAATACAAAAAATATCCATTGTATTGTAGACACTCTAAACTAAAGCATATCCAAATTTCAAGTCGATCGAGTCAGTAGTTGTCCAAGAAAAAAAATCCTCAACTTCACCTTGTTTTTCTTTAGTGCAAATAACATTAGCAAACTCTAGCTTTATTTCTCTGGCTCTTCTCTCATTGCGTCACACACACACATTGGGAGTAATAAGAGATCTTAACAATAATTTCAATGTAGTCCCCGTGGCCTAATGGACCAGAAGGTTGCAGTTTCGATTCCTGTCGCGGATGTTTCATTGTAGAAATTATTCTTTTCTTTTTTTTTCCTTCATCTTATTTGAAATTGGTTATGCACACGTTCAATGTCTGCGTGGATTTTAATAAATCGTCCTTAATTTTATGCTTTAGCACATTTTTTTTTTTTTTTACTTGTTAAAAATTAGGTTCAGTTATACAAAATATAAAATATTTTGAGAGAATATGAAAGTACAGAAAAATATTACAACTAGCTTTGTATAAGCTTTCATTTCGAACTTCCAAGAGTCACCTGCCTCATTAAATATCACTACACTTTTTGTCTTTAATGGTAGAGCATTCTGTATATTTCTTATAGCAATCATTCATTTTAATTTAGAATCTTTTCTGTAACAAGTTTACTTCGCACATTCTTTACAATACTGTGAATTTTTAAAACACTAAAGCCTCAAGCGAAGCAAGTGGACACTAGATGCAAAATTCTCAGCTGCTAGTAGCAACAAGAAATGATGACCTTAGCTAATGTAGTCATCATATGCAACAATACAAGTGTGTTTGTATACATTATACAATAATGATATCTAAATAGTAGAAAGGACTAAGTTTCCAACAATTTTAGCTCTTAGTAAATAAAGGCCGTTTCGGTTAATAGATACGCGGATAATCGAGTACATGACAATAAAGTAATAAAAGCTTCAGTAAATACTTGTAAAAATTTAAAAAGAAAATTACATTTAAAATTTGCAATTATTTCATATAATAAATGTAAATTATTCCATATTGCGATTAAATAGACAGATTGAAAAATTAATTTATAAGTAGATAGTAAAAATCAAATCATAAATTAAATATGCAAATAAAAAGATAAAGTTTAATTTACATAAAACAATACAAAAAAGATCTTGAAAAATAGAATGAAATATTACTTTTTCCAAAAGATAAAAATTTGTCTGAAATTAAATAGAGTGAAAAAGATTACAACTTAACATACGTACTACTGCTGAACAACCTCATAAACCGGAATAATAATATATATATAAATAAAAAAGGTTTTCTAATTTAAAAAAAAAATACTAATAAATTTACTGACAACGGCAAGACCAAAATTTTAAAAAGAAAATTTCAAAAGAAAAATATCAAAATTCAAACGACAAGAGTATGCCAAAGTATCAGTGTAAAAGAACAAAATATCGAAACCAAAATTCAAGCAGATCTGAAAACACTTGTATATCGAAAATGAAGTATTTCAATGTATTCTTATTTTGAGCCTATACAATATCTTTACAATCAAGATACAAATCTAGACAGACCTAGGAAGTCATTAAATCTTAAAGAAATAAAAATGTTTGGAATATTGTTTTCATTCATATTTGCTCTCACCAAGAACAATGGTAAGCTTATTACGTAGTTATTATTATTACTAGCGCATTCCATAGAAAGTTAAATTAAGTTTTCCCACCTCTATGTTAAATTTAAGTGCTCTGGATGATGTCTAGGTGCAAACCAACGCCTTCGTAGCACTACATCTATTAAAATCACCTTGCAACCTAACATCAATATTTTGTTATTAATTAAACATAGAGATCATGATGAATTTTTACATACATAATATCTTAACAAT
>JAFIDM010000001.1:65432786-65480772 GCA_023159025.1 Thereuonema tuberculata
TGATAACTGTTAATATAAATGTGCATTATTGTCTCTATGTTTAATTAGTTTTTACCTGCACATTAAAACAGTTGGTTAATCAATATTTTGTATTGTTATTTTTACTTCATTATTCATTAGTTGCAAGAATATGCATTTTTTTAAATATTTTAATGTAGGAAAGATTAATTGAATCAAAATTCTTTTATCCAGTGTTGCACAGGGTCTTCTAATAATAACCTTTTAATGAATAGTCCTTATATTGTCTAATAATGTTAGAAATCATCTGAAATTCCCAAATCACGGTAATTAAGACTCACAAAACTGTTTCGTCAACAAGAAACAACATATCGGTAGAAACTTTTTTTGTCAGCGACATTATTTTTTTTTCCTTTTTTGATAAATTACAGTTTATGAAAGTAATATTTTTACTATGTCTACTATAAATTAAATAAAAATAATAAAAAACAAGTTAGGGATAGCGATTAGTAAACCAATCACAATGCTTCGCAACGTCTTCTGATACGTATAAGAAAATATAATTGATATTGCTTTAATTTCCTTATTATTATAAACAGGGGCGGTCTTGTTTATTCTTGCGTTGGGCCTTACAGTCATTTTCCTATAAACAGGGGCGGTCTGGCATAATTGGGGGCCCTCGGCTGGAAACGAATTTTGGGCCCTTTAAGGCTTTACCATTTCTCTGGCGAACTTAACCAGTACATGATTTACCGGGGAGGAGGCAGAGACGACGCTAGGGGGTGCGGGGCCCTAAGATGAATTTTGCGGGGCCCTTGACTTACTTGACAACCAAAAAAAAAAAAAAAAACAGGGCAACCGCCCCCCCCCCCCCGGGCTGGGGGCCGTCGGCGATCGCCGACCCGGCCACGCCGCCCCGGCCACGCCGCCCCTGATTATAAATGTGATTGTTGCGCATGCAAAAGACGCAATTGTTGCGATTGTTGCTAATGATATTTTAATGATACTTGTCCAAAGACAAAACGGGAATATTAGTCTTCTGATCCTTATTAGAAGACTAAAAATGAATGAAGAGCACTTTTTAACAGATATTAATTCATAAAGAATGGTATCTTTCTTATCAATAGAAAGGAATTTTGTATAAAAAAAAGTGTCATTATCATTATGTAAACACGTAACAATCGAGTGACTGGATCACATAAAAGAATTGCAAATCTTTTATGTAATCCAGTCACTCGATCTTAATTCCATTGAAATTCATTGCTAGGACTCCAAGGTTCATTTAACAAGTGCGAGTTCAACCCTGATCAATGTAAATCCGTTTTCAATATCTACAGTAAATACTTAATTTCTTTAAATCAGAATTTGCTCTAATTTAACAGACCAGAAACGACCATATATAATTAGCTGAGAAACTTGTCCATCTCTCCTCTGTTAATAACAAAAAAAAAAGCAGAACAAGGAGCACCTTCATGCTTCATGCTTCTGAACAAACTTGGTGAACTAAGTCCTCTTTTGGATTCTCCGATTAAATGGAACTTCCGTATCACTCAGCGAATTAATCAATTCCTAATCACGGTTTAGTTTTACAAAAACATTTTACAAGTAATAGTTAATAACAATTGAGAAAACTTTTTAAATTTCAATTTAAGATCACCAAAAAGAAAAACAACAAAAGCAAATAAGTAATGACAAATTAAGTTGAGATTGTTTTGATATGAATTAAGAAATTAAAATAAAAAAGAATTTAAAATCTCTCTGAATCTGTTTTTTTAAACACTAGCATAGCACTGTTTTAATTCATAATTCTCACAAATGCTACCGTCAAAATAATGTTTTCTTTACCTTTATAAAGAAGTTAATAATGAAGTGTTTGAATTTTCTTTTTTTTTTAGTTTACACGAGTTGTGAATTCTCGTTCACAAGTTCAAATCACTTCAAAAATATTTAACAGTTATTTAATAATCAGTTAAAATGTTTGAACAGGTCTTTGGATTACTTTAATAAAAGTTTTGTAGGTGATCATACATATAAGTGTCATATATCATTTCGAATTTCGACTGTGTACAAACAGGAACGACAAAAAAACACTTTGTTTCTCACTAAATGCTTTTGGTAAATTAAATTTTAACTTATCTCGAGTGATCATAAAACAAAATAATCAAAATTAATGGCTCTGTTTATTATAAAAAGAAGAAAAAAAAAAGAGAATAAGTTCAAATTACGAAGATTAGGTTAGATTAAAGTATTTCCCCATATTTTAAAGTGTTATCATTTCACAGGTAAATTTTTTAGAAACAAAAAATTACTTCAAATTTATTAAAAAAATAAATAAAACAATTATTGGCAGAAACAGTTCATTATCAGTTAAACAATTATTTCTTTAAATTTGTTTTCAAATTAATATAAGACAAGTAATCAAGACAAAGTTACAAAAAAAATCTACTTACTCCAAATAGGTTTTTTACGAATTCCCGCATGATAATTAAGGTCTTTTTCACCTTTGAAAAGTCCAAAGTGTATTTTTCCTTCGAACTGTCCTTGTTCTCGTGGAGCTATAGTGACATCAGGAAGAATTATTTTGGCTTCTGCTTCTATCCAATATTCTGTACCGGCCGCTACACACAACAGCACGATCGCACCACAACTTCCTAAAAAAGTTAGAAATATTATCGTCCGCTTAAAACGATTCATCTTCGGCACTTTCGTCGGTTTCTTATACGAATCAACTGATAAGCCATCTAAAGTTTTTGGTAATCGATTTTCCAAGCGAACGTAATTGATCCTAATAAAGAACAGTCATTTTTATATGTCAACCGTCTACAAAGTAATCTACAGGTGAATCGTTGCCGGGAAAAAGAAACTTATATTTGTGAGACAGCGCCATCTGTAGCAATTAGTAGGAACCCAGTCAACTTACCTGTCTAATCAACCAATGAAAAAATCTATTTTCAAACAACAACTAAAATAGTAATTTTTCATGCGAATTATATTAAAAAAAAGCACTTTTATTTTTACGCTGAATAATAATTTTTCTTTTAATAATCGTTTTTTTCTTCCAATGGCCTAAGATTTTGTTCAATTTGTAATCTAACAAACTTCAAAATGGCGGCTGCTGCACGTGAGTATTAATCTACTAGAGAATTATTTTTTTACTTTTTATGTAAAAAAAATAGCTTCTGTAAGTTTTTTATTGATAAATTTTCTCAGTTAGGGATCAGATCGCTACATTGTTGCCATTAAAGAGTTCAAAAGAACTGACTTTGATTCTCCGCTTTCAAGTTTTGAAAGGTGTTACTGTGTTAAAGACTCCTAACATTCATAATAACAACAGGAAAGCCGGCTTGGAGGCGGTAATTTTAAGTAATGGCAGCAGTAGTAACTAGCAGAATCATAATGAAAGAAGATCTACTATACAGGTTATGCTCAGTGACTGTTAATATTTTAATGTCATTGGTGGTTTCTCGAGATTATTTGGTGTTTGGATTAACATGATCTTGATGATTCATTCAAACGATTATTATCTCCATCATTGTACTATATGTATTTTGAAACACCAAGCTGTTGTTTTTAAGCCGTAATCACAAGAATCGTCCTCGTATTCAGTAATAAAATGGCCATTATTTAAATATCAAGAATGCTTTCAAACCAAGTGCTAGTGTAGGGAAATCTGAAGAATACATAAGACAGAAACACGCAAATAGTACCTCGGCAATCGATGTTACACACAAATGTCCAGCTACATTTGGCCGACCACTGTCAGATTGGGGAAAATGAAATAATTTTACTCAAATATATAGAAATCGATCTTTCACACATGATATCCACCATCAACCGATCTATGATACTGTAAGTCTTCCGTCATTTAGGTTTTTGAATCAGTATATTTCCTACGATAATTGAAAACAAAACCAAAATAATACTAAAAAGAATCTGTAAATAACAAAGATATAGGAAATATTTATTATTACTATATTTTTAACAAGTGTTGGTTTCAAATACTATTATTTGTAAAAATATATCCTTACGTTGTTAAAAAACAACACCTCTTCTTGTTTCGCCTAAGCAAAGCAGACAGTCGTTTCTTTATTGGTCGAATCTCCTTGTACAGTTTTGTTAAAAAATTATTTCCAATAAAGCGAAGCATTATTGGAATATAGACCTTTTCTCATAATATGTTGTAATCATTAGAGATTTTTTTCCATCTTTTTAATCTCATTGTTGTCAAGAAATTTGATCAATCGAGTTCATAATTATTTTTAATTGTGAAATAAGACTATGAAGATGCTGTCGTATGGAAATTGTTGCAGGAGAAACTTGAATTAAAAATGTGTTTTGTAAAGGAGATTTATTTTAAAATATATATTGATGGTAAGCTCTGCCTCATTTTAAGAAGACTTGGAGCTTGTTTATATCTTCTTGGATTAGGAATTTTCTTTATGGAAAATGTAGATATTACGTCAAACTGTTGCAATGTTATGGAATGCTTTAATTGTTAACATATCAGTCACATAATTCGTGGTATAACAACAACTTCTTTTATCTAAAATTAAAACATATTTACTGCAAAAATGCAGTTTAAATATTTTGAAGCCCGTGAATATTAGTTGAAAACTTCTAGTGTGTTTTACTGTACATATTTTACAGC
The DNA here is from genome assembly GCA_023159025.1 of Thereuonema tuberculata. Taxonomy (NCBI): domain Eukaryota; kingdom Metazoa; phylum Arthropoda; class Chilopoda; order Scutigeromorpha; family Scutigeridae; genus Thereuonema; species Thereuonema tuberculata. Next base: position 65,437,393 of record JAFIDM010000001.1, read on the forward strand.
ATAAATCTTCAAGCCTACAGATATTTAATTAAGTTAAATAATTTTAATAAAGTAAGTGATGTTTTGTCAAATACTTTAAATTTGTATTCTTTCATCGTATTTGATGATAATTGCTGTGGGAGAAAAAAATACAAAACCAGTGAAGAGTTAGGTTTTTTTATTTATTTATTTTTAATGTTTTATTTTATTTATTTAATAAACTTTAATAAATCTTACTTTTGTTTATTTAGGGCTTAAATTAAAACAAACTCCAACTGATGTCTGGTCAAGCAGAGAAAGATTATGTTTAGCATCCTCAGTAATGCGCAGTGGCGATCAGAATTGGTATTTCTACTTTTTATTAACTTTTTTATATCTTTAAAGTACTGATTAGGGTTTTAATTAACTTTTATTAATTTTTTTCGTATTGAACTATAATAGGGATAATTTAATTTTTACCATATTTATTTATTTATTTAGGGTATCAGTTAGTCGGGCTATTAAACCCTTTGGTGAGGCCAACAGGCCAGCAGACTGGTTTTCACAAAAAGTAAGTGTAATTTATATATCTTAAGTTGTTGTTTTTTTTTTTTTTAAATCTTTAAATGATGTTTAAAACATTTCAGCATTAAATTAATTAAATTTATATTTTTTATAAACTTAGTATTAATTGACCTTTTTTTTGCAGAACTGTGCTCTACAATATTCAGATCTCTTGGAGAAAGTTGAAACTCCAAAGTAAGTTCTTGGTTTGTTTACTAATACAATATAATGATAACTCCTAATCAAAGATATTTAGACATATCTTAACTTATAAATATTTTTGTAAATGAATTGTACTGTATTATTTGTATAGTTTCCCTCTTCTTTTTTTTTGTTTAAATTTAATTGAAAAGTGTAGGAGACTCGACAATAATTTATTGTCTATAATATTGACAATATTTTTATTATGGCCAGTAATTTATGTTTCCTCCCTATATTAAATTTTAAATCCATTAATTATATTTATTAATTGATGTTCTATATCGAACTCCTTTATTCCATTGCGTTCTCTCAATTTTGTAAAACGATATCAGCAGTTTGATGGTCACTGTGTATCATTATTTGTTTTACTACTACCAGCAGATATTCACCAAACAACTCCTGACATAAAAATTCTTTACCAGAAGACCAAAATAGAGTGAAAGAATGGATTGAACTGTATTATCCAGCATACTTGGTAACTGACTGCTAATGACTATTAGTAAAGAACCCTGAAGATTAGAACCATAAATGTAGAAGCTATGTTATGGTTGAAATAACAAAACTAAAGAGATTTGAAATTAACTTCTACTGGCTTTTCGGAACCAGTAGGGAAGGGGAAATCGCGCAAGGAAAATTAAATTAAAAATTGTACTGCTCTAAATCTAGGAGAGAAATTGTGCAAGTAAATATGATATAATTAATATTGAAATTATCAATGATTTTCTTTTATATTTGATATAACATGTTTTAGTGTATTTATTAACATAATGAAAAACATTCTTTCTCTGTGATATTCATTTAAAGAGTATTCCAAATTTAATGCATTCCTTATTACAGGAAAAAAAAATGTACAATACAATATTTACAGAAGAGATTTTAATTACATATTTTCGTATATAATGCAATTGTGAATGATTGAAACCATTTTCTGATTGACTTCTGTAGCTACTAGGTTTTGTATTTTCGTTTTGTTTTAATGAAAATACATCATTTAAAAAAATAACCTATTTAGACCATAAAACACAGCAAGAAATAACAGAACCTGCACATAAAAAAATTAAAATCATTGAGCCACATTAGAAATTATTCTGAGAATATATATATAATTAAAGCTCTGGTAAGCTTGACACTCTGCCTACATAGATTTAATAAATTAATTTTATCTATAATTTTATTTTGATGTTTGGTCTTGTTGAAGGTCATTGTTTTGTTTAATTTTCTGATGTCTGTTAATTTCACTGAGCTAAGAATACTGAGCATATCCAACAAATGAATATTCGGAAACCTGAAACAAATTTATTTTGGATTCCTGGTATAATTTCAAAAAACATTTAAGTGAAACTACTTCTTTGTACAGTTTTATTTTTACTTTCCTGCATAGAAAAATACATAGCATTCCCAGATGCAACAGTCGAAATAGAATGACACTTGCCACAGGCAATAAAAATGATGATGCAAATAACTGATTACAGTATTAGAGCAAATGTGCCATTTATTCAGGCAAGACACTACATGTCAATAATCTCTTTAGTACTGCGTCGTATTGCCCCTAGTATGGATATGTGCTGCGATACGGCTTGGTTTGGAGTCAAAGTAATATCTAAAGCTATCCTGCGCAAGATCCTCCCATAGCTGTTGTAACTGCTGCTCTAGATCACTCATAACCATTGATAGCTGCAGCAAGTCGTCCTAGTTGGTCCGCTACATATTCAATGGGTGACAATTTAGAGACCTGCGTGCCAAGGTAGGGTGTTAACAGTCTACTGTAACTCCTGCTGTATATGGACCGGCATTATCTTGTTTGAAAATAGACCACTGTAGCCACTCCATGAAGGGAAGCACATGAAGCTGCAGAATCTTCTGAACATATCGCTGCGCTGTCAGTATAACTGATCACTATCAGTGGAAACCAAGAATCGTAAGAGATGGCGTCCCACAGTTTGACTCAATCAGTCCTGGCAGTTTGTCGCTCAACAATGAAATCCGGATTTGTGTGCTGTCCCCAGTGCTTCTCCATATTTGAGTATGGTTATCCGGTTCCAGACAAAACCTGAATTCATCACTAAACATAATTCAGATTTGAAGCTTTCCTGGCATCGATAAATGAAAAATTCTTCTTGGGGAGATCAACCAAGTGAAGGTCGTATTGTACTCTTTCGGACATCGGCCAAACATCCATCTTTAGGGTAGTGAATGGAGATGTCAGGGCCAGAACCTCTTTAAATAGCACTGTTAAAGCTCGCTGTGCGGTCTGTCAGTCAGAAACTGGTTCTCGCCAAGCCAGCGGTGTGGTTTCCCCTCTAACTGATCCTCCCTGTGTGGTCTGCTAGGAGCACGAGGGAGTAAATCCAAGTGTTGCTAAGAAAAATTCCATTGTCCCTATTGACATTGCTTTTGTTATCCCTGATAGCAAAAGTTTCAAAAATTAATCTGTCTAGTAATGAGTAGCTTTAGTAAGAATGATGGCATTGGAGAAATCGGGTTGATGTTTTTTTATCAATGCTTTGTTATGCTAGTCAAGATTTTTTTTTACTATATGTAATCTTTATGTTCTTTACCTCGAATTTCAGTAGTGCAGCCTGTTTGGCCAATGTAAAGGCTTCCACAGGAACAGGAAACAGAATAAGCACCGGCAAAACACTTCATTGATAAAAAAAAAAAACATCAGTCCGATTTCTCCAATACCACCGTTCTTACTATAAAGCTACTCAATATTTAGACAGATTAATTTATGAAGCCATTGCTATCAGGATAACAAAAGCAATCTCAATAGGGACCATGGATTTTTTCTTAGTCACATGGATTTCCTGCCTCGAGCTCCAGGACAAACCACATAGTAAGCATCAGTTACGGTGGGAACCTGCTCCAACTGACAGACTGCATAGAGAGCTCTGACAGTGCTATTTAAAGAGTTCTGGCCTGACCTCTCCATTCACTTCCCTGAAGATGGATGTGCAGTCCACTTTCGAAAACTTGCAGTACTACACCACCCTCACCTGGTTGACCTCCTGAGAAGAACAAATATAATTTGTTGCCAATCAACAACCGTCCATGTCACCCGCTTACTTCACCATTGTAAAGGAAGCTGCTGATGGTGGAGTATTAATGCCAGACAGGCAAGAGGCACTGAGAATGCATGTCTCATTCTGCAAATCACCTCTCAATTATGCAGATTTCTAGTGATTTTACAAGCCTCTGAATGGTGGACAGGGACACTCTTGGATCAGTCTGTGCCTGTCAGACGATGACACGATCCTCTCTTCTGGTAATCTGCCTAAGTGCTCCCTGTGTGTGTGTATTCCTTTGCATCGCCATTCCTCCCAACACCACTGCACAGTAAAGGTCCAGGTGACATCCAGTTCGACAGAACGATCAGCCTGCAGTTCTCTCTTAAACTCTTGTCAGTTGTCCAGAACTGCATTGAATGCATCACCGAGGCATGTTGAGGACTAAGTGACCTGCACTCTGCAGCCACACTGATTATAAATATAAATCACTCAGCGATCAAATGATGGCCATTCGCAGGACCGCAACCACAGCAATACCAATGCTCCTGGTGACTGTACTCAGCAGGCAATCGCAACCCAATTGTAGCCAGTGGCACAACTAACTGTGATGGTACTATATACCGAGTTTCATCATTCCCATATCATTTGTTCTATGTGCTCTTAATTTTTTTTGGCAATGAATGTATAAAAACATTATTTATTAATGGTCAGCATCATTATCATCATCATGATCGCAACCTTCTCAAAAATCAACGAACAAAGTAGCCAAAAATCATAAGGTAGCAGGAAGTGAAGCACTGCCTACAGATAGAAAAGTTGAATTGTAAAGGGGATAAAGGGATGCTGAGCTTACTATTTCTGAGAAATAAAGATGATTTTTTTTTTTTTTGCGTATCTGAATATAGCAGTTGTTAACTTGAAGTTCTACACATTTATAATATCACTTTAAGGAAAGTAAGAGGAAGTGAACTCATACAGTGAACAGAGAATGGAAAAGGGATTTATTTGCTTGACTGTTCTTACTAATCAGTTTGGTTCACTGCCATTTGCAGCTTTGATTCTCATCTGATCATATTGAAATTAAGCATAATGCTTGATCTAGAAACTATCTGCATTGCACTCAAAGGGAATGGGCAGTGTACTGTTACTTTTTATTTATTGTACAATTGCTTGAAAATACAAACTGCTAAAGGAAGAAAAGACTGTTTAGCCAGAAGTTTTGTAATGCATTGTCAGAAATCACAAATCCAAAATTTTTTTCACAAAAAATATTTGATTAAAATGTATTATCTAAACCAAAACACAATTCACTGATCTCGTAAATTTCAAATATCCATGTTTAGGTAAGGATATCCAAATCACACTGTTTAACAAAAAATTGCTTATTGTTAATTTCTGGACTTTTCTGGAATGAATTAGACCCACTGAACCCAAAGCTACACTTCCTCTAATAGTGATTTCTCAAGTGGTGTCTTGCACTATTTCTTTTAAAAAAAAAACCAAAAAAAAACACATTTTCAGAGATGTAATATTAAGTAGATGTCACATAAAGGTTAGTTAATTTACATTAGTATAGTCTAGTAGTAGATATTACTCAAAATAAACTTTTCTTTGTTATGAATGAAGGCTTAAACATATCTTATAGTCTTGATTTATTGATCCATCATTGTAATAGTAGCTTCAGATTGTGATTTTACGTGTTTAAATTTGTGCATTCCTTTTTCTTCTCCCTTCTGCCTTACAGTGTCAGACTCTCAATCCACTTTCTTTAAGCACTTCATGTCATTTTCCTACTTCTTTAATTTCTTTTCCTCTTCTTATAACAGTCCTTCTCCATCTCTTCTCCGTATCCATATTTAAATTGTTATATTTCTCCATCTCTTTTACAATCTCCACCTTTTTTCCTGTTAGAACAGTTACATTGCCTGTTCCTGTCTTCATATGCTTTTCACACAAGTTTGCCTTCTATATAAAATCATTCTGGTATGAATGTAGGGTAGTAATATACTCTGGATCCTTTAGAAATCCAGCATCCAGATTACTGGCCTTGTGATGACTTTCCCAGAGCCCCTGTGAACCTGAAATTTCATAGTTCACATTATACCGTAATGATCCTGGGACATTTGCAGTTCTTACTGTACATCGATTTTGTGCATTGTTAATGAGAAAATGTTAGCTGGTGTATCTTGTAGTTGCTAGCTAACTTTTCTTTTTAATGGGTATTGTTAGTCTTAAATAAGTAAGCTACAGTTCTGTAATGCATACAGGTTATTTTGGAATGTCAGTCAGAGATGAAGAAAACCCTGACATAAGGTGCGATTTATGGGATGTCACAGTGTTATAGTAGGTCATTTGTAATCCCTTGAGTTTGGAGAGAACCTATAAACCACTATTACAAAAGTATTGAGCAGAAAAAATATGAATGTTCCAGAATATCATTGCCAATTACTTCAGTTATATACAGTGAGAATTTGACTATTTCTGTTCATAGCTCATCTGACGAAGAAACAAGGGAACAACTGATAATGAAGATAGTTATTATATTACATGAAGATGAAAATTTAAGAATGGAACCTTATTTCTCTAATCAGCTGGTTGATTTTATTAGAAATTTCAAATCAAAAGCTGATTTACTTACATCTGAAGGTGGGAAAATTTTGAGGGAGTTTACTAAAATCTGTCACTAAATGACACTTTCTGTTGTAACTAATTAAGGTATGTCTCCACCCACTAGCTTATCTCCCACTTTCGACCCCTATTTTTTTTTTTAAGTGGCTGAAGTTAATTTTGCCCTTCTTAACTGAAATCTTAAATCCACAAAAAGAACATTGTAGGTTTTGGATTTTCTGAGTTAAATCCTCTAGTGATTTTTGAAGTGTTTTTTTTTAAAAAAAAAAAAGTTAAGAAATAATATAAAAGAAAATATTGTTTCATCAAAAACCTTATATAAGCTCAATGCAGAATCATCTGATTTATTTCTGTAATTATAGTTTTGACTTTCTTATTTCTCTAATTTTTTTTTTTAGAATTGATTATTCTGTTTTCTGGCTGTGAATTATGTTTTTAAAATAGGAATTTCTTTCCACAACTAAATGCTTATCTTTTCAGATATGACCCCAAAGTTTTCTTTTCTCTAAGTTAAAAAGGTTTCCACTTGTGCTCAGAAGTTTTATTTCTTCTGACAACCACAATATATTTTTCACCTGTGATTACAAATAGTCTTTTCACTATTTACCCATGTTGGCTTTTAATCTTTATTTGAGCAGAAACTATCTAAATTTGACAATCATAAGGAAAAAAAATAAGATTGCCATTCTTTTTCCTCTGTTTGCTGATTTTTTTAATTTTATTTTAATCAGTCCATTAATTTTCAAGTTTGCATAAAAATTTCACATCATAATCTCATTTTATTTTCTTTGATTGGGTTAACCAATCAATTTTTTTAGTCTTGAGTGAAGTTCATTGGGATGGTCAAGACATTTGGTAATAATTATACCTTTGAAAAACTATAATCTCTTATCAGTGGTTATCCTATGGTTTCTGAAAGAAAATAGAAAGATGGCCACAGATGCAAACAACTTTTTATTGTTGGTGGCACAGAATGTGAGATTTGGCAATTATGAAAAAAGTGATTGCAAATATTACTGAATATTGTACAAGATCTTTTATATATTTATATGACATACTGTCATTTTTAGCAGAATAATTATAGTTAAAGAAAATTCATTCTGATTAGCTCATTTTGTTACTATTGAATAGTAAATTGACCTAAAACATATTTCTTTAGGAGGAAAAGAGGTGAGAGAGGTGAAATAGAGACACCAGGAGAATCAATAGTTCGAAAGTTAACAGCTGAGCGTGTAGAGGAATTGAAGAAGCTGATACAGCAGGAACAAGAACAGTACAGGTATTCAAGATGTTTCTCACCAAAGATTTATTGAAAAATAGAAAACTTGATTTTCTGCGGACTTTATATATATTTTCCTTATAGGTTTTTCTTTTCTAATTGAAATATAAGTTTAAAAATATAGGAATTTAAAATTATATGAGGGAGGATAATAAAGTAAAATTATATATTAGAATCCATCATACAAACTTCTTCAAATTATTTATTAAAATAATAATAATACAAGTTGCAAATTTTCGGAAAATTTCCTTATTCCTTTTTCAAGCTATTTATAAAGACTAAGATAACAAAAGAGAAACAAGATATGAGATATTCTCGATTAAAACAAATAAACTCACATATCAACATCATCATATCAGTTTTAGTTCTGTGCTTTTGTACTCCTTATTAACAAGCTTTCAATGTTTGCTTGTTTGTTTTTTTTACTATCTTTTTCATAAGCCAATATTTTTACATTAGCATCCATTAAATGACATTTACCTATACAATGTTCTGCTATTTCCGATCTCTTCGTGAGCTTATTTTTTACATAATAAGCATGTTCTTTCACCCGTTCCCTTATTGTTATCTTAGTCTTTTTAGCATTTATAGTCTTTTATAGCTTGAAAAAGGAATAAGAAAATTTTCCAAAAATTTGCGATATATATTATTTATTATTTTAATATATGATTTGAAGAAGTTTGTATGATGGATTCTAATGCATAAAATAAAGAGGGGAGAACTAAGACGGTGGTATGATGTTAAAGTAAATTTATAATTTCTCTTTGAAATTGATTAATAAAATAAATTATTATTTTATTAATAAAATAAATTTTTTAAAAAAAGCAAACAAACAAAAACAACTTGCAGTATGGAAAAGACGTTTATTAAAGAAAAACAAGTTGTAATTTCCTGTATTCAATGACTTTAGCAAAACAAGGATTATCTAATAGTAAACTGGAATTACTATTGCTAATAACGAGTTTAGATTTAAGTCAAAATTAATTGAAAAGAACTCTTAATTTATTGGAGTGTTTATAATATTTCAAATGGTAACGTTATTCTGGGGAAGAATTTTCCTAATTGCTGTATTTTTTTAAAAAAAAAGTATAAAACTTAACTTTAATTTAAGACATGAAGCAAAATAAATTATTTTTCGGCATTTTGTAGTCATCAGATGCCATTTATTTAACTTAAAAATTAGATTTTAAGCTCTATCCATCCCTCTGTGCATTAATGTGAATTTCCAGGCACTTAGTTTAAAAATGTTGAAACCACTGTTTTTAAATTTGTTATAAACGAAGCCAAATCATGGCTTAACCTATCTTTTGGTTTTACTAAATTTTAGATCCTTTATAATTCTTTTAAAAAGTGAACTTCTAACAGAAAAAACAAAATACTTTAATGAAAACGAATAAAAAGATTTATGTTAAATTGCAATAATGACTGATAGAAGAGAGGGAGGCAAGTGTTAACAAGAAAATATGGCCGATGAGTCCTAACAAGGATGAAACAGCTGTCCCAGATTCCCATTGATGATAGCTCAAGGCATGAAAGCAAACTAGAATGCATTATCTATCCTTTTTTCATGATAGAAGAGAGAATTCTGTTGATAATCTTGTGAAAACAATGATGAAGATTTGTTAGGATGTTAGATTACTTTGGGCTGAAATAATGAAATACAAGTTTTACATTGACTATTCAGACTATCAATAAGATTATCTAAAGTTTTGCAAAATCATTTGCTTTTCTTGTAAAAGAGCAGAACATCCAAAGATTATGGGGAATATATTGAGACATCTGCCCTCCTAGAGTGTTCCAAACATGCTTTATTAACTTAAGGTCAGATGATCTGGATGGTCATTCTGTACGAATGATTGTTTTCCTCTTTAAACGGAAAACAATCATTTGTACAGGGTTCAAGCTACATCAGAATGGGCCCATATCAATACAGAATCAGGACCCATAGCTGAGAAATTAACTAACATTTTGGTCTAGAATTTCGTCATAATAGCTGATAGCTATTAGGGTGTTCTGAAAAGATGTGAAGATCATGTGACTGTTAATTGTTATTCCAGCCCTCACTATCCCACAGTCTTTGCCAAATTTGTCTCGATCTTGTATGTTAACCTCGAGCTCAATATCGTCCACTTTCTTCTATCAATTCTTAAGAGACTGAATTGGGATTCATAAGTGAATAGAACATTGTCCATTTCCTTTGAGTACAATGAAGATGGTCTCTCGATCAATTCAGTTGACCTCATATTTGTTAGACTATCTCTCTCTCTCTCTCATCTAGTACAGTTTCCAACCTCGGGCTGGGTCTGTTTAGAACATAAGCCTCTCCATCTAGTCCTTACCTCCCACCATCTCTCCGTTGTCACCCTTTTCCGGTCCTCCCCCCTCATCCGGACACATTCCTCCACTCCCTTGGTCTTCTCTTCTGCATCCTCATTTCATGCATCCTCCTGGGAATCCTCTTCTCTTCTATTCTCTTGAAGTGTTCAAACTATCTCAGTCTAAAAGTCTCGATCCTTCCCTGTAGGGGCTCCTCTTTCACTATCTCCCTGATCCTTTCATTCCTCACCCTATCTCTTCTAGTAACTCCTAACCTACCCCACAGGAATTTCATTTCACTAGCCGTTAATCTGCTTACATCTATTTTCTTCATTATCCATGTTTCTGATGCGTATGTCAGTATAGGGACATAGTAGCATCGGTACAACACTTCTTTGCTTTTTTTGCGGGACATCCTTATTCCACACCAAACTCCTAATGCATCTCAGGAAAGCTTCTGCCTTTCCTTGTTAGACTATAATGGGATATAAACAGTTTTGCTTCTTATATAAAGATGACCCTTAATGAAGCCTTTGAACACAGTTTGCCTGGATACTGCTCATCTTGTGGATGTTGAGGGGTCTGTAGCCAGCTGCTGTGCTATGCATCTTCTATGACATCTTGTACTAAGAATTTTGTAATGGTCTTCGTAAGCATAAGTAACCTTTGGATGTCCAACAACAGATCTATTGTATACATGTTTGATACCTAAAGGAAAATAGAAATAAATAAAACATACTTACTTATAAAAAGTTGAGAGAATTATACATGGTAATAATCCGACAGTTTCGGAATACTGAAACTTAAACTTAGACATTCTGCAGGAATATTAGCTAGAAATATTAATACCTGCTTTTGAAGAAGGTATGGCTAACGAACTCTCAATACTTTGATGGTTTTTGGAAATCCCGCAAAGAAGATACAGTGCTGGAAAATCAACCCCATGGTTATTGACCTTCGGCAGTTTCAGATAATCTCCTCAAAAATACCGGAAAGGTTGTTCCCGTCAAAGTGCTCGGGCAATAACAGAAAACGTTGGTGTCCACTATTCTTACTGTTGTTCAGTGCCTGTTAGCTCTGGGAAAGGTGAAGAAGTACAGAGGTACGCTTGAGTTGGCATCAGTCAGCAAGAAATGCCGTCTGAAGTCTGGAGTTTTCTCCTTACCAGGAATAGATGAGATGTTTTTAAGCATTCCGTGTCACCTGTGATGAAAAGTGGGTCTTGCATTGTCACGGACATTTTGTTGTAGCATTTTGTTTTTATTTACCTCTATTTTTTAGCTCATTTATTTTATTCTCTTCCTTATTTATTATTGAAACTTGGAAAAAGTTTTTATCTTATTTAATATTCTTCATCCGATTTTTCTCTCGTTTCTACTTGTTTTTCCAGTTGCCATGAAAACCTTTCTCTTTCTTTATTGCGCAACTATTTTCCTGTGTGAATTTGACCACTCTCTTTCTTTTTGCACTCATCACTTTTGACCTGTCTTGTGTTTGGTTATTTCTTGCTTTCTTCTATCATCCGTAACCAATTAGGCTTTTATTTTTCTGTGGAAACTCCCCTCCCCTTTCGTCTTTAGATTATTTTTGGATATCTCGCAGAGATGGTTTCGGCTTCACTCAAGAAACCATGTAACATGTAGTCTCATACCTAACAGGACAATATGGGTATTGTCTAGGTGGGAGACTCGTTTTTTTTAATGCAGTAACTAGTAGATGGTTTGATGGACAATAAGCAGACCGGCTCGTTTTATCCGTGCTTTCAACGCCAAGTGAGTGTGTATTCAGCAAACTTTATAATTTGTGATAATTCAGTGTGCTGTTTGTGCATGAAGAATCAGCAAATCTGGCTAGATAAATAGAACTACAGTTCAGTCTGCAGGCAAACACTGATTTAAAGACTCGGGGGGGGGGGGGGATACTGTAAGAAAAAAATTTCTCTTCATTTTTCCCTCTGATCAGATCAGTGAGCTGCAACTAGTGGATATCAGCATTGTCTATATTCTTGATCCTCTTCCGTCAACTGCATTTCTACAAAACTGCAATTTTTTATATTTAATCGTGTTTTATTTTTATTTTAAGAACTCAGCCGATCATCTTGCCTTGCCTTTCTCTTGTGATAGTTACTATATATATATATATATATCTTTTTATTTTATCTTATTGTGTGTGATTCTCCAGTATTATTCTATTTCTTTGTTTAACTTACTATTTATTCTTGAAGGTTATTCTATTGATTAACCTTGTTTATTGTAAATTATATCAGGATTTTGCATGTTTCCTCTTTTATTCATTTATCTGACATTGTTTTATGTTCTTCTGATTCTATTTTGGCCCAGTGGGATCAGAATGATCATCTATAACTTCTCCGTGACAGCATGACAATTGTATACAGAGTGGTCAGTTGGCGATGAGCCTACAGGACACTGTTCAAAGCCATTCCCTACATCCATGGAAGATGTTGCTTCTTGTATGGTGGTTTGTAGGGAGTTATTCATCATAACCTCTTCCAAAAAGGCTAGACCATCAAAGCATAACTTTATTGTACAGAACTGCAGGAACTGCAAAGACTTCCACACAAGCAGTTTGCATTGGTCACCAGTCATGATGTCATTCTCTTGCAGGATAACACGTGTTCTCATGTCTCACAAAGATATTCCATGAATTGGATTATGAAACACTTATCACCCTCCATATTTATTCTCCAGACTTATCACCTCGTCTAACATCTGGACCAATTACTGGCAGAGAAGAGGTGCTCTAACAGACATTTGTCTGTAAGTGCTGCCTTATCAATCTTTGGACTCAACAGTAGATGTGGGGTGGCACACCATTTTGCATGAATAGGGTATCCTGAAGGCACTCGTGTTGAAGCTCTGGTATTGCGAAATTTGCCAACATTTCATAAAAATGTTGTTTTGTCCAATACAAAACAGGTGCAGGGCCCATTCAGTGTTATCTCTTCAAAAAAAAATATGGCCAATTATGAAAGTGGACGTAAATCCACATCATACTGTCACTTTTATGAAAGTGGACGTAAATCCACATCATACTGTCACTTTTATGAAAGTGGACGTAAATCCACATCATACTGTCACTTTTGAAATACAACCTCTTGGATAACAGGAGGGTTTTCTGTTGCCTAAATGTGACAGTTGTTTGTATTCACTTACTCATTTAAGCAGAGTGGGTCTCATCAGAGGATGTTCCATGGCCAAGTGATATCCACTGTTATTCACTTCAGGAACTGAAGTGCTAATGTGACATGAACATCTGTGTTTCCATTCTGTAACATATTCATCTTGTAAGAATAGTACCGCAACATCTGATGCATCATTAACCCGTTCCATTAGCAGTGGACTATGGCATGATCACTTCATGGGCAACAGCTGACATATTTGTGTTACCATATGGAGATTGACCTGACACATCCACAACAGTAATAGCCACACCTTCAACACGAGAAGAGCCGACTCATTTTTTACCGCTATCTGATTGAACACCAAGATGTCCTGTTGCTTCAGATTTCGTAATCATTCTGCAAGCAGAATACTAGATCCACACCTTTTGCGCTTCTGATTCCTGAATTATCTGATAACCATTGCTGCCTTGTTGTTCTAATAACACAACTTCCTTAACAGCATCTTTTCTGCAATGTTGTTGGCATTACTGCTGTAATGCAGACAAACATCTACGATTTTGAAGAGAATGCTTTGCTTTACAGGGCTGAACAGTAAACATTATGCAAATAACATAAGTTATTATCACAGTGCTTCTAGTGACAAATTTTTCAGCTATTTTTTTTTTTCAATAAATGATGAGTGCATCCATTGTTGTCTAAATTTCTCTTCATTATGAGCCTTAGAATTCACTCCAGAACTTTCTAAGTGCCCTGTACTTATGAATATGAAAATGTGATAGGAATCCTTTTCTACCTCATCTTTCCTAGTTTTTTTTCTCTGGTGCGAAAGTGATTTATCCATTATAATTCTTTGAGAGTGAGACAGACATAAGTTCAAATATTTCCTGGCAATTGAAAGGTTGACTATATTATATGAAGGTTGCGATAAGCTAGCAAGCAGGATTTCTAATGTTAGAAAAAGATTTAAAATTTCTAACTGAATTATTTATAACAATAGTGTGATACTGGAAATTCCATTTTGAAATTTTTGTGACTGAGAAGCATCTTTTGTTGATAATTAATCCATTTAATTTAACTTTTTTTATATTATTATTATTTATTTATATAGAAAAATGAAGAGGGAAATTTACTTAATTCAGAGTGGTCAGTTGGACGATAAGCTAAACGATCTATGGGCTGCAATCCTTGAGTAAGTAACAAGAGCATCTAGGATAAGATTATTTTCCCTTTTTCATATGCTTTGAATAAGTAATTGCATTTCAGGCTTTTAAGTTACTGTGAAGCATTTTTTATTATGAATTAATTTAATAATAATTTTAGAAAAATATGGAATTATAGTTGTTTGTAGATTAACACATTTATTGAAATACATTGATGCATTGATACTGTCTGTATGGTGCAGTACCATGATGCTGAACTGATTCTGGTGGGAAAATGGTAATTAAAAAGTTAACAAGCAGTCTAGACTTGAATACAGCAATAATACAGAGTTTGCTTAACAATGGAACTATTCTGCTTGGACTTAAAGAAATCCCTTGGCACCGATTTAGTGGCCAAGTTCTATATTGTACATGAATGAACATTAAGATCAATTTTATAGTAACTGCATCAACAACCATTGCGAAACATTTCAGGGATGATTGATAAAGATATTTGCAGCTGCAAAAATCTTCCACTAATCAAGGAAGTCATTATCCTCTGATTGTAGAAATAACTGATGTAAGCACTCATTAGCAAAATCTTAATGATATGGTGCAAAAATTTTTTAACAGGAATAGATCATATATTGAGGGAAATTTTCTATAGAAATGATTTAGCTTACCTGAAATGTGTATGCATTTAGGATGATTCACAAAATTCAGTGAATTATCAGAAAGTCTTCCAAAAGCTTTTATGAAAATTTTAGTCTATAGGTTTTTCTTATAGACTTTTCTTAATGATGATAAGATTACACTTTTGTCTGTGCGTGCACAGTCTCCATTTCCTTCTCATCCATCGAAAGAATTACATAGAAGATCTAGCACTGAATGTATTTCCTGACATCAAAGCTAAACTGTGATTAGAGATTGTGTGACACATTCTGAAACAGTTCAAGTTCAGCGTAGCAAAATCAGTGAACAAACCTTGTATGGTTTTCCTAAGCAAATAAGAATTTGAAATTTTTAAAGCAGTGTGATTTTGCAAAAAAAAAAAAAAAAAAAAATTAAATATACCATACTTTGAAATGCTGGTCTTTACATTAATTGTTATATTTTGAAGAGAATCGTAAGAAAGACAATTATTGTTATTATTAAGGTGTCATTTTTAAGATATGTTAATTATTCCAATTCCATTTTATGTTTAGTGTTTTTAATATACAGTAAAACCTCGTTAAGTCGTCACTCAAGGGACCGAACATTTTTGACGACTTAAGCGGAGTGGGCATTTTTGAAAAAAAAGCCCACTGAAACACAATATTTTTATGAATTGCTGTAGGATTCGGTGAGAAAAACAAGATTTTCAGAAATCAATATATGCAAATGAATGAGTGGAAAATAAAAAAAAAAAACACACATTTTGTACTTACCACATTTTATTTTCTTTTACTGGCATTAAAATAATCCAACAGTGTTGATTGATGAAGGTGCTGATTACTGGTAACAATTCGAAACACTTTGTAATGAAATGGAACTTCTACCTTTTCGTTCCTATCCAAGGCTTTTATCATGTCCTTTACAAGCATTTTTTTGTACTTTTGTTTAAAGTCAAGAATTATCCCTTGATCTAAAGGCTGAAGAAGTACAGTTACATTTGGAGGAAGAAAAACAATTTCGATCGCTTTTAAATTTTCGGGGCTTACTCGCTATGAAATAAAATCACACTAAGTAGCGGTCAAGAAAAACTTTACTTTTGACAAGAGTCGCAGCGAGAAGTGTGTAATTTCCCAAGTGAATTTCCCACGTGAAAATTCATCGTAAAGGCTAGGCTTTCTTAGAGTGAAGGGGCGGGGCTGAAAAGATAGCAGGCAAAATTGAGAATAAAGATACTTTTCGCCATTTTTGAGGGTGACGAGTTATCCGGAGTAGAATTAAATTTGGCGACGAGTAAAAGAGGGTTATTTTACATTATTGTCTATGAGATCTTGTCGGGACCAAAGGAAAACGACGACTTAAGCGGAGTGATGACTTATCCGGGTGACGACTTAACGAGGTTTTACTGTAATTCCTTTTTATTTTTTAAAACATGTTGAATGTCAATTATTTTCTTAACATCAATTTGAAATTTTTATGTTTGATTCTAATTTAAGAGAAAAGAAGAAGGAAGAACAAGCTGCTTTGAATCATCAGATATGGCTAAAAGAAAGAGATGCAGCAAAAGAGGCAGCACTAGCCGGTGTGTATTGAAAGTCTTTTTTACATTTTGTATATTATTCAGAATTTTATATACATAATAATATATAATTGATTCTTTCGAATCAACTAAAAAAATTTCTTCAAAAGTCATATTTCTTCAACTATAGTTGTTTATAAAGTATTTATATTTTATATCTACAACACATTGTTTATCGTTGCAATATTAACAAGTGTTCCAACACAAGGCTACCATTTTCATTTTGCAATTAATCATGTAATGATTGTGGCAGTAGCATTTTGAAATGGTTGGGCTAGCATTGTTGTGATTTTTGGACACTTTCTATGATGATGATATAAAAACTATTATGTCTAGGTTTTTGAATATTATTTGAATGAAATTCAATTAATAGTCCAAAAAAATTAATAGTTTGAACAGTCCAAAAATTCCTGTTTGAACAATAGTTGAAGAAACACTGGATGATGATGTTAATAAAAGGTGATTCAATAACATTCTCCTGCAATTTGACAGAGGAGGATTATAAAGTAATTGAAGAGCTTTTAATAGATAAATTAAAAAAAAAACAACTCACTTTCAAAAAGATTAACATTTGTACAAGTTTTAAAAGTATATAATATAACTTGACAGAAGATCTTTTAATTAGGAAAAGGTTGGTAAAAAGCTTAATGAGAGAGAGACGACTTAGCCAGTTATCTGTAAATAAAAAAATAATAATTAACATGAATTATAGTACTATAAAATATCTAAAGGGTGATTATAATATTTTTTTCAAGCTATGAGGATGAATAAAGTACCCCCCAAGAAAGTACCTATGAAATATCCTCGGTTAACAAGTATGAGGCGGAATAGTTCTCAATCAGAACAAGGCAGTGAACCAGACAGTGTTGCTGATTCTCCATTGAGTGAAAGCCTTAATATTGATGTAAGTATTTTATTTCCAGATATTTTTCAGATTTTTTTTTATTTTTTTTATTACACATCTTGTTAAATAATAACATTAAAAATGATTAAAATATTTGTATAAGAAACCATGTACCAAGGACAATGGAGTTGTAACATTTTGAAGATTTAGTACAATATTTTCATTGACTGCTTTATCAACATTATTTTATTTTTAAATCAGCTTTGATTTAAAGGTACTGTTTCCAATCACTTGACAAGTAATCAGATTGTTACTTTTGCCTTATTAAATGAATACTCTTGTATTAGTATAGTAGATTAATCCCAGTGGGTGATGATTACACCTATTCTGATTATGCTTCTCATGCAGTTCTGCACAGTCTTGTACATACAATATCTCAAATTTTATCCAGAGAAATTGTTTTCTGCTTGCCAACATCAATGTTGTGACATTCAAGATCTAAGATAAAATCTGTATAGATAGCTTATCTTTCATCTGTGAACTGTGAAACAAAAAGGTCAAGAAGTGATCTGGCCTCAATTTTGGGATAAATTTTTCTACCATTTTTGAAGCAAGAAAAAATATACTAAAGAAATCGATAAAAGAAGCTAATTGAATAGTTTATTTCCGATTAAACTGTTATATATTTGTGAATTGGAACTTCTATGGAAACCATCTTATTTCCTGGCTGGTTGGGGAAAAAATGGAATGCATAAATAATTCACTATCTTTGGTAATTAAGGATCAATAATCTTGAAAGATTTATTTTGCATTCAAGCACTGCTGAGATCTGTTGTGTTAGGGCTCTCACAAAGAGAAGCTTTCATGATTAGCTCATTTGATAAACGGGTGCTATTATTTTTCATTGTAGTATGTTTCTTTCAGATTGATTGGTACTTGACTTTGTTTTGAATCAACAGTTAAAACTTACTGGAGCTTAATGGAAATTTAACATAGCTGTGAAGAAGCTCTAAGATGATAGTTGATCATCTTTGCTACAAATGCAGTTAGTTAATTAGCATTAAATAAAAACATTTTAAATGATGTTTTTGTACATAAATTTTCCTAAGTTGAAGGTAAAAAAAATATTGTTAAATACAACAAAAATTAAGATAATATCGTTTATACATTCATTTTTTTTTTCTGACTTATTATTACTAATACACACCAAAACAACAATGCAAAACATTAAAATGAAGTAAGAAGGGTTGGGGGGGGGGGCATTTTCCATCAAAAGAAACCCATGGTGGTATTGTTGTCTTTATTTTTTTTTTTTTTTTTTTAATTTTTTTCTAGATGTTCTTGTAGAGATAGAAAACTGCAAATTAAGTTTATTTTAAATATATAAGTAATAACAGAAAATATAACAGAAAGTAATAACAGATAATAACATTGATATAAGGACACAGAAAAGCAAATTAAAGAAAGAAGAGGAAAGAATGGGAGTAAGAGCAATAAGATCAGAATCAATGTAGATTCTTGCTACTCTTGAACCATTATGTTGCCAATGACATTCTTATCATTCATTTTTTTTTTCTTTAACATATAATAAATTTTCAAAAATCAGTTGAATATAGTTTCCCATAGCCATGTATACTTTTAATCATTTCATGCTTACTTTTATCTTTGAAAATGATGCTTAAATTGTATGTTAAATACAACAACTATGATACTAGTGAAAGTATTTTCTAGTATCATCTAGTACATGTTATTTGCAGCTGCAATTTTTAAGGGAAATTGATATAATCTTCGGATTATTTTAAGAAACTTGCAATCTATAGTAGGCTATCCTATTTATCCAGCAATTTACCCCTAAATTTTATTTCAATCTCATTAAAGTGTAAATCTCCCCTATTTTACTCTTTAAAACCTTTGTAAATCATTTTGCTTCATGCAAAACACCTTTATTCATAGGTTATAATGTGATTGTTTTAAATATAAACAATCATGTTACAATGCCGTTCCGGCATGGCCAAGCAGTCTGGGCGGCTGTATGCCGTGCGGACGTTGTGTCGGAATCTGGGTTTGAATCCCGAGCATGGCTTGGTTGTTTCAATTCCTTTCCTTTGTTTGGTAGCCTCTTCACTTTTTCTTCGGTCTGAAGCCATTTCATAATGGCTTCCTAAGGAAGGCCACGGGAATCCACCTCAATTTCTTCAGGTGCTTCTATTGGAATTCTTGAGTTCCATAGGAATATTGACCTGTCTCCAGACAGAATTACTATGGATGGATGGATGGATGGATGTTACAATATATTATAATGGGTATTGTTTATGATTGTGATTGTGGTCTACAAGGGTTGTTGAAGAAATATTTTCAAGGGTCATTATGATGAATTGACAGTATATGACAGGCCAGTTAATAGATTAGATTGTGTCAAGCAGTATTTAATTAAATGTTGCAACAAATGAAATATACATTAATGTAATATAATGTGGTGAGCATGGTGGCTTGACAGCCGAGCACTGCAACCTGAAAGATCTATTGTGCTATCCCACGGAAAGAAGTACAGACGGAGAGAAAGACTGAGAAAGGATGGTGTGAGAAATGCAGGGGAAATGGGAGAACCCAGGGAAAACCTGCCCAGCGCTGATCGCCACCATCAAAGAAACCCACATGAGAACCGAACCTCGGTACTCAAAGGAAATATACATTAAATTACAAAAATTATCTGTGTAATAGTTGTAAATGATAAGGAACTTTTTTTTTTTTTTTTTTTTTATATTACAACATTATAAGCTATAACTTTCGTGATACTGTTCGTTTTCGTTTACGAAAGCCTTCAACGCTTTTGCGCATATGTCAGGTCTCCTTGGATTTCATGAAAATAGGGTTGAGGAAAAATAAAGAGAGGATATTTACTTTTTATCAGTGTTAGTTTACTAGTAGCTGTGTTCTATTTGCGCTTTTCAGGAAAGAATTATGGAAAGAATAAATACTACTGCAAAATAACAGGTACTAAAAGAAAAACAGGTCTTATGAAAGTGCCCATCTCAGCGTATCACCCCTTTGCGGAGTAGAATCGTCTGTGTTGTCGTAGCTCTCGGTTTTCAAAACGAACAGTAGCTACCATAAAAGTTTACTAATACAGTATAAATTAATTTAAGACTGAAAATTGATGTATTTCTCTCATGCTATATTCTGCTTATTGTAAATTGGTTGTTTTCAATTTCAAACTACAATCTCAGTATCATAAATTTTGCATAATTCTTCAAAATGGAACTGAAAACCTTTAAATATAAAACCACATCTTACTGCTTGCTGAAGTCTCCAAACACACTGCAAAGTTGTTCTGAAGATTGGTTAAAAAAAAAAAAAATGAAAAAAGAAACTACCATTACTTGAGTGACATTAATTGATTAAGTTGGATGAATTCATGGAAATTTAAAATGTAATGAAAATAAAATAATGAAGTTTATTTGAATGCAAACAAATGAAAATAATCTTAATTGTGATTGAAGCATTTATCGATAGACTGGATTTCATCCTTATACAGCTAATTGACAATTGACATTTTATAGATTGAATTTATTGATGGCTTTGATATTTGAAACTGTAGTTTTTTAGAAATTAAATTTTTATTTTTATGAGTAATATATACAATAGTTTTATTTTTTTCTTGAACTATAACAAAATCAAATATGATTTTTCTTATTACAAGTTTAATAATTTAATATTATAAAATAAAATTTAAGAATAACACTTACAATATTTTTCTAGACTGGAGTAGAAGAACCTCAGACACCAGAAACCCCTATTTCTCAGGAAATTGTCACCCCTACTACACCAAAACCATCTCCAACACCACAACCAACACCTACATCCCCTCTTTTATCATCCCTTTTGAAAAGCCCAACAACAGCAGCCACCCAAGCTAATCTTTCATTACTGCAATCATTAGAGGTTTGTTTGACATTATTATTTACATTTCAATGTACTTACATGAAATTTTCTTTTTATTATTTCAAAATTCCAAATGAAATGCATTGAATTGCCCAGGAGCTTAATAAATTCACGAGCAAAAAGTATTATTTGTATGATATTAAAAGATAAAGGCTAGTTGATCCCTTAAAATTCAGACCTATTACATATTTGCTAACATATCAGAAATTTCTAATATCCATCTTGATAAAGAAACTTATTGCACTTTGAAGAAAACTTAGCAGAGCAATGAAATATCTGCTAGAAAAATTCACAAGCTTGTCAATACAGTTTAGCAATATAAGCAGTGTGGGCCTAGTAAGTCCAGTGGTTTAGACTGTGGACTTCTGATTAGGGGGCCCGAGAAACCTCCTGCGCACCAAGGGCCTACGTGGCCCTTAGTGGTACAGCTTTAACCTTTAAAATGAGCAATAGTTTTCAAGAAAAAAATTTACATCAACTACAAAAAAGCATATAGTCAACACACACACTTATATACAGAGTGGTCCCAGTAGTTGTCAGATTGTTGAAAATTCTAATGGAAAAACGAGAAACAGAATTTATTAAAAGTAAATAAAATAAATAAATGAGAGCAAGTGAATTAGGATAGCAAAATATTATTGTTTTTCAATTTGACTAATCCTTTCTGGTACTGTTTGGCTCTCAGTCCTTTGAGTAGGACCTTGAATGACTCAGAGGATAAGTTCACCGTTAAAGCAACAGTAATAATGAGGGTTAGTCAATTGGATATAATGACTTAAAATTGTAAGCCACAATAGGATAGGATAGGAAGAATAAATTCATATTTTATCCTGTTATTATGACCTACTTATCCTTCAGATCTAAGTTATGTTGTATGCCATACACAAGGTTTGATACACAAGTTGATGATTTTAATGAAGAAACTAGAATAAAATTTCATGTAATTAATTACAAACATAAATGCACATAAAACATTAGATTCACTAAGCTGTTTTTGGATGTTTGTTTTGGGAATCCAAAACATGATTGTGTCGAATTTCCAGTACAAATTTCCAAAATTACCTCTGTGAATTTTATATTCTATATGCATTCTTTTTTGTAATAGTTACTGTAGGCTTGTTAAAAATCTAAATAATATGTTGATTTTATAATTAATTCTTGCAATCACTGCTAATTCACCAAATAGCAGTTTTATATTTATTTTTGTTTTTGTTTTTATTAAAAAGTGTGTGTACAATAAAAGTTAAATAATACTCAATATATAATTAATATAGTTGGTATTTTGGTTTCCATACATTTTAATTTAAAAATTCATAAAATATTGTAATTTTTTTTTTATTCCCTTTTTACTTCTATGTATAGAGCCCTGGACGATCAACTGGTATTTCTTCAATTGCTACTTTATTAAATGCCTCTCCAACCAAACCATGCCTTTTGAATCCTCCATTTAGCCGAAGTGGTGATGTTGAAAATACCCCACGTCCGCCCACTTCATCTCCATCTGCAGGTATCACTATAATCAAAATTAAACATTGTATTTTTGTAGTTTTTAATCATTAGTGTATTAGAGCTAATGTCAAACTTACTCAGCTATGAGCTGAAAATATTCTCTTACAAATTCTTCTTATATATTAGCTTCTGTTGATTTAAGCTTCAATTTCTGTAAAAAAAAATTATCTAATCATTTATATTTATTTCAATATTTTATTTGAATAGAGTACTGCTTTTTTTATTGCAAATTTATTTATCATCTACATCTTTGCAAATGTTAAAACTATCATTTCATACTAAGGATTTTTTTTTTTTTTTGTAATGCTGATTCTCCTACTGGAAAGGACACAGAATTGGAAATTCTAAAATATTAAGTAGATCTAGAGAATACTCAGCCATTTGAATAATCAACAGTGCATAGAACAGAGAGGGGACCTTGACTAAGAGAAATTTGGCTGAAGGAAGTGCAAAGAAGGGATAATCTCAAAGAGTGGATGACAACTGAGATATTGTCAGCAGGGTACTTAGAGCTCCCAGCTGCAGAACCATCTCTAGTTGGTATTTACAGCTTGAACTAGCACTGCAAATGAAGAATAAACAGAGCATTAAGATGCAGCAGAGGCTCTTCCAGAATGTGGCTTAGACCTAAACGGTTACTGCAAATTGGGAATTCAGGCATAACATTGGTCTTGCAGAATGAGCTTCAGCTGTCTACAAATGCCTGAACAGATAGCCAGGTATTGTGAATAGTAACATCTGGTATCATAATTAGTAACCAGTTGATCTGTATATTTATTTAAAAAGATTGCCAATGATGGACCATTCAGAAGGAGTGTTTATTTTTATAAGAACTTGACAAATAGATAGTCAAACTATGACTAATTCAGCAGTGGGCAGCGCTATCTAACTGGACAATTATTGTCAAGCATGGACTGACAATTTAAATGTGCATCTGAGGAGGGTAAACAAAACAAAAATGGTAAATTATGAGTGACTGGGAAAATTACATTAAAAGAAAGCTGTAGAGGCATTTCATTCCATTCTATTTCCATTGAATAAAAAGTAACACAGTAGCAATTCCAAAGCAATGCAAACTGTGGGAAGTTGTGAAAGAACAGCCTGGCATTCTTTTTTTTTTTTTTTTTTTTAGCACAGATTCTTATGAAAACAAGACCTAGTAAATCAGTCAGTCTATGATATGTTGTCTCCTTAAAAGCTTTGAACCAGTGGATTGATATTCTTGAACATTGGCAAGCATATTGGGAAAACATATGACAAAAGTTTCCATAGAAAAGTATCAAAAGTAAACAGTGGATTTGTAGGATGATGATAGTTGATATTAAACAACGCACATTAATCTTTATAGCTACTCCACTAATTTGTGTGTACTTCTGTGTGATTAAACTTAATTGGACTTAGATAGGGAAATAATGTAAATTTAATTATTTTTCTTTCTCAAAAAATTGGAATTTTGTACTATTGCATTCAGTAGATATACATTAAAAATAAAGAAATTTTTGCATTCATGATTTCAAAAAAGAAAAATAAACCAATGTTTTAAGGAGAGTAGGTTTCAAGGGCTTTTATGAACTTCTTGTTGATAAACCCAAAGAGCTCCAGAAATCCCAACCAATGTTTTGGTTGAATGTCAGTAGAATCTAATGAGAAAGACAAATGCTTACTAGTAAGCTCTACACACAGAAATCTTAAATAAGCTTAACAAAAAATATTATCACATATGTTTAGCATATGTGAAAGTTTAAAGAGCCTCATTATAAAACTTAAAGAGGATAAAAGAAGTCTCAGAAAGCTGTAAAAAGTAGAGTAACAGTTCTGTTGGTAAACTTGTAAATACAGAAACATGGTAAGTCTTCAGGAGGAAAATCTGTGTAGAAAATGTTGTCAGTTAAAGAAGCCTTCACAATTAAGTGTGGGAATAATGGTGGGTTGATGATTGAAGAAGATTAAATGAGTGATGGTAGAAACCAGCAGAAAACAACCAGGGAATTGGCCTGAGTTCAAAATTGCAAAAAGTCCTACATCAAAGTAAAATTATTGTGAAAATATACAGAAGTTAAGTGTAGTATAGTACATCCCTGTAATTGTATGATGAACAGGAGATGGGAATTCAGAGTGAGGTATTCTGTAAATCCAAACTGGTTTCTGCCTTGTGACATATGCACAGAAATGTGAGAAATAGTTTGGGACCAGGACAGAGGTTCCCAAATTTTCTTGGCTCAGGGTGTCTTTAATGTTTCAGCAGTTTTTTTTTTTTTTTTTGAGACCCCTAGGCTCAAAAGAGAGCTAGATTACTTCCTTCTGAAATCTGAAATTGTGTGTTTATCTTGAAAACTTAGAATATACCATAGTCTGATAGTTTGGATCCAATGGACCACAGCTAAGAATACACCTTTCATTCATTGGCAAAGGTGACTTATTTCCCATAAAGTTATTTTTTTTAAAGGGAAAGAAAATAATTTTGAAATTTACAAGAGAAATGATGATGCAAGAAAAACCGTCATACATGTGAATGAAATTGACAAAGCTCAATACTAGTTGTCCTAGTACTGGAGACGTAATATTGTTTGTGATAGGAGATGTCTAAGAAGCAGTGGACCTGGAGAGGAGAACAGTGTCCAGAGATATTTAGAATGTAAAATTTGGTCAAATAAAGATGCAGTGGATTAATGTAATAAAAATTTGTTTACTATTTGTGTTTTCTCAGAATTATGAGTGAATTGAAACGAATAACAAAGGAATGAAAATTACCTTGAATTAATTTTGTTTTGCAATAACGAGAAGCAATTACATCATTATTTTATTTTCTATTTATATGTTGTGGAAATTGCTTAATAATTTTTTTTTTTTATTATTTAGCTTTAAATAAATGTATTATTTTAAAGAACTTAAAAATATCAATTTGAATTTGTTGAAAACAAACTTCTTTTTTTTTTAGGTGCTCCCACATTATCAAAATTATTGGAGATGCCGTTGGCAAGTCCTGGTAAACCTCTTCCTCCTCTTCCTGTTATCACAACAGAAGAAACACATTCCAAAATCACAGAAATACTCACTGAAGCATTAACAAAAGTAGAACCAGTTGTGACACCAAGTGTGGTTACACCTATTGTATCTTCAGTAGTAGTCTCTGAAACTGAAAAGACTAGTGATAAAACAATGGAAATTGAGGAAGCCAGTATAAACATTGACTCTGAAAATGTCGTTTTGGAAACTACCATTCCTTCTGAAGAAATTGTAGAAGATTCACAAAAAACAGAATGTAAAACAGAGACGGAACCTGAAAAACCAGTTGCAGAGACAAAACCGATGCCAGTTCCTTCAACAGAGCCATTAGAAGAACAAACAGTTAAAGAGGAAGGATCGACAGCTGATGTTGAAACAACAACTGAAACAATGGAAATAGAACAAACAGAATCTGTGGTTGAAAAAGAAGTTCCAAGCCCTAATGCAGAGGAAGTTGATGCACAGATAGAAGAGAAAACAGAAAAATTAGAAGAAGAAATAGTTGAAGACGTAGGAGAAGTGATAATTGAAACAGGTAAAGGTCAATGTCAATGTTCAGTAACAGAGATTTGTTTTGTGAGGTCAGCTTTTAAAGGCATGAAAATTTACTTGAAAATCACAAGTAAATTTGTTAAATTATTACTTTAAAAAGTAATTAACTTTAATCAACTTTCTACATTCTACAATCATAAAATTTAATTTCATCATACAATAATCAAATCATCATCATTTTTTTTGCTACTTTTTTTACTAAATTAATATATTTATACACACACACATATTTAAACACAGAGTGGCGAACAAAAGGTTTCCAGGTTTATTTTGATTCTGAAAATGGACACTATTTAACACTATCGTTCCTGTTCATATTATCTGTACATTATTGGCAATATATTTTTATTGTCATGTTCAGAGTCAATTTGAAAGTAGCCACCATTAGCCTCAATGCATGTATCCACCCGCCTTGTGTAATTGAATACTCCATTATTCATAAGCTGACCGACTAGCATTAAACAACACTCATCGGTGCATGTGCAATTGTGGCGAACAATTTACACAGAAGATATCATCACATGCGCATGATCATTAGCATTGAATACTATCTATAGCAAACATAAACATATACCTTGAAATCTTTTGGGCCTGGTTTTATGTGCACCACCCTGTTTAACATCATAAACTGTTAAATGAAATTTATAAATCATTCTAGTCTTAATATAAAGACTTACATGAAATATATGAATTCCTTTAAACTATTAATGGTGAAAATAAAAGCCTATGTTTTCATTTCTTGTAAACTGAATAGGCAGTGATTTAAGTAATTGATATCGACTTCATAACACCAATCTTTGTTTGATAAATATGTAACAGCTATATCTTAGAAATTATGATGACAAATTATTAAAAAAACAAAAAATAGCCTAATCAACAAATCTAATAATAGAATGGATGTCTAAAACACCTAAATATTAATTTGCATCACTTCTGCAAAGTGTTATTGCATGAATCATTCTAGTTTTGATTGATATTTGCTGTCATTTGTTCAATGAAAGCTATTGTTGTACTTAGTGAGTTCTAAATAAGTAGGGGGAAAAAAAAAAGCTTCATAAATCAGATTCTGTCAGGAAGGATCAATTTATCTCATTTGTTCTCATAATGCTAAATACAAAACCAAACATTGTTAAAATTAATCAATCTCAAAGCTGAAATAAGAATAGATGTAGTTTATTTAGACAGTTCAGACATTATTAAAAAGAATAAGAAAAATCTTCATCTTAATTCAGAAAAAAAATATAACTGTCATACAATAAGAATCTGAAATAAATGTTCCAAATGTTCAGTAGCCTGAAGACGACACTTGATAATAATATCTAAGAAATTTAAAACAATAATAAAAAATAATAGAGAATTTAAATTTTGTATAAGATAAAACTATGAACTAATTTTGCTGCAGGTGAGGTTGAGATCATCAATTGTAGACTTGACTGACTGTAAAACCTGAGTTTACAGTTCAAATAGTAATTTTCGAAGTTGTAAAAAATAAGTAGATAAAACATCACTTATGAAATATCTTACTTTTATTAGATGAGATATATAAAAAATTATTTGTAAGAGGTGACACACTTATTTCATCAGATTACGTAATAGAAAAACTTTACAGAATTACACTTGAAAGTTTTTTGTTAAATAATGATGAATGTTAAATGAATACATACAATTTACTACTGTAACTGAAAACAAGGTACTTAAAAATTTTTAGATCTACAACTACAGAATAATGGATAACTAATACAAACTAAGTTCTGTCAAAAAGAGTACTAAAGTAAATACATCAGGTCATCATATAAAAATCGAAAGGGAAATTATTCAAATTATATTACCAGGAATAACATCACTACAATCATGTGTAAACTTTATAACAAAAACTTAAGGCACATAAAGAAAGAACTCATCCTAATTGAGTATCTGGAAAAATTTCAATAAAAACATAAAATAACCAATGAATGGATACAGGAAAACATATCAAAATGTACAACAAAACTATATGAATACTGCCAAAATTGTTAATCACATCATCATACGCAGAAGACTATAACAAATTTTCAGTAAACATGAGATTAGTTTCTATTATGAGGTATTAAACTCAAATCACTTTTGCAAGAAAAACAAAACAATATGTTACAATTGTTGGGCATAATATAAAAATTGATTTGTCAAGATTGTAATGTATTCTATATTGGTGATACCCAAAGAACTGTTATAAAAAAAAAAGCTTCCAAGACTATGTAGACTATTGCAAATGGGGAAAATGTGAAAAATTGGACTGGGCATAACATTACATCCTTCACAAACATAAGCATTAGCCAAAATTACAAATAATCATTCAAGAACGTAATGATTTTAAAAGAAAATTAATTGAAAGTGATCTCATTGAAATACAAAAAGAACCAAATATTAACAATAAAGAAAGGAAAGAAGTTGAACCTGAAGCCAAAAGTTTTGGCAGAAAAATTAATAGCAAAATTCAAGAAAAGAAATAGCTGATTATCTTTTATATAAAAAATCTATTTAATTGTTTAAACTTATCTGTTTACTTTTTTTTGTTATCTAACTGCATCAATTGTTTTTTGTTTTTGTTTTTTCCAATTACATTTACATCATTATTCAATAAAAAAACTTTCAAATGTAGTTCTGTAATGTTTTTCAGTATGTAATCGGAAGAAGAAAGTGCAAAAATTCTTAGGGAAAAAATTATATAGGTGTTATCTAATAAATGTAAGATACGTCAGGAGTGATGTTTTATCTGGTGATTATAATCTTTTACAGCAAGGAAGATTATTATTAGAACTGTAAATTCAAGTTTTATAGTCAGTCAATTCTGCAACAGGTCTATTTAACAATTAACACAATAATAAAATAAATGATTTTATTCTCACATGTAATGGAATGTTGCATTAGTCTTGTAATCACATTAGTTACCACATTATAAGTGCAAAGTATTAATGCAATGAAAATGAAGTATTTCTGAATGCAATGTGAGGTATTCAGTCATTCAGAACCTTTGCTCGATGTATGTGAAATGTAAATAAGAACAAATCCTGATGAGAAAGGCTCACATTTTTGAATTCCACCCAAAGATGATCACAGCCCTCTCTTACTTTAGTAGGTGTTTGTAAGAGTTTCTGTTATTTTTTTGGCAAAATTCTTGTTTTGGAGCAGGATTCTGACTGCTTTTGGCAACAGAAGTCTGTTTTCAATGGAAACTTCAGTATTGAAAGTAGTTCACTGAAACAGGGGGTGTCACATCAAACACAGTTGGAATAAGAGTTGTGGACTATCATAAAGAGTTGTAAAGTTGTTTAGTTTTCTCCAAAGTGAATCTTCTCATTTATATATTTTTAAGTTTTTTTCTTTTTCAAAACCATTCTATCCATTAAAGATGCATTTTGATTTTAAAAAGCTACAATACTATAGAAAGAAACAACAAATGTGCTTACATATCATGCATTATGCATTATCAACAGACTTCATATATGAATGAAAAACACTCATGAAAATTTGAATAAGTACAAAACATAGTAAATGTAGGGAATTTTTCATGAACTAAGGTTTATCATGCAGCAGTTGTATTAAAATAAATTGTAAATGAACAATATTTTGAAGAAGAAAAAATGAAATTAAAATGGCCAATGAAAAGATAATTAAATACTGCTAAAAAAACAAAAAGCTATCTACTTCTTCCAGGTTCCTAAAATTAAACTAGTTACCATTGGAACCAACAGAAAGATAAGAAAAGAAACTGCTTCATCTAATTTAGACTTAGGGATCATCTATACAATTGCTAAATTACAACTTTAGGCTTAATATAAACATTAAAAACAAGTTTTGGTTATTTAGAAATGAAAACAAATAATAAAAATGTCTAGAGGTTAAATTTTTACCCTGTTCTGTAGGTTCTTATAGTGATAGATGCTTCATTTGCGTTGTACTTGCATAGTTTTTTGTTTGTTTGTTTGGTTTTTTTTTTCTTTTCTGTTTTTGGCTATAATTTTAAATGAGATACTGCTTTCTTTCATTTTAGAAAAGTGTAAGAGAGCCTAGCAAAGCTTTGTTGAATTTGCAGTTTTGGCTTCAAAAGATTTTGTCCATATTAAATAAGTATCAAATCTGATTACTTAACAGTTTGTCCAAGCTGTTATCAATTCAAACTTCTGCAGCTCTCCATTTCAATGTTTGCTTCAGTAAATGTTTTCTTGTTTCATGAAAAAAAAACCTGTCACTGAATTATTTTAGCTTCGAAACCTTTCTTAAAATAGATGATGTTTTATGCTTTCCCTGCTGATCAGCAGATGTTATGCAAAGTCCTCCTATAGCTCTCCATCTGACAGGTTTTACTGTAATTATAATAACTTCCATCCATCCATCCATAGTATTCTGTCCGGAGACAGGTCCAATTCTATGGACTTCACACGGAAGTCCCAGAAACGCCTGGGGAAAGATACTGGGGTGGTTTCCTGTTGCCTGCCCCAGGACGCCATTAAGGAATGACGTCAGACCGAAGAGTAAGCAAAGAAGAGGCAAACAACACAGGAAAGGAAATTGAAACAGCCAAGCCACTGCCGGGATTCGAACCCAGGTACTGGCGCACTGGACGCAACGGCAGACCGCCGCCGAGACCGCATGACCACGCCAGCACGGCTTATAATAACTTAAGGAAAAAAAAAAAATAACTGAGGAATGATGAAATTTGAATTGCTTTAAAGATTTGAAGAAAAATTACATATTAACTGAATGAAATTTGCTATTGGACACTTTCAGATAAAGTTGGAAAGCATTAATGAGGTCTGTTGAATTGTTGATGAATAATTAATATTTTGCTGTTACTAGATTCGTAGATGGATTCAGTTATCTTTCACCTTCTGTGATGGATATTGCCTGTCTTAAAGGAGACTTGAATAGAATTAAGCTTGAATCAAAATTTGCATTACTACACGAATAATGGATAAAGGTTTGTGGAACAGTTATATGCAAGGATGCCATCTTAGAAGTGTCTTAATTTCAAGTATTTAAAAGTTATTTGTAAGCATTATTTTTCTTGCTTTATAAAAGAAACTAAAATTTTTTTGTTTGTTAAAGCCAAAAAACAAACAAACAAAAACAATTGAAAAGTTTTCTGTTTCATATAATTCTCCTCTTCCTTTGAAAGTATTGGAATTGATAATAACTTAACTTTTTTTTTTTTTTTTTTTTCAGTCACAGAAGAAATTATCGAACCAGCTGCAATGGCTGCAGAAGTTGAAGTAGTGACTGAACAGGAGAAGGAAGTGGCAGACGTTACAGAAGATAGTGAGGTATCTAAAGATGCTACTGATTCCACTGCAGAACAAATATCTGTCCCAGTACCTGCAGATGATGAAAATGAAGAGAAAGTAGAGGAAAAAGAGGTTCCTCTAGAAGAAGAAAAAGTGAGTATAATGTTGTTAATCTTATTTATTAAGTTTGTCATCAGTTTCAGGTTAATTGTTTCATTTAATTATCCAAATTAATAAAGTTAAATTATTTGTATGATTATTTTCATATATATATATATTTTTGTTTGCAAGTCTGGCTGCTTCAGGAGATCAGAAAATGAGGAAGAAATTGTAGAGTATTTCATAAAGCTTTTTAAATTTGACTAAAGTAGATATTTGTATGATCTCATATTTGTTGTCAATTTTCAGAAACTTTTTCATTGCTTTTGTTGGCTTGTTTTTTTTGTGTGAGAGATACATTTCTCGTAATCTGATAATTTTATAGAATTGATTCAATTATTAAGATAAAAAGGAATTTAAATAGGAAGCAATTACTAAATAAAAGATCCATAAAGGGAATGAAGAAAGTCATATAAATAAAATGACATTGAAATGATTGACAATGCCATAGGGTAACAATAGGATGAAACTTTGAAATCAATAATATCAGAAGCGCATGATAAATTGAAGACCAAGAAATGCCAATAAATGGAGATTAAACTTATTGATTGATTGTTACGACTCCATTCTGTGCCTGCATTATTTCAGAGATGTATTGGTAGATTTTATTTAAATACCCATTATAACATTAATGGGTAGTTTGTTGATAAAATTTGTGAATATTGAAATTCTTTTCAGTTGAATTTGTTAATAAGAGTATTTTGAAAATTGGTTTGATTGGTTTTCTAAATGGCTATGAATTATGTGTCTGAATCATTAAGCAATACATGTTGTTTTTCCATCAATAACAATGAAGTTACCATTCCGGTTAAAAAGGCTTTCTGTGAATGCCAAATTTCCCAAACTTCTTTTTATAACTGGTTAGGGACTACAAAAAGAAATGAAATAGAAATGTTGTAAAATATTCATAATTCCTCTAATTTGAGAAGAGAATTCATTCAAGAGAAGTAGCTTCTCTGAAATTCAAGTGCATATTGAAAGACTTACTCTTCAAGGTTTCATTATACAATCTTATTAATTATTGCAAATCACTAATTGCTAAAATCTTGATAATTACTATATTATCATGATATAGAATGAAGATGTCATATTTTATACCAAACTGTCCAATAATAAATTATAAAAAAAAACCACATTTTAATCTAATTTAAAGCAATTTATTAAATCATTAAAGTCCTAATTATAGTTACCTAAATATTAGTACTTGATTGTTTGCTTGTTTTTTTAACATTGATCTTATAAATTAACCTTAACAAAATTTCTATTTTTCTTCCCCCCCACCCTCAAGATTTCAGAAGAATCTCCTGTTAAGGAAGAGATTGAAGAACCTAAAACAGACATTGAGGAATGCAAAAGTTCTTCCACGTCGGAAGATCAGACTAAACAAATTAAAACCAATGAAACAGTGGTGGACGAGGAACCAAAATGTGATGAGAAAGATGAAACAGATGAAGAAAAGAAGACCACAACAGCAGTTACAGATGATATTTCTGTTACTTCCTCTCCTTCCACCCCTGTATCTCATTCTGCAGGTCGTGGTAGAGGGGGCCGACGCCGAGGAAGGAAACCTGGAAGTGGTAGAGGAGGTCATCACAACCAGCAGAGTGAATTGCCTGCATCAGAAACACCTCCAGTTCAACCTTTACCACATAAGATGGGTCGAGGAAGGAGAAGTCATCATCCTAAAGTAAATAAGAGCCAAATATTTTATTTGTTGTGTTTTTAAATTGCTTCCAATCAAAATGCATATTATGGTCTAAAGTTGAGGCTTTTTAAAACAAATAGCAACACCCTGGATATTTTCAGTTAATTAGCAAACTCAGCAACAAATTTTGATTTTAAATTGCTGGAGATCAGCATCCGAAATAGTGGACGTAGAACTCAAATAACATGATATTGCTTTGAAAGTTAATGGCATGCATAAATATTAAAAAAAAAAAAAATCTTTTTAATTGAATGTATCTTTTGGTTATTTTTTTGAAACAGAGTTGTTTATTTTTACAACTCATAGAAGTTAAAGTTTTCAACTAATAGTAGATTGCAGTCACTTATACTGCCAGTTTAATAACTTACATATCTGATCAGACTTACATCTTTCAGTACTGGCACATACCCTACATAGCAATACTGGTTGTGGATTGCTTGATTTTCCAAACCCTTCCTGTTTGAGAAGGATAATAACATTATGTAAAAGAAAATGAAAACTAAAAGTTAGAAGTTTTAAAGAATAATAATATACGACATATATTGAAATGACTTTCTCAAAATAGTGGAGAAAAACAATAGGAAGAATGAATGAATGAATGAATGAATGAATAAATAAACAAAATCAATTGAAATAAGACAGAAAAATATATGAGAATAAAAAATATATAATTCCATTATATTCACCATATTAAAAGAATAAGAAAATCATTGGTTTTCTTTCTTTCTTTTATGTCAACACTTTTTTCACTTATCTACATTGTGTCATATTTTCTTATTTGCCTGTTCTTTACTCATATGTGAAGTCCTCAAAATGCCATGAATAGTCTTTTCTATTGAAGATCTTGTCATGGATTTTTTAAACATATCCTCATCCTTGGCACTACGTTGCTCCATTTCATCACTGCCACTGTTATTCTCTGTATTATTTTATTCAATATCTAAGACTGTCAATGTCAGTTATGAATTTTCTTTTCTAGCACTAACAGTAAAAAAAACAAAACAAAAAAAAAATATTTCACTAAAAACCTGTAGATCACAACCACAACAATGGTGACTTGTTGTGATGGCTGAGTGAGAGATATTAAGCTGAAAACATTGAATTGAATGAAACAGATGAACAACTAAAACTGTAATGGCAGACTAGCAAAAGACAAGGAGCTAACAATAAGGCTAAGACCAATGGGACTCATGTAAAGACCCCAGAAAATAAGCTGGGTTAATTGGACAGATCTTTTTTATTATTAAACTGAAGCTGAGTAGATTCATTTCAATAAGCCTAAAAATTACCTGGCTAATATGACTAATATTGGCTTGTTTTCTAATTTGTCTGTCTGTCTTGCTGCAAAATGACAGTGCCAATTGCAATAGGACAGATTCTCCAATTTTTAATGATACAATGCTTATAATTTTTGTCAGTCCCTTAGATCTTGTTATAACTTCGTTTGTATATAATTTAATATATAATATAATATAATATAATATAATATAATAGAAAATACTTTTTTTTTTGTACGTAAATCGATTAAAAAACAATGTTCAGTTATTAAAAACGTTTACTTTAAAAGGCTTTTAATTTAATCCTTTCATTGCAATTTAGGAGGAAAAGAAGGAGAAAAAAGAGGAAAAGAAGGAGAAAAAAGAGGAAAAGAAAGAGGAAAAAGAGGAAAAGAAAGAGGAAGAACCGCCAAAAGAGGAGACAAAAGAGGTGAAAGTGAAAGAAAAAGCTAGAAGTAGTCGACAGAGTGAAAGTAACAATGACTCTCAGGACAAATTACCTTCTGCTAAAGCTGAATCCGTTGTCTCACCCAAGAGGATCAGAGGTTCCCGTGAAAAGGAAAAAAGAAAAGTCAAAGAAAAGAAGGAAAAGGAAACTCCTGAGGAAACAAGTAAAGTTCAAAGTAAAGAAACTAAAGAAGCCAAAGAAAGTAAAGAAAATAAAGAGACTAAAGAAACTGAGGATAAAGAAGAAAATATCTCCACTTCAGCAGAAAATTCACTTATGGAAGCTGATGATAAGGTTTCTGAAAAAGATGAAAGCTCAAACTTAAGTAAACCTGCTCTTTGTGATTCCATTCCTAACAGTCCAGCCTCAACAGCACAAAGGTATTGTTTATTTCTCTAATTTGGCAATATTGTTCAATATTTTGAAAATTTCAAGGTTAAACACATTTAAAGAAGATCCTTGAAAAAAATCAAAGAAATATAAGAGTCAGAGAATCTCTAAATGTCTGAAAATTATCATTTTTTTTTTTTTTTTAAGAAAGAAAGAAGTTATGACACTAAGTATAATTAAATCATCTATTTTTGCATAATCTATCATATTCTACATTCTTTTTATTAAATACTGTTATAGAGATTAGAAAGAAATTCAGATTTGAATTTTGCCATATTGGTTGGAGCTTTCCTTAAAAACTTTTGAAATGTTTTATATAAGATACTAATTACAGAAATCAGTGTATTTATTTATTCTTTGCTCAATGATGAGTTCTTTTTTCAAAATTTTTCCACTAGGATTATTAATTAAAATTGCTTTAATTAAAGAAATAGTAAGATTAAGCGCGGTGTGCACCAAGCTATCCTTAAGTTTGAGGATTGTCAAATCTTCCCTCATTTTCTAGGCACCAACAATCGTTAAATCGCTGATGAGTTGTCAAATGTTAGGAGGCCGATTTTCCATCTGCCAAATCATTTGTCAACTCCCATCAGTTCCTGTGCCATTCCACTTTTCAAGACTGCTGGCGTCGGCTCTGATTGAAACCAATTCTGTGATTTGGTTGATGAATAAGATGTAGTTTTTCCTATGTTCTGAAAATAATGTTAAACATGATTATTCCTGTGAAGGTTCTTACCTTAACATTTTGTGTCTTCAAGAAAAAAATTCTGCCCACGGGTTTTTTTTTCTCTTCTCAATGGAGGCTGCCATTTTGAAACTTACTGCGCCTATGAACTGACATCCGGAAATGACGTTCAATGTTGTTAACCAATGACAGCCACTTTTAGAAACACGATACGTTATCAAGGACTCATCAATGAAGTTTTGTCAGATTGTGTTTGGTGCACACCAAGTTTTATTTGAAGACTGATTAAACTTAACGGCTCATCATTTGATGATTGGGAGACTTGACAATCCTCAGAATTAACGAAAGCTTGATGCACACTGCCCTATATATAATAAATTGTAATTGTTTAATTTTTGCGGATGTATCAATTTTGTGCAGAAAGCATTTACAGCATTTTCTGTTCTTTGGATAAATGAGAGAGGATATTACTTTGCAAAGTATCATTCATAGTAACCCCTTACATGTAGCTCCTTATACTTAGGCCTGTTGAAGGACTCTCTGGAACCTACCTGTCTTGATTCCTGCTGTGTATCTTGCGAGATTTTTAGCAGGAGGTCTCCCCCCCCCAATGTAATCACAATCAAATTCCTGAAATTACATGAAGTCTTGCAATTTCAGCCCCCCCCCCCCCCCAATATCTTAGCAAATTTTTTGTCTGTGATCTTGTCAGTAGAGTGTAGGATTCTATATTGACTATTTTAATCTAAGAGTTGGTTTTGCTTGAAGATAATTTTTTATCTGTTAAAAAAAAAATGATTTAATGAAATAAATAATTATTAGCTTTCTCTACTGAAACTTTATGTACATTTGATTTTGCATTGATTTAATAGCAAACATATTTGTTAAGCCTTGTGATAAAGACAGAATCTTGCTGAAAGTTGCGGTAACAAGTTTCAAAGTTCTTTTACTCACTTTCAATTAATTCTTTAGAAGTATTTATAAAAGTTTGAAGTGGCTGTACATCTATTAAACTTCAGCTTCCATTCTTTTGCATATTGTAAGAGTCTTAAAGCTTCAGTATTACAGAAAATTTGTTAGTTGATTCAAGGTATTGATAGATGTTATAGCTCTGCTAAAAATTATTCTTTACTTATAATCCATGAATTTCGATTTATTGTAAAAACTCTATTCGTATTTGATCCTCTTACATTCTGTTACCTATGCTGGGTTTTTCTTCTCATTTTCATGAGAAGAAATTACGAAAAATTGAGGGAAAAAAATTACTTCTTCAGCATGCTTTTTTTTTAGATCTTGTATTTTCAGAATACTAATACACAGTTACCACCTATCATTACAAAAGTGTGAAAACCTAGTGTTGTTTTACTATATCCTTTTAATCCCAGTGATCTGATATGCACAAGCATTCAAAAATTTGTTGTTTTGTAAAGCTGAGTGAGCTGAATGATTTACATGATATTTTTTTCCCGTACTGTCATGGCATTTGTTTCGAAATCATTCAATCTTAAAATACACTTAGAATAGAAATATAGTTCTTACCCAGATGTTTTTGGACAATATTATTTGATGATAATTTTTAGCACTCAACAGTCTTGCTCCATGTCTTTTGCACATTTTTCAGGCACTCATTAAGCTGCTACTGTATCCATGAGGATTTGAACTTTTCTCCAACTGCTGCTATTCCTTTCTTAGCAGTCATCGATCTTTCTTCAGATGATTGCTGCTGTAACTTATGATTGCTGCTGCTGTCTTCTCTGGAATCTTTCTGAGATGAGCCCCAACTCTTATGCTTATGCATTTTATTTCCATACACCTTTCTGAGCTGGATATCTACCTACATATTCTACTTAGACCTTCAGTCATATTGACATTTTGATATGCCTCCCTGTTCATTTTATAAGTTGTCACTTATTTAAGGTTATGCTGTAACTGGCTCACTGCTTCAAATTTTTGATTGATTTTTTTTTTTTCCTGTTTAATTACTCTCATCTCAGGCCTGTAGAGAAGCTCTTGTCTATTCATGATTTTGCATTCCAATGCAAGTTTTGCTTCCTTCCAATATAGTTTCCACCTATTTCTTTAACAACAAATTTTTTTGTCTGTTGCTTGTTAGATATTTTTTTTTTTTCCTGTTAGGAAGCGAGTGAGTAGACAGAAAAGAGGCATACCAAAACAGAAATAGTTAACAATTCCACAATACAGGATATAGATTAATAATTTATTACTAAAAATTTTACTACACTGATCAACTATAACTCAATATTTCGCTGAGAAAACTTTCTCTGCTTTTTCAGGCTTCCCTGCATATTTTGAACACTAAAACAGTTATAATAACAAATGATTAAACCATATAAATGCTTGCCTCTCATACCATAATTTAGCTGATGATGTGACCCTGGACAGAAAGCAATGGAAGGATGCTCTGAATAATCTAGGTTGAGGATACACACTAATAATAAATGGAAAAATCCTAAGAAGAAGAAGATGCTTTGTAAAGACAAAATTTTTGCTTTGATTTTCCCCTGTAGTGACCAGTTTTACACCTCGACTGCAGATGCCAAGCATTTTTAGCCCATTTGACCAGATAGTTTTGGAGGGGCTATATTACCAAACTTGGTCAAAATCTTGTGTCATTCCCAAGAAAATTATAAATACCGTATTTCAATTGGACTGGGGTACAGAAGAGGCCTGCTTCACTTCAGTTAATGGATTTTTTAATTTGAGTGATTGAGATAAAATGAAAAGTAAAACCTAGCTTTTTCTAAGTTATTAAAAAGTTTTGTTTCATTTGCAAGTTGGAGTTGAAATTCTTCTCTTATGAAACATTTTTAGATTCCCTCCACTGATTCGTAACTGATTGTAGAATTTGGTGAATGTTATTGTGTAACATTCATATTCATTTAATATGAATAAATCAATCTTAATATAAAGATAAAAGTAAAAAAAATAAATAAAATAAAGATAAATATCAACAATTCAGATTCAGAGATTATATTATTGCTTGAAAATTAATTAATTAATTTATTTATTAATTTATTTATTTATTTATTTTTTTTAATCA
Organism: Thereuonema tuberculata; assembly: GCA_023159025.1. Lineage (NCBI taxonomy): Eukaryota > Metazoa > Arthropoda > Chilopoda > Scutigeromorpha > Scutigeridae > Thereuonema > Thereuonema tuberculata. The sequence continues at coordinate 65,476,697 of JAFIDM010000001.1, forward strand.
CCATGGTGTTATGGATTGTTATTTGCTAGCAATAGATATTCTTGTGGGAACACAGTGATTATCTTAGATTTAGAGTTTGTTGAAACTGAACTGTTATTAGTCTCTCACCTTAGCTATTTTACAGTTGTTACTGCTGCTGGTCAATGCAAATTCAGTACTTGAGTAAAAATTCTTCATACAGAACAATAAGCTAAGAATGTTAAGACGACCAGAATATGCACAGTTTTTATAAAAAAATAACACAAAAAAAGTAAATAAACATTCACAACAGTTTCAAAAATCCATTGTGTTCATTCTCCTTATACCCGATGAAGAAAATCGAACAAAATGGATTTTGGAAACTGTTGTGACTTTTTATTTACTTTTTTGTGTTATTTTTTTTTCTAAAACCTGTGCATATTCTGGTCATCTTAACATTATGTAACTACTGCACGTTAAACAAGACGAATAAGCTAAGAAGTTTTTCTTTACTCTCATTGGAGCAACTTCTTTGATTTTGATAATTTTTTAGCATAATGTGACTTGGTTAAAAAAAAAAAGAAAAAGAATTTCATTGTCAGAAAATTGATTTTATTTCTAAATTATGTAAGGAAATTTTGATATTTACATCTTTTAATTAATTAATTACATTTTTATGTACTTTAACAGTGATGATCAAGAGAGCTTAAGAGATTACAAAGTGTGGAAGAAAGCAATTATGTTAGTGTGGCGGTCAGCTGCAAATCACAAGTAAGATTTATATTGAATATTAAAAAGTTTTTTTTTTTTGTCGTAATGAGGATGAATATTTCTTTTCAGCAGCTTCTATTAATTTTTTCTCTACTTGTTACATGCCTCTGATGATGGAACTGTATTTTAAAAATAAGTCATAACTTTAATAAAAAAAAAAATCTTTCTGAAAGTTTAAATATAGTGAAATGAAAATTCAACTTAATTCTTCCATATTGTTTCTAGGTTATTTAAATACTTTATTTAAATTTATTTAGTTAGTTAGTTCTCTGAATGTGTGATCAATTTGTCTATTCCCTGAAAACAAAATCTCATTTGCAAATATTACAATGGGAGTTGGACCAAATTGTAATAAACTATCAGGGTGTCTACAGAATCAGGGAAATCGGGAATTATTTTGTTATTCTGGAAAAAATTAGGGAATTATCAGGGAATTTTGCAATTATTACTTAAAATCAGGGAATTTTTTGGTTGAACAGATCGTTTTTTTGTTTTTTTTTTTGGTTGAACAGATTGGTTTTTTTTTTTTTTGGTTGAACAGATCAGGGAATTATCAGGGAATTTTAAAAGAAATTGTTCATGAAATCAGGGAAAAATCAGGGAATTTTTTTACTCAGATTTTGTAGACACCCTGACTATTGATATAGTACTGCTATCTATCCAGTTTTCCTTTCCATGGCACATTTTTTTCATCAGTTTCCAATAATTGTAAATGTATAAGAGGAAAAAAAAAAAACTTCAAATTTAAATGAATAGAATACTTAATGTTAAGATTCTTGAATATTGGAAACAATACTCTAAATGTGCAAAGTATGGAATTTGATGCAATATCTAATCAAATGTAAAAATGTATTTGCCACTATGACCAAAATAGTGAAATAAAAAAGCAAAAGCAAATATATTTTATAATTTTTAAAGCAAACTGAAGTGTTGTTACTTCTTAAAATTCGATATGATTTGCTATTCAGCCTATGTTTTGTTGTGATGTAGGCAGTTTACAAAACAGTAAATGAGAAAACTGCTATTCAGATTTCACTTATTTCTACATAAATACAACATTATTTTTGGACCTGTATCATCATTTTAGTTTGATTGAAGCACTTCTCTATCTTATAAGTTAGTTAACTATCATTACAGTAGTTGATTTTAAAATTCCTTTTTTGATATTTACTGTATTTCTTCCAATATTATAGTTTTTAATCACCATAAAAGTTTTGAAATGACATAACACCTATGTTTGATGCAAAATTCGAATAATTGCGCAACTGCGATCTTCATTTATTTATTGATCTTTTTTGGCCAAATATTGTTAGTGAGATTTTTTTTTTATTATTCTATTATGCAACTCATACCATATTTGAGGCAGACATTTTTCAAAATCTGATATCTTCAAAATTAATTAAAATGTCCTCTTTCTCTCTATTAATTTTAAATCATTCAACATTCTTTTTAAATCATCATATTCCTTTTTCAGAATTTGTTATTTGAGATAGTAGGATATATCTGAAATTCTGGTGTTCTTACTAAACTTTCAGCATTCCACACATTAAACACTAAATATCTCAAAACTATTTTGAACAGATATTGTATTTTAAAAAGCGATGCCCCTTATTGATCATAAAAACACTGTTTCTTATCTAGGGATCTTTTTTATTGTTTTATTTTCAAGGTATGCTAATGTTTTCCTTCATCCTGTAACTGAAGAAGTAGCTCCTGGATATCACAGTGTTGTTTACAGGTATTGTTTCAAAAAGCTGTCATTTTTAATTCCTTAATGATTTATTTTTTTAAAAAAAAAACCTTCAGATTCTATTGGGTTGTTTTATAATTATTGGCCTTTTCTGACACAAATAAAAAAATCAGCAGTAACAGACAAAGAAGTGCATTTTATTCAGAAAAATATCTGCCTTTGGTAGCAATACACTGTGTCCAACGTGTTTTCAGTTCAAAAATGCCATGTTGGCAAAAGCTGACATCACAGTGGTGTAAGAAATCGCTAACGGCATGAATCACAGCATCCTGGTTAGTGAACCGTTTCCCCCTCAAGAAGTTGTCCAAATGGCGAAACAAGTGAAAGACTGAGGGGGCCAAGTCTCGTGATTACGGAGGGTGAGGGAGGACCTCGTACCCCAAGGCCTTGATTTTTGTTTTCATGCTTTCAAGAGACACATGTGGTGGTGCTCTATCAATCAGGCATGTTGGACACAAAGGATCAACAAGAGATGATTGTTTGTTGCATAATTTCTGGTGATATTCATCCATCTGACGGCAGTACATGGCAGTTGTGATGTTTGGCGACGCGGCAAAACCTCAGAATGCACCACAGTCTTGGCAGTCCACCACACAGATATCAGAACCTTCTGTGGGTTCGAGTCGGATTTTGACATTTGTTTCGATGGTTCCCCTTTACTGAGCCACTGTGCTGTTCGTATTCTGTTGAAATAAAGCACCCATTTTTCATCAACCGTAAGGATCCGAAGTAGAAAGGCAGTGCTAGCCTCACATGTTTGAAGGGCAATGCTTATAGACTCCGTCTGCTGCTGTTCTGCGAGTTCGTGTGGAACCGAAATATCCAGTTATTTAACCTTGCCCTCAGCTGCCGGGTGTCTAGAAACTGTCGCTGATGATATGGTAAGTTCGGCACTGAGCTCACGTACGGTGGATGTTGTTTTATCTTCCACTTTCTGCCTTCTTAACTGTACTGTGTCACGAATAACCGGACGATCGGCTCCTGGCTTATGGTCAACATCACAGGCACGGAACTTTGAAAACACTCTACAGACAGTTATGTCACTTGTTGTGCCAACACCCCACGCTTTATTGACATTAGCAACCTTTTCGGACACATTATGTCCAAGTTTGAATTCGTGCAAAATCACTAAGTCTGACATCGCGTTGCTCCATGACGTCACAAACTGCTTTGATCTGACTGAAATAACTTTTTCAACATGTGGACTGAACCCATTCACTTTTCAAGAGCGATTGGTAAGTTCCTACTACGATGCGTACTTTTTAACTGGCTCTGCAAGTTACTCTTGCCGGAATCGGCCAATAATTATGAAACAACCCAATAATAGTAATACTTGGATGTTTTCTGAATTACTGTAGCTTTATTGAAAAATACTTAATGGTGGATTATTGCTACTAAGTTAACATTATCGTTTTCTTACAATAATTACATTAGATGGCAAAGTCTCAGTTGAGTAATTTTGATTTGATTCCTAGTGTAAGAAGTGTTTGGCTTACTTTCATTGCATTCTAATCTTAGATTTCTGTGTCGCTCTGAGGAAAGCAAGAAATCACCTCATTATCTTTATACTAATTGCTTTGCACATTGAAGCAATCTT
>JAFIDM010000001.1:65481172-65492532 GCA_023159025.1 Thereuonema tuberculata
CACCTCATTATCTTTATACTAATTGCTTTGCACATTGAAGCAATCTTGTACAATTAGATCTGATAATAGGATTAACTGACACCAACAAATTAGAATGTATATTCTTTAAAAAAAATGAAAATTTGTTGAGTGAGTTATTGAATATTAAAATTCAAATCAAACACATGAAACAACAACTTGTTAATTTTAAATCAATAACATTTACCCATTATATGCTATTGTTTACATTTCTTATTAAAGTTTCAAAATTTTTCATTGTTAGGCCAATGGATCTCTCCCAAATCAAGAAAAACATTGAGAATGGTGTTATTAAAACCACAACTGAATTCCAGAGAGATATGATGCTTATGTTTCAGGACGCCATAATGTACAACAATTCTGACCATGATGTATTTCATATGGCAGTGGAAATGCAAAAGGAAGTTGTTAGGCACATTCAGGTAATTAAGCCTACAATTAAATTGACTTCAGAATAAAAATGCAGGTGAAACAAACTAATTACAAAAAAAAATATTTTTGATACAGTCTCAACTGAACTGGTATTATCATCTACACACCGATTCCAGTGAGTGGTCTATGTTATTATTATTAATTCCATTTCTAAATTTTTATCTATTGGTCATCAGTCAAGTTTTTACTATCTAGAAGAATCACTATTATGCCAGTAAGTGTTAAGTTAGGACTTTGAGATGGGTCTCAGTAGATGACTCACCTGCAGCTGATAACAGATCTACAGTTTGATGTTTGTGCCTCCAGTCTTGCTGAAATAGCACTATTAATCCTTTTACGAAAAAACAAACACCAACGCTAATTTGTAAAGCTGTTTTCTTTAGTAAATATTTAAGATGTTTTCTTTAGCATTAGTTAATCAACCTTAATTCAACAACAAATTTTTATAATTATTTGAAATATTATACCGTGTATTCAACTTTCTAGACAAAGAAGATAAGCTTGTTTATAAGTTACTTGAAAGATATTGTCCGTCTCCTTTCCTAGATGGAAGCAAGTCAGTCTATCTGTATTTTTCCCTCCCCTTCTAGTAACTTTTTAACAGCTGGATGAATCTTCTTAAAACTTGGCGAAAATGTTTCAGGACAAGACACGATTTTAATGTTTTTGCTTTACATTTTATTTTTCCTTGTGGGATCTTGTCAAGAAAGGAGCGAGAAGATCATAAAAATTCCCATAGAATGGCTATAGAACCGAAACAAGAGATATCTGTCAGTGTCTTAAACAGAGGATATTAATCCACTTAATAATCCTGTTATGTCTGTGGAAACTGTAAAATAATGCAGACTATTTAAATAAGTAGTGCAATTTAATTAATTTCAGAAAATGGAAAAAAAAATGTACTGTTTGTGTTCAGCAGATATGAAACTTCAAACACACACCCATATACTTAGATTTTTCATGTCTATTACTTTTACGACTTTAAAGAAAAGGCAGTATTTTAAGTAAAGTAGTTCTAAGTTCTTTCAGGAACTTCTTTTGTCTAATTGAGATTGGCTAAAATTGAAATGAGTCAACTCTTTTGATACGAAATATTGTAATGATTCCCAAAATTGTTATTTGTAATTTAATCCTTATTATAAAAAAAAGAGGGTGCAGGAGGCAAACATCACCCTTGCAAATTATGTTGGGGTCATTTGCAAACTTGCCCCCACTGTTCTGAGGCCTCTGCTTGTTTAGACACACAGCTTCTTCTATGAGTGTGCCATAAGAAAAAAGGCTGGAGTGCATCTGTAATTTTCAAATTTAGACAAATGCTGTACTTCAGATAAAATTTTAATCTAATAATCTTATCAATTATTCTGGACATTCGCAAATTTCAAGGTGCATGTCGACTTACAATCGTTCATATTTACTATGGTTGAGGTCATATATAGTCTGCTTTACTGCAAAAACAAAAAAACAGATATGGCATTTTATTACCAATTACACAGCAGTTGAATTATTTTTGCATGTTACATAAACCACGTGTATCCATTGCCTATTTCTGATAGTATTATATGCTGTAAATTTCACCCCTCATATACACTGCTGGACAATTGCTAAGGACGGATGACACTATCATCCCTAATATCCACAAAATGGAAGGAACCCACATGTCGACCATTGGAATAAGTGCAGGATGCAGTAAGAAGAGGTGTGTGTATGCAAATTTTGCATTACCATGCCTGTGCGTCACCTGACAGCGCTGATAAGAGATCTGAAGGATTGGACGCGTGTGGACAATTGTTGTTCGAAGGGAAAGTTTTACTGGAAAGCATTAATTGACGAACTTGAAATTTTCAGCATGTCTTCCCGATATCACTTAGATGATTTTACACGTGGTCATATTATTGGAAAGATCGAAGAAGGGCGATAAATAACAGATGTTGCCAGAGAATCGGCATTGCCCACTGCATTGTTTCACAGCTGTGGAAAGCATTTATAACAACTGGAATGTGTAGCAGGCGTCATGGGGGAGGTCATATTAGAAGTATGACACCTGCAGAAGACAGGTACATTGCCCTAACGTCAAAACGGAACCTGCGTACCACTGCTCAGCAAGTGGCAGATGAGTTTCTTGCTGTTACAGGAAAGAGGATCTCCCGTATAACTGTAGCCAGACGTTTGGGACAAGGAGGCTGTATGTCCGCAGACCTGTTGTGTGTGTCCCATTGTCCAGAATGCACCGTACCGCCCATTTGCAATGGTGTCATGAGCATCGGACTGAAGAGGAATGTGCTTCCGTACAATTCTCAGATTAGAGAAGGATCAGTCTGTCATCGGATTGTAGATGCCAAATGGTCTGGCATGAGAGTGGTACTGCATATCGTCCAGAAAATATCCAGGAAATGGACCGATATCCGACTTGCAGTATCATGGTGTGGGCCGGCATCATGATCAATGGCCGCACGCCCCTTCATGTGGTTGCAACTGGGACTGTGACCGGCCATTGATACATGGATGAAGTTCTACTGCCTCATGTTCGCCTTTTCCGTAGTGCTGTCGGTGATACATTTCGGTTTATGGATGACAACGTACCATGTCAGCGAACACTGGCTGTTTAGGATTGTCTAGACAGCGAGGGTATTCAACACTTGCATACTCTAGCCAGCACATTCTCCAGATCTAAACCCGTTGAAAATGTTTGGGATGCTTTGGTGATGCCTTGCTGGTCAACAATATCCTCCAACAAACAAAACCACCCTCATCTGTGCACCCTCATCAAATAGCTGCTGGATAATGTTGTACAAAGCATGTCACGTTGTGTGGAATGTTGCATCGTCCTCAAAGGTGGACATATCCCATACTGACACCGTTCTCAAAGGTAGCTGTTGTCGTTTGTATCCATTTAGCCATTTCTCCATACACAGCATCAAATGAACACTTTTGTACTTTCAGCTGTTTCACAACCTTCTGTATTTTCCAGAACAATAAATGATCTTTATTCCAATGCCCAAACAGTATGGCAACAATATTGTATCCTGCTGGGCTCCACCCCTGCGTAATGTTATGATACATCGCAATTTATGATCCGTCCTTAGCAATTGTCCAGCAGTGTATTAAAGATTGACTTATGACCACCTGTTTGGAACATAACGCAGTGGTAAGTTGGTACACACCTGTACATTCTGTTACATTTAACAGCGAAAATTAATTAAGTTTTAATTCACTTTTGAAGTCTAGATATCTTTCTAAATATCTTTCCAGATATTTTTAAATGTCTAAAATAGAATGGTAAATTCATATGTAAATCAGAGGTGTTTTTCAAAAAATGCTAACTATAATAACTTTAAAAGCTATACAAAACCTTTGGAGTGCTACTGGTTTCGGCAAATATGAAAGTTGTGCTATGAAGAGAGACTATACATTTTACAGAAGTTTCGAAATGTGTGTTTCTAATCAGGAAGATTTCCAAGTATCTGCCCGTTTTTTATATTTTGAAGATATTTTTGTTTGATTCTTATCATGTAATATAATTTTAGGATCAAGTTAATAAACTTATGTTTGACGATTTTACATTTAAAAGATTCAGATTTTTATCAGCAGTAGTTAAAAAGATATAGAGCCAAATCTTACTCCAGCCAAATCTAAATCTGTAGCATTGCCATGTCTGCTTAGTTGTTGAGCAGTAGTGGATTCAAGGTTTAAAGGGTCATTGAAGTTGAAAAAAAAATTAAACATTTGAGAATATTAATTTCCCCCAAAAACTTACTGTTGAATAGATATATTCACGGTTCTAAACTGTGTTATATCATAGTAAATATATGTGATCCTCTCCTTTTTCTGTCACCAACAGTTACTTTAACTATGTATTGTTTGTTTTATTTTTCACTAAAAAAATGGAAAAGAAATGAATAATAGTATTTATCTTTACTTCATGCTGCTTTTGTTTTTTTGTTTTTTTAAAATCTTCTGTGCTAGGCACAAATTGAAATTTCATATTAGAAAGTTGCTAGGTTTCATCTACAGAGATCATAAGACATCTCTGTATGCAGATAGGTTGCCATTTACCTCTTTATTATGACATTTATAATCTTTCAACCTAGGATAGATGGTAACTTTTTATACTGTGGTAACACAGGACATCCAAGAATTACGAAAGCAAAACAAGATTGTTAATTGTCACTAACTGCCAGGAACCTTTCAGCAGTGGCAAGAGGAGAATACTATGTACAGACAATTTCATGAGCACAGATTCCTATTGACTTAGAAGCATAAAAGAGCCTTTTTAGCCTGATGTAGAGAACATCGTGCTTGGACAAAGGACCAATGGGACTGTATTTTATTTAGGGATGAGTTCAGGTTCAATTTGCAGTGATTCTGGAGAGAACCTCAGACTTTCTACAGTCCCTCCAACATCTTTGAACATGATCATTATGACAGAGGTAATGTCATAATGCGGGGTGGTAACTTTTGGGTTTAAATACTCCCCTCCATGTATTTAAATGGGAATGATTACAGTTGAGATGTACTGCAGTATCATTCTACAACAGTATATTCTGCTATTCAGAGGTGGGACCTGACTTCCTGTTTATGGATGACAAAGCATATCATCATAGAGCTATCCTAGTGGATGACGACAAAGATATCCAGCACTTGTTGAGCTTTATTTCCTGATTTTAACCAGTTTGAACATTGTGGGATGCAGGTCAAGAAATATGTTGCAGGGACATTTGTCAACCATCTAGAACTGTTCAATAATCTTGTGTTAAGTATGCCAACTTGCTGTACTGCATGTGTCACTGTGGCAGGACATCCTACAGCATTTTGAACATTTTCTATACCATCAAACAAATTTGTTATGACCTAAGGTATGCATTGCTATTGAGCTCCAAAGAGCTATTTTCCTTTATTCTGACAGCAGTGGCAGAGCCATTGGTGATGTATTCCCCCCCCCCCCCCGAGTTATCATTTTGTTAGGTATGCTACATATCTAGTACAATTTAGATGCAGTCCTATGACTAGTAAGATGGCAAATGACATTATCCTTCATTTTTGAACGTAAATTTATATCTATTATTAAATAATATATGTAATTAAAAACAATGACAATGATTCCATTTTATATTAATACAGTTCATTGTTACTTAATTGCTTAACAAAATTATTTTGAGTATTTCAAACAAAAGTTGATGCCAGAACTAGACTCTCAAAAGTGAAAGCAGCATATTGTTTAATAGTTGGCCACACTTTACTTGCAGTCAAACCGTGCTTTGCTCTCCCTGAGCAGACATTGCTGAGGGATGCATGAAAGTGGCCAGACTACATTATAGTATCAGGGATGGTACTCCCTGGTCATTGTTCAAGAAGGTGACTTAGTTGTAACAATATTCCCAAGGTCTATAGGAGGTTAATCTTGTGTCATAGTTCTAGTGAGCTACCTACTGAAGAATAATAATCATGGTGCATTCCTCCCGTTGCTTTTCTCTCCATCATGCTGTGCTGGAACTAAGGACAGAAGAAACACTGCTATGAAAAGTCCCAACTTGGCTTGCATTAATGATCCTCAAGTATGAAGTCGTCTGTCAGTTCTGTGCCAGGCATTCATGTAACTATGCTCACATGTGAGAACTCTCTCAGTACTCCAGTGTGCTTGTCTATCTATTCTTGTATGAATCAGTATTTGTTATTTCTCAGTCGCCAAAATCCGGATCCACTGGATTTACCAATGTACTTGCTGAATTTTTATCCTCAGCTGCTCTTAGTAAATTATTCATATTTAATTCTTCTTTGAGCCTACATTCTTTGACTGCAGGCCACAGGTGACTTCCCATAGCCAGCTAGTATTTGACAGCCTTTAGCCTCTCCCAGTGCTAGTAGTGTTTCAGGAAGATTTTTGATGGTGTATGTAATCACCATATGACACCGGTGTTATATAAAGTTGTAAGCTTTAAAAGATGTATCGTATATTTCGGCAGATAAGATGACCTTCAGATAAGACGAGGGGTAAATTTGCGTAAAATTTTTATAGTTTAAGCATATATCTGCCCTAAAAGATGACCCCCAAACTATGAACGGCGTATGAATTCAGTTTAAATCAGCGATCATCAATTTGATAATAATACTGTATAGCGTATGCAGAATCCCACGGTAGCAAAGCCCGGCTATTCCTTTCAAGTTGCTTTCCAGTAGACACGCCGGCCAGTAAACGCTACTGCGCATGAGCAGAACGCATCACATTTCAGGAATGGAAAGGAAAAAGGAACCTGTGAATCGGGTTAATAGTGATGTAGAAACACATAGAAGCACATGCTTTTAAATACATTGATTTGAAGTGAGTGTTTTGTTTTATATTATAATGATTTTAATTTATATAAATTTCAATCTTATTTTTTTTTGTATCTGTCGTATAAGATGACCCCGGATTTTGGGGGCCTTTTGACAACTATCGTCTTATCTGCCGAAATATACGGTGTGTAGTTTATTTCAGAAATTACGAAGTTCATTTCTTTTTCGTCATACATGCGAATGAAAATCACTTATTCAGCTTTATAATGCTTTTTAATGAGCTATTTAAAGAAATATTGCAAGTTGCAGACTTAGACCTGTTCTAGATGACAAATAATATGCTTCTTGGTTTTTATATTTCGTTTTACTATATTATGCAGTTTTTTTTGAAGGAGAAATATTGACACATTTATACATTCACATAGAACTCTTTTTTTAGTTTTAAATGAAAGTTGAAAAAAAAAAAGTTATTATTTTTTTTATATTCTTATTTATTTAGAATGGTGGTTGTGAAGTGAGATTTATAATACACCATTTGAATTAGCCTACTTATTTTCCTATCTTTCATTAGTCTTCAATTTAAACTGTTACAACATTCTCCTTTTTTTAAAAGTTTTATTTACATAAATAAATAGTCTAATAAAGCAGTGACTCACATGGTCAAAAAATGAAAATTGTCTAAAACATAAAATTATGAGGGGTGGACCATTGATCTTTCAAATGCATTAAAAATATTTCTGAAGAGACCCTATTGAGTCTTAATCACAAAATGATCTCAATTGGCCTTTATAACTTCAGAAGTTTTTGATTAACATTTGAGGTGGTAAAATACATTAGATATCTCTACTCATGTTTCCATTATTTTTCTAATATAGAATCTGTATAACGCAACACCTTTTGAAATTGAGCTTATTTGTAGGAAGTGAAAGTTTTGTGAAATTTATTTAAAAAACAAAAAGAAACCCATCTTCTCTTTTTACTTCAGTGACTTTTAGATATCGAATATTAAAATGTAGAATCTGCTTCTCCATTGAAATAAAGAAAAACTATTTTATTTATTATAAATAAAATAAAAGAGGTCACTAATATTTTGCTTCACTCACCATTTTATGGTGCAGCCTAAAAGTAATATAAGCTTTTGAATTGCCAAGTCATGTGATCGTGTAGCAATTTATAGTTCAATTAATTAGGTAATTGTGAATGTTGCCTATTTTACCTTTGTATTCTGCTGAGAATGGATTCATATGTATATATACTCTGTCAAAAAAAAAAATCTCAACCCGAAGTAGCAGTTGAAATGGAATGACACTTAGCATATGCAATGAGATTGATGATGTAAATTGGCTGTTTATTCGGACAAAATACTACAGATCAATAGTACCTTTAGTAATGCATCATACTGCAACTAGCGTGGATACGTGGCAATATGGCTTGGTATGGAGTCGTAGAGATGTCTAATGCTATCCTGCAGAAGATCCCCACAGCTGTTGCAACTGCCACTCCAAATCGCTGATATCCGCTGATGGCCAAAGCTGCTATCACACGTTTAATGGGCTACTAAATCTAGAGACCTGACTGGCATTATCTTTTTGGAAAATGGATCACTGTAGCTGCTCCATGAAAGGAAGCACAAGAGGCTGCTGAATCTCCTGAGTGTTGGCCTGGTCACTACAAGTGGAGAGCGAAAATCTTAGTCCTGGTAGTGTGTTGCTCAACAATGGAGTCCGGATTTGTGTGCTGCTGATACTAGAGTACAGTTCTTGTCTGTAGCCAGATATAAGCTGGATTCATCACTAAACATGATTTGTTGCCAGCCCACAGCCATCCATTCCTTCTGCTCACTGTACCACTGCAAAGGAAGGCATACCACTGATATGACTCCTCTCAAACTATCATTTGTACAAAACTGCGTGCACGTCAAAGATTGCTGAGGACTCTGAGATCTGCACTCCTTAACCACAGTGATTATATGACAGTTTTGCTGACCACAGCCATAGCAGTACTAACTCTCCTGAGTGGTAATTCTCAGCAAGCAATCATAGCCCAACTACCTGTGACAATGCCGGTTCTGAAAACAGTAATTTTGTTGGTAATGCTTGTATTTCTAATAGAACAAATGATTCTTTTTGAAATCGTGATGTACTTATAATCTGTTCAGTTGTAAGAATTAAAAATTAAGACCTTTAGTTGAAATTAAATTTTGTGCAGCTATAAAATCTTATTTGGATAAATTGCTTTGTTTTTATTAGTTATTGTTAGAATAACAACCATGGCATTCACTGTTTAAGAATTGAAGTATCTTTAATACAAATCAAATTTTCTAAAAAATTATATTTTTTTTTTTAAATACTGTGTATGCCAAATATATTACGATCTCTCTTTCAACCAAATTTATTTTTATACCTTTAATTTTTAAGGATTTCTTGGCCACCCAATTAATGGTTCAGACTGCAGAAATACCCAAAGCATTGAGAAGGGAAACTAGAGAACATGTTCTGAAAAGGACATCAGAATCACAAAGTGAAAAGCAGGTAACTACTTTTATTTATTTTCTTGTGTATATCGGAGTTTTAGAATAAAAGGAAAAGTGAAATGAAATTGAGATGAAGCAAAAAAAGAACCATCTGACAGTGTGCGCTAGCAGACCATCTCCTTAATATGTATGACATTAATGTTTCTTAGTCATTTTCATTTATAGTCAGTCGTAATACTGACGAGATGTTTTATTGTAAATTCTTCAAGTCATTTAGTTGAAAATAAATTGTACTTACTAAATCCATTTTCACATCTATTAATCGCATATATGAGTAGATATTAAACCATGAATGGGTTTCACTATGCCTTTAGGCTAAAGCCCCGCGAACACCATGCAATTTTTCAGCAACGTAGTCATCCGATTTTGACGTCACGAGCTGATATAATCAATAAACGGGCTCAAAACTGCTCGCGACGTCAAAATCGGATGACTAAGTTGCTGAAAAATTGCATGGTGTTCGCGGGGCTTAAAAGGTTTAATAAGACCTAAAAAGACCTGACTCGGTGCGATCAAGATCAGTAATAGAGCATAAGAAAAAAAAAAATATGAATAGTCCAACATAGAATATTGGAAAAGATACTTTCTTCATGACAGTCATCCATAATAGAATAATCTATTTGAACTATAACTACTTTAAAAGAACACACACACTTAACTGACTATATCGTCTATTTATTCTGGGATTAAAGCAATTAGTCCAAAAAGAAGCACTGTTATAATTAAACCAAAATGTTTTGTTAAGGAAATACTTTTTAATTGTTACTTATTTTTTTGTTTTATCTTTTTAGCCAGAAGAAACAAAGAAGACTCCACAGACACCAGATAGTGATGGTCCCCCCAAACCTAAAAAGAGACGATGATTTCGTTAATGTTAATTTAATATACTGACAGATGGCAATGATATCTCTATTTCAAGAAGTTATTGATGAAATCAGTAACATGATACTGAAAGTAGTTCATTTTTGGAGCTTTCTTCAATTATGTTGTTTTAAAGATACCTTTCAGTCTGATGAGATTCAAAATAACCATTAAACGTTGCATACAAGGGAACTGCACGTTGTCGAGAGCTTTTTTTTTTTTTCGTTTTAGTCCTGATGTATATGAAATAAAATGATATTTACATCTTATGTAAGGACCTTAATGGTTGTATGATAAAGTATCATATTCGAAATTCAGTTCAATAAAAAGACAATTAAAATTAAGTAGGACTTCAAATAAAAACTCTTAGATTTGTGGAAACTATTCAGTACGTTTTAATCAAAAAGGAAATTGTGCTAAGCCTCAAATTATAGTATTATGTAAAATCCATACCATCTTTACTCCTTATTCTTATGCACAAATGCCATCTTTCGTGTGCTATCAGAGTAAAAACCACTGAAGAGTTTTAAAATGTATTTCTCATTTCTGTCATACTAGTTCAAGTGATCATCAGAATTTCTAGCGATTATAGCAGAGATCTCCAAACATTTAAGACTATTAAGTTCCATTTTTAATTAGAGGGAAAAGTTCAGTCCTTCCAACTATTATCATGACTCATGCCTTTGGGTTAACAAAATTAAACCCACTAAGTAATAACTCATTCACACAGATTTCAATAAATATGAAAATGTAGATAATGCTGCTGACACATTCCAAGCTACTGTGTTATTCTGATACATTTTAGATATTTATAGTCCAAAAAAAAAAAAAAATGAAAGGAGCTTGGTTGTAATATTATTCTCCACATATCGCCACAAATTACTTACGATTGGCTCTTTTCTTAAAATTGACTTCTTTTGGTTTAATCAAAGTACAATGAATGTTTTGAAATTTAAATGATTTTGTACCAAAAAAAAAAAAAAAAAAAAAAATGAACAATAAATATTCAATTCAGTTTTGAAATACTTACTCCCATTCTTCACTGATTTTGTGGTTTGTTTGGGTTTTTTTTTCTCTTACAAAAACTTTTAACATAAGAGTTATATCAAATTCCACTTAATAACTTCTTTAAATATTGTAATTATTTTGATGACCTTACATTATTATCTATTGTAGTTATATACATTTAGTTGAAGTACTTTATATTTTCTTCCAGTTGCCGAACCTTGAATCATAACATTAAACT
>JAFIDM010000001.1:65492932-65526058 GCA_023159025.1 Thereuonema tuberculata
AGTTTAATGTTATGATTAATTTTTTAATCATAAAAATTAATTTTTCTGAGACTGTTTTTGGAAAAGGAGTAATGGATAAAACAGAAATAATAAAATAAAAAATAAAAAAAAACTGACATTAGCTAGATAAATCTATTGACTTACAAAAATTGATGCGTCACTTTCACTCAGTGATTTTATGTAAATATTGTTATATAGATCTGATGAAGGTTCTTTAATATTGCCCTTAAAGAGAGTGGAGCATGGCTTTTGGTTCTTTCAGATCTTCACTTGACACTTTTGTCATATTTTTAGATGGAAAATGTATCAAAAACAAAAAACCAGGTTCTATTAATGATATTTTCTAGGTAAAGGGAAGAAAAAACTAGTCTTCTTAATAAAAACAGGAATGGATCATCAATTTTGTCTACTGCTACAAATGGCAGTAAACTTCAATTTATTTTTAGTTACTCACATTTTGAAGTTATATTGATTTAACAAAGAAAAAAAAAAAGTTTCAGAAAAAAACATTTATTCTATTTGTACTCCACTTATTGCTAGTAAATGCAAATTAAACATTAAAACAAATCTTTTGCTTCTTAGAATATTTTAAAATAATAGAAAATGATTCTACTGTTACAAATACAGGGCTGCAATTTTATAATTATCAAGTAATACAGCTTGCATTTGTACTTAAATGCTTCATCATTTTATTAGTAATAATTTCCACATCACTGTCACCATAAACAGGCTCCTGACATTCTTGCCAGTACTCTGAAGGAAAACAGATGACTTTTCGAATAGGAAATACATGCACTGACATATTATTGAAGATGTCCTGGTACTGGAAGCAATTCACTACGCCAAATTCTTCTACATGTGCCAGAGCACGTAGCAGGTAGAACCATTTAGCCTTTAGTGCACCACTAGTAACAGTTTCATAGATATGAGTAAAGCTATTTCCAATCACTATTACATGTGTGAGTCGCAGGCCCCAGTTGGCCCACAGTAAATTATTGTAGAGAGCTTTCCCACAATGTGGAAGGTAAAATAATGTGCGAGTTTCTACTGTTCTTTTACCTTCCTCATTCTCTGAAAGCACAGATATATCAAAAGTGTTCAAAATATCAGTCTCTACAGGAAGGAATACAGGATCAAATGCATGCACTTTTAAGGGCTGCAAGTCATTTTGCAGGCACAGCAACAATGCTAGCTGATATCGTGCTATCATACAGGTACTAAAATTTCCAAGACCGTAACAAACAATACTATCCAAAATACTTTTGCAAGAAGGTTCTTTAGCATTGGAAGAATTAGTAGAAAGTGGCTGAATAGAACTGTTAGTGTGGTTTTGATGATTCTTATCCATTAATGCCTCAAAACTCTGCTTTAAAGTACTCATAAAACAGCAATAAAAGTCACTCTGCTGAACATCTTTTTTTGCATCGATTATCTTTTTGGTGGCCTTTTCAATATTGATCTGTTCTAATGCTGCATCCCTTGCAAGCATTTGTAAGCGGATGCTTGGTGAAGTGTGACAGGAATGCTTGGATTTATTCCTTTTCCGACGAACTATCTGAAATCCATCTTTATCCATGTCAGTAGTATCCTGTAAGATAAAACAAAAAGCTTTAATGACAAAATAAAGGTATAAAACTTAATATTTTAAATTTGTGATTCCAATCAGATATTAACTTGATGATTCAGCTTATTTAGGAAGAAATAAACCAAAGGAAACTGCAGTTTTACCTTTTCTTAATATTTAATATTTTACGCCAATAATTTCTGCAGTTACATAAAATTTTTGTAAGTTTATGTCATACTTGATTTGTAAATAATATAAAAAGTCAGATTGACAAAGTTAATGAATGCATGAAAAACTATTCTGCTGTTTAGTACGATTTTTTTCTCTATTATTTAAAATATATTAAAACTAAATTATTTTAAATATATATACTTAAATGGAAGAGGCACAAATGAAAAAAAAAATAAAATCAAATTAGATTAGCGTGAAAAGAAAAGGAATATGTGAGATTTGATAAAAAGAAGAACTGAATGGCATTTGATAATTACAGCTACAAACACACGAGTTTTGATTTATTACTTTAATAGTATTTCTGTTATAGGTAATTAAAATTAGCCTTATGAAAAAAAATAACGTTTTATTTAGAGATGTTACTATAAAGATTAAAATTATGAATACAAGAATAAGTCTAACTGAAATTTTAAAATAGTCAACCTCAGATACCAGAATTTTACTCGGCATATCTAAGCTCATCCCGCAAACTGTTTCAGTAGGACCTATGTAAAAATAACAACACTGGTTTATTGTTGAATACTTATTCCAGAAAGAAAGAAAAAAATCATTTAATAGAATATGGGGGGGGGGGGGGGTTTACAGACCTCGCGCTGTGCCACTTAATAGGTAAATCTGTTCTGAATTTTTTAAGAAGGAACTCGTGCAATGAGTCATTACATGAGCCAGTCATAGCGAATCACTTTCTGCTTAGGACTTCGTTCCGCGTTGAGGAAAGAACTACTACAAAATCAACTACTTTTTGTTTGTTCTTTTTTTCCCCCAATCAAATCCTTGTTCAACCTAAGGATCTCAAAATTGGCATAAAAATTTTCGTTCCTGAAGTCAATTTTTATATTTTAGAAATATCTATAGAGCTGCAAAAATATTGATATTACTAACGACATGCACTCAATTTCGTATCATTTAAACGGAATGGAAGTAGCATGGTAAAACATGCAGTATAGAAAAGATTTACAATATTCTCATAACAAAGGAAGTAGTAGACTTGCCTGCATAACAATACCAGGATACCTTCCACGCCCCTGAGTAGATATTCATTCTAAATATAATGCTATCAGAGTTTCAATTTGAAACAGTAATTCATATTTTTCGTTATTTGCGTTATTGTAACGAAATGACGAGAACATTACCGTTGAAATAACATGTTAACAATCTAAAGTCGAGAAGGAAACGTCAAGAAGGTCTTTGAAATTCCCCTTTCGTGAACAGCGATTCTACTGCTGTCGACTAACATTAAACGATGGTAAATACAAATTAATGAATTCTCTATATTATTAAAAATTATGTTAATTAAAATTAACCATTTTAAGAAAATCGTGGAATTTAAGGAATTCTGCCATTGTGAAGAGTCCCCTACAATTTCCGAAAACTATCGACATTCTCTGCAAACCTTTATTTTGTTGCTCCTCCTCCACCCTTTTATCTTTTCTATAACGATTTAAGTAAAACTTTTCATTTAAATTTATCGAATATATTATATATGTATTTTAAAATTTACTTTTTAAATTTTTAGGCCTAAATGCTTCAATTAAAAAAATAATAATAATAAAGCTATATTTTCCCCTGCAATCCCTCCTGAGTTATCACAGAAGTAAATGCAACGCTGAAATATTAGAAGATAAAGTATTTTGAACTATGATAACCTAATCCCAAAAAACCTTTGATCAAAAATTTACTTACAGAAAACCTGGAGATGAAGTCCAAACAGACGCACCAGATGCACTCCAGCACCGGAAGTTGCCATAGCACTATTTTCTAATACCATGTGAATTTTAAATTAATGAAGATTAAACTTTTACGATTAAAATTTAATTATCACTTGAAAAATAAACTTGTCTTTAAATAAAATCAGGTTTAATGATCTATAAGCCTTGTGCACTCGAAAGAAAATAAAGTAAAATCTATCTTTGGAAAGAACTATTTGCGGAAATTGGAAGGCTACAGGAATGAGTGAAAAGAGTTGAGATCAGCGAAGCTTTCGAACAGTGGTAAGGTGTCGTCTGTTGGTGGAAAAATTGAAAGAAGTTGAACGAGCATCCTGATTTAATTGTGAAAAAGAATATATTCGGTAAGTGTTTTATTGTTTTAATATATCTCGAACAATTACTCAACAAAAAGGAGGCAGAATGCTACGGAAATTCGCCATTTTTAGTCAAGAATAAGGAGTTATTGGGAGCGTTGTTGCCAAGTGCAAGAATAGACGGACTATGAGAGCAGCTACTATCAATTGGTTTGTTGTCAGAAATTAAGTAACAGAAATACGTGCAGCTCATCTCTTTCCATAATACTGATACGTTAGTTCCCTTCGATGTGTGTTGTGTACAAACTCCTCTGTAGCCATAATTCCATCGTTTAAGATGACGTGTGATGATTGAATATTAGAAATAAGTTGATGTAATATTTGGATCACTAAATGCCTTCAGTTTAAAGGGCCTAATGAGTAATAATCCGTAGCTCAGTTGTCTCAAATTCGTTTCTCGTAAGGGCTCAAGTGAGGTGATTCCGATGGTATTTGAAACCGCTAGTTAAAAAAACCATGATTACTGAAATCTATAACCAAAAACTTTCATTGTGCCTATGGATGTTTTCCATTTTTGGTCGAAGTTCGCAGCAATTTCTGATCTGAAGCTGAAGTTAGGCTTCAAACTTCAGCTAAACGAGTCTCAAAGCATTAAGGCTTATTATATTACAAAATTTAATATTTGTAGGGAGCCACTTGCGGATTTGAGGCCACTGATCAACTTACCTCTGTAGCAATGTAATTCGGGATGTTTTCGTAACATAGAAGGATACAAGTTGAAGGGTTTATTATCGTTTTTTAACTGGTCAAGAAGTAACGGCTGTATTTCTATTAATCCTTCTTAATCATAAATTCTTGTATAGTTACTAAGAAAGTTATATTAGTGTTTTTATAGAATTTATAGAATTTGTGTGTATATATATATATATATTTTTTTTTTCCTTTAATTTTTCTTCTTTCTTTTTTTTATTTCATTAAATGCATGGAAATAATATGATCATTTAAGATCTTCATAAACCCTTATCGAATGCAATTTATATGATATGCACTTTCTCATTGAAGTGAAGTACATTTTATTGCCCTTGTTTTTTACAGCCTGATCTTGCATTAGGTAAATGTTTGACATGTGAAAGGGTTACCTAAGATTTTTTTTTTATTTTTTTCGAATTCTAACGAAATTCAAATAATTCTGAAAAGATTTATTTCCTCATTAATTTATTGAAGAAACCATTTGTGGATTTAGGTCAAGGGAAACACAACAACTACTACTTTATTTCGGTTTGTTTTGTTTTGTTTTGTTTTTTTCCTTCATCTTATAGGAGTTTAATGCAAACTGCCACATTCTGATTTTAAAAAATCGTGCCATAATGCACAAGCTAAAATAATAGTTTGTTTCGATAAATTTTATGAAATTAGAATATACTGTTTAAAAAATTCGCATCATCTTCTCGTATTAAGCATTTTCGATTTAAAAGAAAGAAAATTTAATATATTGCATTTACAAATGAAAAAAGAGGAAGAAATGTGCATCTTTGTGTAAAAGAAGTCTTGATTCAACATCTGAAAGGTTATTTTAAATTGGTATTCAAAAATTTGGAGGAAATTTCGAATAATTATATTAAAAATTATTAATTAATAGTTAATGTTCAAAATACTAAAGAGAAAAAAAAATAGTAATAAGAAACATAACATTAAGGTTTCCGATCTGACTTAAGATTATAATGCTTATGTTTGTTTTTATTATTATTATTTATTTATTTGTTTATTTTTTTAATATTGAAAACAAAGTTTTTTTTTTCCTTCACGTTTTTGTTTTTCTTTCCCCATTCTTCTCAGCTGTTATCTCTACTGATAATTGCAAATTACATTTATTGTTCTAAGGATTAAAAGCACTTTTAAATATAAGCTCCATATCTGTTCTTTTGCTATTTTAGTGTTCAGTATCCTTTCTACATTTTTTTTTAATTTATCGTAGTTGAGATTTTCTTAGATGGACAGTGAGTTCGTATTATTTTAATTTAGTGCTTCACAGTTATTTTAATACATTTCATTAATTTATTAAATATTATTTAACTCATTTCAGCTTAATATTTTCTTCTTTCTTGATAAATAACAAATCAACCGTTCATATATTCAAAACGTTAGTCCTTTAGCTTTTAACTTGATCTCATTTCCGCTTTCATTTAAATAATCTACGTTTTCTTTCATGCAAGATACTGTATATAAGGAATCGTATTAAGTGAGGAAAATCGGTTATCGAAAATTTAACGCATGGCTAAGATTGTTTTTCTTGATTCTTATAATTGAGTCTTTATTTTTATTTATTTTTTTCTTATATCAGTTTATAAAAAAATAAAAATAAAACGAAAATAATTCAATAATTTATATCAGTGGTATCATATTTTTGGCGGATTTATCGCGAGCCATAACTAGAAAAAGCAAGGTTATGAAATTACATAATACGTTAAATAAAGATAGAAATTTTCTTTTGATTGTTTCTTTTTAAAAAAAAAATACATTTCTGTTAGGAATAAATATAAAAATAAATCCAATTCTTCCAGAATTTTATGGATATAATAAATTAAAAATAATAATAATAACCCGCCATGTTGTCTTTGCTGGGGAAACCCAAGTGTAGGAACTTTTATAATAATAATAATAATAATAATAACTATCAATTGTGACGTAAATTTTCCATTTCTTTTCAAAATTTACAGCATGTGTTATTTCCTGAAATATTAGACAGAATGTGGACTTTTGCGTTAGGGCTAAAGAATAAGTAAAATATACAATCGATGGATTGCCCCAGAATACAGGCAGCGAATAGGAGAAAATGGACTGAAATCAATAAATCTTACATTAATATTTTTTTGTCATTCCAATGTGATCGTGATTTGGTACTAAACTTTTTTTTCTTTTAAATGTTATTGTAAGTAAGCTTCTTTCGGTGTTAAGATCCTTAATATTAAGCATTCGTTTAATTTTTATGGTTTAAAATTTTGTAGAATTCGCCACAAACCGCTTTTATCTAATCGGAGGATTCAATATTGAGATTACATGACTGAAAGTGAAGGTGTAACGTGACGATGGCGGACGTCTTGAAACTGCGTCGAAAAAACCGAAGTATAGACTTGGAAGAGAGCGATTTAAAAATCAAGCTGAGTGGTGGCATGGTTATGAGCGAAACAAACATCGCGGACGTAGAGAAGAAAGATAGTGAGTGCCAAGTCAAGACACTCGCCTTTTGAGCTTCTGCATGATAATCTATAAGTTTGTTCCTAGCATTTTTATGATAAGATGTTTGTTTGATATCGCATCTTCTATCATTAAGCAAGAATTGGAATTTGAAAATTGAAAAATCAGAGGTGACTTTCAAAAAAAAAAAAACAAAAAAAAAAACAAAACCGT
This sequence comes from Thereuonema tuberculata, assembly GCA_023159025.1. Taxonomy (NCBI): domain Eukaryota; kingdom Metazoa; phylum Arthropoda; class Chilopoda; order Scutigeromorpha; family Scutigeridae; genus Thereuonema; species Thereuonema tuberculata. The sequence continues at coordinate 65,500,159 of JAFIDM010000001.1, forward strand.
ACGATTAAAGCAGAACTTTTAGTATTACGATGAATAAACTGTTAAATTTAAGATCTTAAAATCATGGTAGTTGGTAGAAATTATTGAAAAATATCTTAAAAAGTGTAATTGAAAATTATTTATCTGTTTCTTGTTCCTTTAATTGGAATTATAATATCTGTAGCCTACAAAAATTCTGAATATGCTACGTATTTAAAGCTGACAACAGTTCGACCTATTATATAGTAAACTTGAATGTTTAATGATTTTTTTTTTTTTTTTTTTTCTGAGATGGGAAGAAACGATAAATTGTTTTCTCACTATTCACAAAAGCTCAAAAAAAAAACAAAAAAAAACTGAAGGACAAGGAAATAGCATCTGCCAGTATGATTAAACGCACAGTAACTATTGTAAATTATAACGACAGAGATTTAGAATAAAACTATTTATATTGCAAATTAAAATGGAAACTTATCACACTTTTATTCAATAAAAAAAAAAAAAATAGGATTTATTAAATTCTTTTAGCGGAAGAGAGATGCCCATGAATAGCAGTGACCTTGTTCATTTTGACTTGACCAAGCGTTTTCATTGGGGTAAAAGTCCGTGCCCCCATCAGTAATTGGTCAGACCACTTCAGGCAGCCAATAGAACTTGAATTACAGAGAAGTTACTTAACATAGGAGATACTTCGCTCTCTGGGAGAGAAAAAAAAAGATAAACTAATATTATGGATATGGCTGATTCATCTGTATTTTAAAAAGTCGCGATAGGATATTTGAAATGTTCAATATGTCGAAAAGAAAATATGTCGGGACTCAAAAACTGCAAATAATAGATAGTATTTATAAAAAAAAAAATTACACGAGAATAACAGTATTATTGTAATGAAAAATGAGCTTTTAAGTTTATTAATTCGTTAAAACTTCCATTTCATTCGAAACTTTGTATTGTGAACTTAAAAAAGAAAAAAAAAACAAAAGAAACACCAATGGTTCTATCTAAGAATGTTGCCTTGTTCGTCTGCCGCCCCACTTGCCCTGTTCCCTCTCGCTACGCTAAGCTTTGTATCGTCGGACTGCAGCTTTTTAATATTTTTAGCTTTTAAAAATTAAAGTGAAAAACTCCGACACTGTAATTTCCAAAGAAGTTTTAGCGACCAGCTAAATTTTTCTTACGTAAATAACAGACCTTACCAGCTGTCATTCGTCTCCAAATTGGTCACAATGTCCATAAATGCCCATAGTTTCATCTGTAAGATTTTATTTGATAGGGTGGAAATATTGTAATACATAACTTGAATCACAATTAAATTATTAAATTATTTTTTCGGTATTTCCCCGAAAGGTTTATAGTTGCCCTCCATTATATCTTTTCCGAGATGTTGTGACTCGCCAACCAGTTTAGCAATGCTAGGTATCGTCCATTAATTACGTGAGGTTAAAAAGAGGGATGGGGGGGGAGTTAACGAAAATCTCACGTCAACTTTTTCATACAGAGAATATACGTATTATAATAGATTACAACATTTTATAATACGACTTTTTGAACTTTTTTGATTTTTTGACTTTTTGAAATCTCACGTGAGGGGGGAGGGGAGTCCCACCACATCTCACCAAGTAGGGGGGGGGGGGGGACGAATTTTTTAAAAAACACCTCACGTAATTAATGGACGCCCCCTACCAAGCGAGATTGACTTGACAGATTTTCGGCAGAAACAATTTCTTAGTCTAATTATCATACTAAGTTCATTTTTTTGGCATCATGATCAGTTGTCAATCTGTAATCTTATAAAATTATCTCCGTGAAATGGACGGCTTGGCCAAATGTTAAGATAATAATCATTTTCTGTTTCGTTCATAATGTGATATCAGTAAGCGTTTGTAGCAACAAGATCCTTTTTTTTTTTTGAAATTATATGGTAAAAAAAAATCACATTTATTTATTTATTTATTTATTTATTTATTTATTTCCAGCAATGGAGAGTATTGAAACAAATGCGAGTCCACCAGTAGCTATGGATTCCCTTCTTCTCAAGAAATCGATTGATTCTGTAATTGACACGGTGTTTTCTGAAGGAACTGCAGCGGGATGTGACCACTTTGGGGTGCAGAAGAAATATTACAGAGAAGTACAGCACAGGTAAAAAAAAAAAAAATTATTATCCATTTTTTTTTTAACTCGGTCTTCCTGACGGGTCTAGTTTTAAGAATTATTGATAAAACTGAAAATTGAGACTTGCGAATGGTTCTAATAAAAATGAAGCTAATATTTCAGGATATTTATATCAACATTGAGGCATGTTTTCAAGATAAAAGCAGTAATCAATAATAGTAAAAAAAGATTTATAAGATATTACGTCAGATTGTAACTGATATGAAAAACAAAAAAAAAATCAACTAATTCGTGCATTACAAATTCATACAATGTTTGCCAATCTAAATTACCAGAAGCAAAAATAATATTAGAAAATTACATCTTTTTTAAAACAATAATACGTTGTTATTAAAAATCATCATCATCTCATTTTGTTTATATATTTTCCACATAAAAGTTAATTTTTTTAATATTAATGATGAATTGGGAGTTTCGTTGATTTCTGTTGAGACCATTAGTCATCTGGATAAGTAGTTTAATTCACTTTTCTTTCCATTGAAACTTTTTATTTTACCGAAACTTTTACTATCTGCGATGACAGTACTTTGATAATTCTAATAAATTATGTTCTTGCATTAAGACACAAAGAGAAGCCATTAACAAAGCACTGATTAGGGGAAATTCATTCAAAGAATCAAGTTAAATTGCATGTTCTTCAGTATCAAGTTAGGTAAGTTATCATCTAATATTAGGTAAGATGACAAGCCCTTAGTATCAGCTTAGGTAACTGTCCTCTTTGCAGAGGCTCTAGATCTTTGTCACATACATGCATGATAGAATTATAATGATGTTACGGACGAGTAGTCATTGCTATTGTGATTATTAAACGATGGTTATGAAATACATGACTCGGGCAGGCCTTGGTTCAATAATTATAATTCCTCGGCTATAAGAATCCCTTCTCCTGTTGAAACCTCGCTAATAAATAATTTTTTTAAAAAAATGTTCATTATCTAGCGTAAGTCGCATTCTGGTCATCCCTACTATTTAGGTTATTTTCTATTTTTTTTCCGAATTTCTTTTTCTTTTGTCTGTTTAAGAAGTATTTCCTTTATACTAAAATCGAATTTTGATAAGCTTGAGACTTTTGAGAATTGGAACTTAACAAATTTTATCTGGAGATTTGGATATCATTCCTTAGTTTGATTTGGCGCCATAATTTAATAGTAAAAATTTAAAATTTTCATATTAACAGAAGTTTTGCTGTACAAACAACAACCAAAATAAATAAATAAATAAATAAAAAAATTTGCCCTCTTTTTTTTTTTTTTTAAAGTGGGTCACAAGCATTCAAAAGCATCTTCAGGCTGTGGGAGTTTATCTGTTTTAAATGTGTTTACTTTATTAAAAATATATTGGATTTTCCAAATCAAAATTTTCCACTTCAGAAATTTCTTCAATAACTTGAACTCCTTTCATGTTATTCCCACAGTGATTTCTGTCTCAAGGATCATTCCTTTATAAGCTTAATAAAAAAATCATATGTCGTTAATACTCCAAAAGTAATTCTAGTTAATTTTTAAATATCGAATTGCTTTTATTCTGGAATAAGTGTTTTGGAATTATTGAAAGATGATAGAAAGTTAATTTATCTATCTAGATCTACTTAACTAACTTAACCCAACCAGAAAATGGTTTTTATAAAAATCTCAACCTTGATTTTTTTTTTTTAGGACAGGAGATTGCCTAAGAATGAAATAATGGTGAGAATTAAATAAAGTCTTCGTTGGAGAAAAACAGAGAAAGATTAGATTCTTTGTGAAAAAAAAAAAAAAAAAAAATATTCTAATAGTGAGAAATAAAGATATTCGAGAATTATAATGCAGTAGATTAATTTAAGAGAAAATTTAAACTCATTTCGATCGGTTAAAAAATTTCCTTAGGCCTGTTTCTTTTTCTGACATATTTATTATAAAGTCAGTAACTTTAAATAATTTTATTAACCATCGTAAATTTATTAAATGTTATTTATTTCTTTTAAAAATGAAACAAAGAGGAGAGACGAAAGAGAAAAGTTGTTAAAAAATGATTTATTGTCTTAAGAAAATAAAAAAAAAAAAAAAAAAATCAAATGAAAGCATATGGAATTACGTTATAGTTTTTATTTTCTTAAGACTAGTTGAAGGAGGATCTTCCGTTTGGCTATTCATGTTTCCTTGTTTCATCATTTCTCTGGCTCTTCACTTGCACCGTTTTCCTTGAAGTCGTACGTCATCCTTATACACTTGCATCACCTCGGCGGAATTCCTACCCTTGTTGACTGAATATCCTTCGTATTTACTTCTGTTCTGTTTGAAAATACGTGAGTTCTTGCAACTCCTCAAATTCTTAGCCAAGATCTATTCAGTATTACAATTGAAAATTAAACATTCCGTTATTGTTCTTCAAAAGAAAAAAAATAAAGTTGAATTAAAGGCTACCTAATTAATATTGCTACTAGAACATTCCGCTCGGAGCTAACTGTAACCTCAGATGGAGGGTAGAGAAAGAAAAAAAAGAAATCCCCCCCCCCCCCTCTTTAAGGTGGGTCACAAGCATTCAAAGGCACCTTCAGACGGTTGGAGGTGTGTTCAACTATTTTAAATTTCTTTAATTCATTAAAATTGTGTTAAATTGGTTTATTTCATTAAGTCAATTTTATTAAGAGTATTTTTCTTTCTTTCCTTTATTTTTAATTCTGAAATTTAAAATTAAGTTCATCTTTTTGGTGCCCCATATAAAAAGAACCCTAAAGAGAATCAGAAAATTCGGATTTTTGTCAGTTTTCAGACATTGCCATAAATCACAGTATTAGATGATCATACGCGAATTTTTTTGGCGGATTCTAGCCGCCAAAACAAAAGAATTTATAAGGTTACAACCGGTCAAAGATCGGAGCATGAGTCACGCACTCTCATCTTAAAATATATTCGCAGCGCATTCTCCAAAATGAACAAATGAACAAAATTAAATGAACAAAACTTTTCATTATTAAAAATTAAGGGAAAATTTTTTAGTTGTTAGTAGTATTAATATTTCCATTGGTAAGTTTGACACGTGACTTTGTTGCTCCCTCCTCAAGACCTTTGTGGTTTTGTTTGTAACCCTTTCATTTTTAGTCTCTAAAATGTCACAGTCATCAAAATTTTGTTTTATATTCATGTCAAAATCGGTGCACTGAGTTATCTGTTAGCTCAGTAAAGATGTTGAGAATTGTATAAAAAAATCAAGTTGAATCAATTTCAATGAAAAGATTTTCTTTTTTTGCGTTAGTTTAGCACTCTTTTGTCTGAGGTCATTGATTGCAACTAATATCGGACTGCAAATTAACATGCAAAATAGAATAACCAATCTTTTTTTCCTTATCTGCTGGATTGTAATAATTATTTTGGTTTGTTTAATTTAAAACGGATTTTAATTTATTCGCGCAGTTGAACATCATTTGTTGTATCGTTGTTTTATTGCTGTCTTTGAAATACGAATAGCAGATGATATTGTAGGCTATTATCAGTGTTGATAATTGTTGCCAGGCGAAGAGGATAACCGTTGTTTTAATAAACTGTTATCAAAGAGAAATCAGTGATTCATTCACAGTTTCGTGTTATCAGTTCTTCAACATTTGCATTGCAGTGAAACCCATGGATTCAGAATTATGATAAACAGCGATTAATGCTAGTCGTTTTCAGCGTTTCTGGTTGTCATATGGTTGTGGTGGTTTTTTTTTTTTTATTATTATTATTTCAGTTCTCAATAAAAACCAAAAAAAAAAAAGCCAACAATGTTTATTTATTTTTTTGCATATAAAATAATTAAGAAAATATGTAAACAGTTATTTTGTACTTTTTTTTGTTTAAGTATTACTCTAGAATTATTAATTCTAAGCTCAAGTGTAAATATTTTCAGTAAAACAAAGTGACGGCAGTGGTGTATATTTTATCTAGGTCGTATTCTGATTAATTATAAAGCAATCTTAGTAAACACTTGGTCTTGTCCCCCTCCCATTGATAGTTACAATGGAATCTTCCGAAAAATCTGGAAAGGATGAGTTACAGATGTTTGGGAGTAGGAAATAATAAAATAATAAAATAATTTACAAAATGTAATCGCCCCCCCCTTCCAAAAAAAAAAATAATGATTTTAATGTCTTTTATTTTTACTCTTTCAAAAATGCTGCTGCTGTTGAATTACCTGAAAGCTTTTTTTATAAATGCTGCAGGGGACTTACTCTTTTCAACGTAGACTTTTAGGTAGATAACGAAATGGTTTGGTTTTTCCCCAGTCTTTGATATCCCCTGTCAGTGGTAGGGTAGACTTGACTGCCGTGCACCCAAGGCCAAGATAGGTTGGTGTGCATGGGACTGCTAACGCAGATACCACAAGGAACTCGCAGCGACAACTTGGGTGAAAGAGAGAGAGAGAGAGCAACGCTTGTTTCTACTTCGGAGCGACCGATGCGTACCTACGTGTGCACGGTTTGCAGTGGGTGTGTGGCACCCGATAGGCACAAATACCAAGACGAAGGAGTCTTACCTGTTAGTCAGTTGAGCAACATGCAGAGGTAGGGTCTTAGTTCATTAATATATAAATACTATCTGTTTTACTTCACCGTCCATCTGTTTTGGTATAATTTTGCTACCTTAAGTAGATTAAGATGATATTAGAATTAAATGTCTTATTGTTGATTTAGTTTTTCTTCAGTTACATTAAATCTTGTTCTATTACAATATAGTAACTTTTTTCCTTTTCTTTTAAACGGGCTATCGATTATTAGTTACTATACGTGTTAGTTGATTATTATTAGTATTATCCTAAATAGTTTATTTCCTTCTAATTGAAAAATTATTTACTTCCTCCCATCGAGATTAAATCTCCAACCGAAATATCAGCCCAATACACACTGACCATCCAATTGTCCTTAAAATAACTTAGGTAGCTTTGTCTCATTACTTTTACTTGATGTTATTAAATTAGTTTCTTCAAAACTTTATCAAATTTAAACGTTCTTTATTCTGTTTGAGATATCTTAGAATGTTGGCTATTGGCAGGATTTATTTTGGGTGTTTTCATAGAATTAATAAGTAAACAAACAGCAATCAGAGAAAATACTGTCATCGTCGTCACTCGAGTGATGCTCTTGTTTTAAAATAAAATTGAAGCTATTAGATTTATAACTGAATTCCGAAAAGGAAACCACGGTTGTTTGTGCACTGTTAACGTATTTGGTTTTGTTTTTTTCTTGACGTTTCCTGAAAATAGGTCAGGAAAATTCTTGCTCATTCATTCATCCTTGGAAAAATACGGCTTTTTTTTAATTGGTTTCCATGGTTCTGAATCATGTTCCTTGGCTTCCTTACTTTTTTTTTTTTTGTGCCCACATACTGATTTTTACTACTTTCATTATTTTTATTATTATTATTACTCAGTATTTTCAAGTTGTTTTTTTTTTACTATTTTTTTATTAAAATATGTGTTAATCGAGCAAAGAAATTTCATTTATTTGAGTATTTACGGTTTATTGCGTGTTTGTCTTTTTTAAAAGGTTTTAATGATGAATCAACACATTATGTACTTACTTAATATTTCAACATCAACTTGTTGTGACGAATTATTTTGACAGTGTTACCATAAACTCGATGACGAAAGTTTGCAAATAACCTCTTTGTTATCGAGAAAGAGAGATTCCCGATAATTTTGAAAAGAAAGGGAAGAACGAGATCCTTTGATTTGATTTTATCAATCATTCAGGAATTTAGTTTCATTTTAGTGTTTGGCTTGACTTTAATCGCTTAAAAAGTAAAATTGTTGGAAGTAAAGGACGAAATTTAGCCAAAAGTTAGTTGATTCGTTTTTAGATTGGAGCCAATGAAAATAAAACAAAAAAGATTATTATTTCTGTGCAGTGAAAATCAGATGATGAAATTCTTTGTTACACTTACACATTTGACGTAGTTTGAGCGAGAAATTACTCAATCTGTCAATTGCAAAAAAAAAAAAAAAAAAATGAAATTCCATATTATATCTTGGTGTATTAATAATGAATGTCTCTACTCTTCTTTAAAAGTTGAATTTCATAAATAAACTAATCGGTTTGTTTTTGTTTTTTTTAAACCTTACATCAACAGACGCTGTATGCAAAAATTCAACGATGAAGTGACGGCAATATTCCCTTCATGAAAAGTTTTTGCTTTATTTGCTTACGTTTGTTCGTAACATTGAATGTTGACTTGAAGTACGTATTCAGATACATTGGATTAATGATTGCACTTGTCGCACGTACTTTATCTCTTGCCAGTGAAGTTGTCAAACGGCAAATGTAGTCATACTTGAGTAGGAAATTAATGTGGTGTCCCTGTAAGGACATCCTGCTTGTCCTCAGATATAGAACATGGTTCACTTCCTTGCTGTTGTTAATAGTCCTCGTTATTTCGAGGCCAAATGGTTGAGGTTGCTCACTTCTCTTAGAAGGTGGTCAATTTCGCGATATTGGAATTGAAGGACAGTGGCTTGATTTAATCCGTACACGGGTTTGTCTGTATTTTAAGGTCATTCTCTGAAGAAGATTTCAAATCTCTTACGAGAGATTCAATCTCGTTGGATGGCACTATTTTGAGCATTCAGACAAGCGAAGTTATAAGACTTTGTTGAAAATTAAAATAGCTAAATAAATGAGCAAACAATTTAACAGAATGGAAGCAAATTTAACGTCCGTACTAATTCAAAAATAGAGTATGTTTTAATTTTATTGATTATTATTTTTTAGAGTTAATTTAGGATGTAATTATTTCCGTTTTCATGAATGCGGTGGGTGGTCAGATAATCAACTTAATATAGCATTGTTAGAGATGAAATTTTTAAAAACAATTTTTTTTTTCCTGAAATATTATACAAAAGGGCTATTGTAAGCCTAAACAGGGCCTTCCGTATTCTTGGAAAGTGTGTGTTGTATTTGTCACGCATTCTCTGTAACTATTTTCAGTTTTGTTAGTTATTTTCGTTACATTCAACCATTAGAAAATGTCAGAATTAGAAATTAAAAAAAAAAAAAAAAGGAAATATGATTTTATTTTTAGTTTTAATTGTAATCTCTGCAAATAAGATAAAAAAAAACTGCAGTTTTGAATTTCAGTTTTCTTCGTATGATCTGAGAAACTGATTAATGAAAGAAATTCTCCAGGAAGATTTTGAAAGTGAATTTAAAACTAAAGAATCATTGCATCATAATTACAAAGAGAACTTAAGAAGAAAGTTCATTTGAGACAAGACAAAACGTGGAGTAAATATTGATAAAAGAATGACTAAGATCCAGCAATGTCGTTTTTAAACTAGAATGAATGGCAAAACTGGCACTGTCCCATTTACCAGAGATGAATTTTAATTGGAAACTCAATATTTTAATTTTAAAATGGTCGTAGAATGGTAAAAAAAAAAAAAACAAACCACAACGCGTTTTCAAACAGCCAAACACAGATATTAAATATTTTTTTTTTCGTCTCATATCCATTTTAAACCAATCCCAACGTTTCCGAGAAGTTGACGACGCAATTTATAACTAAAACAGATAACATTTCTCTTCAGGAAGTTTTCAATATTAAAAACCACTAAAAGCAAAAATAGATAAAGAAATCTCTAATTGATAAGTTGTGTTTTTGTTGTGTTTTTTTTTTTAAGTGTTCTTCACTCTCCAAAATGACAGAAGGACATAATAATCGAAAAACCATCTTAATTTTGGTATTTGGGCGTAACATATATATAAGGGACGAGCAAATTAACAGTTTGATGTGCAGCTTAAAAATAGCCTCGATTCTGGAGCAATGCACCGAGTAAAGAGCGACCACTCAGCAGAGAGAAAACATTAAAAAAATAAAATTACAGTTTTTTCATTATTGAGCGAAATTCACCAAATCTAGAGGGTGTTTTTGGTAGTGGACAAGGTCATTCGTCTCATTGGGTGTAATGAGTTTCCGTTTTTTGTTTAGCAGCTGATTTTGTTAGTTTCTCGTTAAGAAAAAAAAAAATGCATGCTGTTGAGTTTGCAGCTATAAATAACTTCTTCATCTGAGGAAACTGTTTCCATGGAGAACTTGCAGAAAGTTAATTTGAGAGGCTGTACTAATACTCGGCCGCGGTAATGAAAAATAAGAAAATAAATAAACAAATGACCAACTGTGAATTTTATAGAAATAAAATTAAATAATAATTAATCCAAATAAATAATTTTGGAGCTATAGAAATATTGTATCGTTTATATCAGTCGGTGCTCTTACGCCGTGGGAATTGATAATTTGATATTTCATATTACTGTAAACATTTTTACAAAGAATTAGCACTGCTTTATAATTTTATTTGAAAGGTGTAACGTGTGAATGTTATTATTATTATCATTATAATTGTCAATAATAGACTTGGACAAACCAGAATTACAGACCTAAAGGATTATCGTCACTTATTTTCTTTTTCTTTTCCTGTATCGATTGATTGCTCTAATTCAGTGAAAGTTGAAACGTAATATTTGAAGTTAAAGAATAAATTCTTGCCATTCAGGGTGGTTGAAGTCAAGTCAATTCATAAAGACATTTTAATGACGATCTTTCTATTTAAATAATACTTTAAATTCATTTTTGGTCTCATGGAATAGAACAATTTTGAAGCTCTGTTGATTCATTATCATTTCTTAAATATCGAAGTATCTCATTACTTACTGGACCTAGAATTAAATTTGTTCTTGATTTCAATGACTGAAGATATATTGCTTAATGGCTGTCAGCGAGGCTTGATTGTTTGTTTCCTCACTTTTAGTATTGCTGAAAGCAGAGGTTTTCAATCTTCAATAAACCCCTGATTATATTCTTTCTTTTGTAACTACTTCTTTAAGAAAATTAATGAAAATATTATCATAACATATAGTGGAATTTTTGGGATATCTTCACTGTCCCCATTATTTTATCAAGAGATTGTTATAGTACTGCAGTTTGAATTTAAAAGAATATCTAACGATGTGAAATATTATTTAACAATCTGCAGTCTTCATATGTAGTGTAACATAAATTCTTAATAACGGGGGACAGTGAGGATACCCAAAAAAAAAATTCTTTCTTTATGTTGATATGTTTTCATTAAGCCTGATTATAATTGGATATCATTTTCATCATTGTTGAAAAGGTTCCTCTTATAAAATAGTTGACTACTTTATTAAGAGTAACATATTCAAATCCTCCTTTTTTTCTTCGGAATAGTAATAAATTAAAATTATTTAGTAATTTAGATTTAATAGTTGTTTATTAATCAAGCTTCTTAGAGACAAAGGTTAAGAGCCAAACGTGCCTTTCAGCGATATTAGTTTCAGGAAATATTGATTGGATTCTCAGAAAATTCGCCAAGGTTTATTTTAACAAAATTTAGAAGCGCTTCCACTACTCTCTTAGGAAACTTTTAAAATTTAATACAGTGCAACTTGGATAATTCGAACGTCTTTAATTCGAAATCGTGGTTAATTCGAAGATTTCTCTTGGTCCCTTGAATTTCTTATTAAATCAATGTTAAAATCGTGGATAATTCGAAGTTCAACTTCCTTAATTCGAAGTTTTTTATAAAAAATTTCGAACCATAACGACTTTTCGGCGTTTCATCGTTAAGAAATTCGACACGTGACAACTGAAATCCCCTCCCCACCTCCGTCCCCACCTCCGTGACGCTTCAGACGCCATTCGAGCTTCCTGTTGTCAGTGTCCCCATGTCTTTCAGTAAACCATGCGTGTTCAAGAATTTGAAAAGGTCGCCGTCATTCGCGAGGTGGAAAAGGGTGTGAAGAAGAAATACCAATCCCTTAATCGTCGGAGGCGCTTTTTCATTTGGGCGAATTTCGTCGGTATATTGAAGGACAAACCAACGTAAGTGAAGCTGTTTTCCGTTCACTAAACATGCTTGATGATTTTGCTAACCTTAAGTGACTCAATTCTACAAAACAATCAGACATTGCACAATTTTTTGAAAAACTATAATTTTCTGTATTGAATGTAATATGTACTGTAGCTTACATAATATAAATCTTATTTTGTTTACATGCATACAGTGTTTAAGTCTTTCATACCATGATCTTTCTGAATATATTTACTTATTGACAGAATAATCTTTTCAAACATTCAGTGGACCTGAAATTAAAGTTAAAAGATGGAACTTGTTTAATTCGAAATCTTGGATAACTCGAAGTTTTGTGGTGGTCCCTTCAGCTTCGAATTATCCAAGTTGCACTGTACATTATTATTATGGCAAAAGAAATGCCTTTTTTTTTGTATTAACCTTGTCTGCTTGGGGGGGGGGGGGGGCACTATTATCTCATTCATTAAAAAAGAGACCGAAAGAAAAGCTGGAACAGGAATTAAAAGATCTCTTTAAATGATACCTAACTGAAAGGTTCATTTGCTGATCTAATTCCCGATATTTTATTATTATTATTATTATTATTATTTCCTGTCTCTCTCTCTCTCTCTCTCTCTTTATCTGATTTATAGTTTTAGTTTCGGTTTGTGAAGCTGTTTTCGTTGTTAAGTGCAAATATAAAAAATGCTGCTGAACAAATAATTACTTTTTTTATTTGCACAAAGTTGGTAAATACTATTATTTATTTATTATTTTAATTTGGAAGCCTAAAACCATTTTTATAATTTATTTACATCCCTGCCTCCCCCACTCTCTTTTGTTTTATTATTTTTTTTCCCCCAGTTACTAACTCAGCACAGTTTTTTTTTTTTCCATAGTTTTCATATATGAGCTCTTACAACTAACAAGAAGTTCTTTAAAGAACATGAAGCCGACTTTCCTTAAAATCTTGCTTTTTTTTTCTTAAGTCGTGAAATTATACAAACGAAAACTTCCGTTTCTTTTTTTGATCACGGTGTCTATTGAAAACATACAGTAAGGATTTTTTGTTTTGAAAACGTTAAGTAAATCCCCTCATTATTTATTTAAATTGTCCGAATCCATCTAAAGCTCGCACAGACTTTAAGAGAATTAATATCCTTTGTTTAAGATCATTGTTTCGGTTCTGATGTTTTTGCTTGGGAATTTTTGTCTCGCGCTAACTTCTCGAAAAGGTCAGAAAACAATTACAAACGTTAAAAATTAGTTCGTCAATTGTCCTTTAATGTGTATGAAGAAGATTCAGGGAGATTTAGAGTGGCCAGCGATTCAGAAGTTATGAACACACACACACACTTAATTTCCTAAGTAGGCTAAAGTGAAATTCAAAATTAGCGATCATTTAAATGAAAAAATTAAATTTCATACCGAATGACTTTACATTTTACGAGATTTAAAATATTAATTCCCATCTTTGACAGCTCCCATATCGTTTGCACATTCAAAACATACCAATGTTTCTGCTGTCGTGACAAGAGGACCATTTCGCACGACAATGTAGAAACTTACCTTGAATAAGCGAAAGGTGTAACTATTTTTTGCTCACGGCTATATTTTTATTTCTCTATAGGTTTAACCAAAGCTGTTTTTAGAACTTCCCTGATTCACACGCCGTTGCTGTTGCGATTTAAATATAGCAATAAGAAATAAAACTGTATCATTATTAAGTGAATCAAGATAAGTAATTGTTTATTCTTTACCATCCTCTCAACGTGCTTTTGCCAAGACTATATTGAGTTGTAAAAGTAAAACGACACAAAAAGTAAAATGACCCAAATAACATCCTCTGAAGCGTCTTATTTTCCCCAGAAGTACTAGAAATTCTATCGTGTGTCGATTCATCATCAGCTTCATTCTACTGTTATTCGTTTTATCATTGACTTCTTTTAGGTGGAGATTTGGGGAAGGCAATGTTAAAATGATAAAAATGAGCGTTTAACGTTCGACAAAAATAATTATTGATAAATATAGTGGAAAGTCTAAACTTCTAAGTTAACTTTTATTTTTTTTCTGTTTAATAAAATTGACTTATTGTGGTGCAAATTAAGAAGATTCTTGTATTGGTTGTTTTCGGACCATAAGTTCATGGCGCTTAACGACAGCATATTTTGGTGGTTTTTGACCATGAATGTCTTTGGAATACAATAAATCACTAAAGGAAAAAACAAAACAAAAAAACTGTTTTTCGAGTTATTGTATTCATATGCAACGGATATGAGTTACAATTAAAACAGCATTCTAAACGCTTTTTTGCTCTGTCGGTTGTTACACCAGATCTATAATACCGTTTTCTATCTGTCTTATTATGTTGGAATAAAAAGAAAAAAGAAAAAGGAGGAGGTTGGAAACATAAATGAATGACTCAATCCATGAATATCAGTTGTTACGGCGTCGTAGATCTCCGTGTTCTGTTACCAGTCTTCTGCCTTGTGCTTAGCTACATCGGTCATGTTGATTTTTAATTTTTTCAGATGCTCTTCACTCATTCCGAGGTCTTTCTGACAGATTAAAAAATTGGCGACATTCAAAACAAACTGTTTTTCGTAACCTCAGTTTCTCTCGTTTCTCAATATCCGTTCACACAAATTCATTGTGATCTGATGGTGAGATTAGTGGGTGTTTCGATTAGTTCTTTAGTTAAATGTAGATTTGAAACTGAACAGCTTTGAGGATGGTTACAGAAAGATGACTTAACTACTACAAACCAATCAGCCCACCAGAATTTCATCCGATTGATTGGGTAGAATGAGAGAGCAGTTCAGAAGGGGTGGCTCCAAAGTTGACAGATTTTTTTAATTGACGAAAATCTGGTATCTAAGGTGTTTCGTCACTGACTACGAATTTGAATCAACTTTTAAAAATTGAAAATTGTACATTTAATATGTTGCCCGATTTATTTTAGTTCGATTTTGTACGAGATCTTTTTCTGGGTCTGACAATAAAATATGAATTAAGAAACCGCTGTAATATGATTTTTTTTTTTTTCAAAATGAAACTGTCAGAGTATGGACATATGAAAATATAGTCTTCAGTAAACGAGCTTTTTAATGTAATTTATATCTATTATCAGTTGGAAGAATTTAAAATAAGAATGCTTTCATAATTTATCGGGAGAATATAACATTTATTTAAAAAATTACGATAAAGTAGTCGTCCCACTCGTGCTTTTTGGAGATTTTGAAAGGATAAATAATCTAGAAAATCTGGAAATGTTTTAATGAACGTTCACTCGAGAATTTCAAAGTCATAGTTTTAGTAAATTCATTTTCTGCTATATGATGAGATAGTGATGTCATTTTCACTCAGGCCCTGGAGTAAAAGCCTTTTATGAAATTAGAAAGCCTGCGGAACTTCTCGAAGGCAGCAATTTGAGCCTTTTCAAGCATACCGGTAACCTTAATTTCTGGTTTCATTGAAGCACGTTCTTTCACAAGATCAGATTCTCTATATCCACTATTGTAAATTACAAAGAGCATCGCTAAAGAAAGCAGGCAATCTGGGAGGACATTTAAATGTTCAGCTCAAAGATTGAAAATATTGTATTGAAATTTATAAAAATACTGGGGGCTCGATCGCCAGTATCCGTCCGCATCTTTTCTGAAGCATACTGTTATTAAGGAAGCGAGAATATTTCTTTTCTTTTTTTTTTGAAAAGTCAAAATGCTGGCTGTCAGATTGTGCAAGCTGATGATGTGTGGTTCCCAGGGATACATGTTTTACGGATCCCTTATAAATGGCTCAGATGGTTTGAAAGCACTCGCCGTTCCGACATAGTCTGGTCTGCCATTAGGTTGATATGTCGGAACCTGGGTTCGAATCCCGGCGCCGGCATGGATATTTCTTTCTTTCCTGTATTTGTCTGCTCCTTCGTCTGTTTCTCTTCTTTCGTCGTTTATAGCATGTTGTAGGGTCCACAATCTGTAATGTGTGATTGGCGTCAGGAAGGGCATCCGGTCGTAAAAAGATGCCGAACTAATTCTGGGCAAGTGACTGCTTTTTCAAAAAATCAGCGACCCCACATGGGAAGCGGGAGCAGCTGAATAAGAAGAAAAAAAATAGATGGTTTGAAAGCAGTCGTCGTACAAAACGATAATGTTGACATCGATGAAGCACTGCAGGAATCAAAAGAAGAAGTATAGGATCGAGGAGTTTCACTCTCCTATCTCGTAATCTGTATAATAGTGTTCCGGTGTCGTTTGGTTCTTTAACGACGACTTTTATTTTTGGATTGTTCGAGATTTACTTTCTTCTTCTTTTCCTATCTTTTTTTTCTGTTTTCTTAAATTAATAACCTTTTATTATTATTATTGTTGTTGTTGTTGTTTTCTGTCGCATTTTTGTTGACTAGAAATTTCAAGTATGATCCCCTTCAATTAAAAAATAAAGTAAATGTTACTTTCTTTTTATGACTCTTATTATTTATGTAAACGACCAAATATCATTTATCATCTTCTTTTGCTTTCAGCTTCCTTTTATTCTTCAATCCTTTCTTTTCCATTATGTTAATGCATTTTTGTTTGTTACTTACCGTACATTAAAAAAATTAAAGGGATTGATATTTACATATTCTTATCGTATTTTCTTCTGGGTTATATTAATAATGTAAGCAATAAAACATATATTAACATAATAAAAAATTAAAACAAAGGATGAAGAAAAACTACAAGGAAATAAAAAGAAGGTGAGTGGAGTTATAAAAATAAAGTAAAAATAAAGTATCTATTAAAGGGGATAATATTTAAAATTTCTAATCGCATTACTAATATAAGCCAGAAAGAACAAAAATAATAAAGAATATTAATATAAGGAACAGGAAAAACAAATGCAAAACCAAGATAGAAAAAGAAGAAAAAATTAAATAAAGGCATACAACGGATTCGACCCAAGGATCTTGTCCACAGAATGCCTGCGTGTTTTTATTTGAGCTATCGCCGACAACAATAACGGATTTAACATTTAAGCTTTTATAGGAAATCCAATAAAAAAAAAAAAAACACTTCAATATCTCTAAATCCGTGGAAGGTTGGCCTCCAAACCTATGTATATTTTGAAGTTCTCCATGTGTACTTTTATATCCCAAAACGACATCAAATCCTTGATATACAGGGTATGGTGTCTCCATATTAGTATATGTAATGTTGATACTAACAACACAAATCTTCACGTTATTTTATTTATTTATTTATTTATTTATTGATTGATTTTTGATGGGTTTTGATGGCCGTGTAAAAACCGATCTTCCGAAAGTTAATAACCAGCATAATTTCATCCTTTTTCCCATCCTTCTTTTTAGCATATTTTTTTCCCAGGATGATCAGTTTCTCTCACATCCTAACTCATCGACCTCGCTTTTACGGTGTTGTGTTTTGTTTTGTTTTGTTTTTCAACTGCATTTCAAACTATATGATTAGAAGTGTATACAGTTAAGATTATAGATGTAAAACCGTGTAAGTAATCAGAATTGCGGAAATAAAAAGTATTGTAGCATTTATAATTCCTTTACCGATATTAAAATTATCGACTAAGAAAAAATAAACATACAAAAAAAAAGAAAAAAATATATTTGAATGTTCAGTTAAGTTCATTACATAAATTGAAAAGCTTGTATTTTTATTTAATCAATTTTTATTATTCCTTTTTAATTATTTAACCATAAAGTTGTTTATTGCTTTTTTTTAATTTAAATGATTTTAAAAATATTCTGTAAATCGAATTTGTTTTTAATCTTTCTACTGGATTGAAAAACATTTCAGTTTTCATTATATTAGAATTATTAGAAGTTAATTAGAAGATAGATAAAACAAACAAGCAAACAGACAATTAATGAGTTATCGAATCAGCACAGACTAAAATAATCCTTTGAGAGTCAATACTTAAGAAATTATTTAAATTACTTAAATTTAATTTCTTTTTTCCTGAAAAGGTGAGAAATTAAGTTTATTTTTCCGAAAACTGGGCAGTTGTTAATAATGAAAATTACCACTATACAATTGGGAAGGTATTGTAATACTGAGAACACGAATTGATCTTTTATATCTTTTAATATTTTAAAATATTGTCCATTCCAAGTAAATATCAACAAGTTAACGGAATTACAAATACTGGCTTTTTGTGATGCCGATCTAAAGTTGTCGCCTGCTGATTTAATAACTTGACTTTTATTCAGATCACTTGAGGTGTAATATCGACAATGATATCATGACAGGGATCAGTGAAACAAGTTCCTTACCAGTTAGAATTGGTAAGGAATGCAAGTAATAACATAGATAAGCATTCATTGTTTACAATACTGCAATGCGGAGTCGGCAGTACAGAATATCGACGTGTGCGTAATCTCTGTTGTGGGTCGTGCTGAAATCAAGAGAGTTCGTGGGCTCCAGTTTGAAGTAGAAGTCTTCACGTTTTACGCAACTCCATATTGACAGAAATGACAGCCATCAACCATTTATGTTTGGATCAAACCATTTTTCGCCAGCCGAAGATGTTTGGATCAGTGAACTATCGAATTGTCAGAGCTTAATTCAAACGTTAAGTTCTAAACCTAAATTAACAACACGGATTTTGGGTACTTGTTGCTAGAAGACTCACTTGATGACAGAGTACAGGGCATTCTTACGCAAATCTTCGTCTCGGAAATTTCAACAACTGCTTTACTTTTATTCATATTGTGGATGCACGTAAATAAAATAAATTTCGGAAGAAAATTTTAATCATTTGCTATTTATTAATCATTCTATTATTCTTTTTAAGTTTTATATTCCTACTAAAGCTTTACCTAAAAAAAATTGACGTAATAAAATTTTAATTAATTGATTAAAATTTACTAAACTTTGGATCTTGAAACTTCATTCAATCTTAAAAAATATCTTTAAAAGTATGATATTCCACTATATTGCAATTTACTGAATGACAACCGATCAAAAATAGATCTATAGTTATATGTAATTCTTTCTGATCAGAAGAAATATTAGTTCCTATGTGTGTGTGTGTGGGGGGGGGGGGGGAATCTTTCGACTGTGGATAAGAAACTCTGCGTAAACTATCTAGGCTAGACGCAGAGAACCTGCGGCCTTTCGCAAATAATTTCAAATTCAGATGTGGGTTTAGTACGAAACTTAATATACTCTTATGCTGTTCTTTATTATATTTTTATAAATTGAAAACTCACAAACTCGACTGAAGTTAAAATTGCCAAATATTTCTATATAGTTATACCTCGCGTAATGACAGGTTGAGGTTCCTCGAAAACATGTCTTGAAAACTTATTTTTAGCTAAACAAATAGCGATTTCCCATATAACTCCATTTTGTAATTACATTCCTAGGAAGTTGATGCTTGCTACTTGATAACTAAATAGATGCCTTTCATGATTCTATCGGGAATATTTCTTCCAATGAAATAGCTTTTGATTTATTTAATAATCGCTTTCACTTTTGTGATGTATTTGTAATTAATTACTTTGAGTAAACTAAAGCAACCAAGTAGAAGGAAGAAGCCAAGTGATTTGTTTATAGAATTTACGTTAGGAATTTGAATCCGCGTCCTTTTAAGTGAATCTAATCTGAAAATGTAGTAAACGTCTTCCCATCTTTGTCATTAATCTTTTTCTCTCAACTCTGCTACATGAGAACTGTAATATAAAGAATGCTCTCATCATCTTCTATAAAAGTACTTGACTGCTGCATATTTCCCAATCTTAAGAAGTTGATTCTTCTGGCAATGCTCCAATACAAATAACGGAATATCTACTTTCTTCTCTTCAAAAGCTTTAATTTCGTCATCTTGAATTCTAAAATTTCTACATTAAAAAAATAATTAACCAAAAGGGGGTGCGATTGTGTGTGTACAATCTGCAGAATTGGCAGGACATCTTGAAGGAAAAAAAAAAAGATAAACGTACTGTAGAATCCATTTTATTAATTAATTTGGAATTTCGTAAAAAATCAGCCTCAGAATTTGTCCATTGACCAACGGTGACTGAATAACGCCATGTCCGCAATTTAAGGATATCAAAGTGAACAGGTTTTTTGAACCTGTACTCCCCTTTAAAAAGTAGTAACAGAAGTTGCTTCTTGATTCCTTCTAAGAAAAGTGATCTAACATTGATCGAAATTTCTTTTTTTAAGTAAATAAGGTAAAAAGCTAATGGGTTTTTGAAAAAGTTAACAAATATTCAGAGGGGAAAAAAAAAGAGTACCTTTACATTTTAGGCAAGTTTGTATTAGATGAAAAAGACATTTCAAAAATGAAAGTGTAACTGCACTATCCTACTTCTGAACATTTGTTAATGTGGTTGGTCCCATCACAAACAAGAATGTCCCTTTCGTATCAGTCAGTGTTGCAGCATGCTTGACTATTTCATCGCAGAAGAAACGATATTCTGACTAATGCTTCTTCAACGCAAAAACAGATGGAAATCATTGAGGACCAAATCCGGATTTTATGATGGAGAGCCGTAAATTTAGTGATCAAAATTTCGCGATAATTATATACTAAAGGGCAAAAGTTAAGTTGCAAAACACAAAAGAACTAAAAAAAAAATTCAAAATGAATTTTAATGAAATTTTAAGAGCTTGAACATATGTTCTGAAACATATATATGTAAATGAAAAGTTTTTTTTTAAGTTTCCGTATAAAAAAAAAATCAACAGTAAAATTTTAAAGTTGTCAACATGAAGAACTAGAAAAAATTATGACTGCTAATCTTGAAGTGTGAGATCACCTCGTAAACCATTGTCGATCTCGCAGCGCCTTTTCATATTGCCATAAGGTTTTCGAACAGTTGTACTAATAGACATTCTTAAGCTCAACAAACTTTCTGGGAAGAGAAATGAGAGCAACAATCCGTTTTTCTAGTTCATTCCATGCTTGCTCAAATGAAATTCAGATAAGAATTGGCTGGCCATTGTGCTCGATGAAATTCCTAATCATCAAGTGTTATGATCCACGAGGTAACATCTGTGTGGATGGGCGTTAGCAGCAATCATTAGGAATTATGCAAATGGACCACTGCACTAACAAATGGATTTCATGTCTACAGCGTTGTCCATTCAAAGATGGGCGGATGTGTGCGGCCATTGATAGTGATATCTCTGCCACACCATAGATCTTCATCGCTGAACTGATCGAGTTTTGTAATGTTTGATGGCTCATTTCTTGGTAGCACGTTCTCATCAGATAAAAAGACCTTGAATCAGGCCGAGACTTAATCTTGAGTTATCTGTGAAAAGAGCTTTGCTCCATATGACAGTGTCTCAATTTACATGCTGACAACAATCATGCAAACGCCCCCTTTACTGACTAATGGACAGAGAGACAGACTGCTGGTCTTCTGACGTAAAGGTTTAGTTCATGAAGTCTTTTGGTCAAAGTTCGCCTTAAAATTCTCCTTTTAGCAGCTTCATTAAGTTGGGAAACAAGCAGAAAACGCGTCATACGTCTAACATTTAGCGGGTATTTGCAGCTACCATCATTCTAAAGTCTTGACGATATGGAACGTCCTTAAGCAGGCCTTCTAGCGACGTCCTCTATATATATCCTGAAACTGTCAGGATATGCCCATCCCCGCGCCATAGCTAAGCGATGTATTTGGCATTTTCTAAGTGGCTAAGTTAGAGTTACTGATAAAATAACTCTGGCAGCACACTTTTTTATGGCGACTCGCGATTTGAACATTTGCAATAGCGTTTTCATTGTTTGTTTGAGTATTCAACATGCTAAAAATATTCCTCTTTCTAAAAATGTCAGATTTCCTTTTAAATATTAAAATTATGAAAATTACTTGTAACTTAAGTTTTGCCTTTCAGTATAGTTGTGCAGTCGCGTGATTACAGTAATATGTTGGAATATATATCCGTAGCTTTTGTTTTTGCTTGAGTTCTTGACGTCTTGAAGAATCAAGGTTGACTTTCTGATCGACCTTCGTAAAAATAACGACATCTCTTTACTCGGATCCCTATTGAAATGCTTATATAGGAATGAATCAAAACGTTGAACAGTAAATAAAAAATTGCATTAATTAAAAATGCTTTAAAATCCTTAAAAGTTTTGAATATTTAGTTTCGTTCAGAATTTTATTCATTCATCTGTAATCATAGAGATCCCGTTAGGGAGGAATCCCCTTCCCTGTAGTTATTGAAGTTATAGATTTGCTGCTAAATACATCTTCTTCAATTACAGTTAGAGAGGAGGGTTTTAGCATTTTCAGAATGAAATAACATTTTCAAATGGAGCCCATCGTAACATTTCCAGGTTTTACATGTATCACTTTGGAACCAACTCGAAAACATTAAAAATTTACGAAGATTCAGTTTAAACTATGGTAATAAGTTAGTTGAAATTGAATTTAAGACATTAGTAAACAAGTGAAAAAAACAAAAAAAAGCTGTAGTTATTCCTTTAAGCCCAAATATATTTTATGAATTGGTGTTAAATTTGATCTGAAGTGATTCCACTTTCATTTATTTCGCAAAAACTAATAAACTCTAGTTTTGGAGCTCGTTTCTCATTTTGTCGCAATTCAAAAACCAATTAAATTCTTTCGAAACACGTACGTAAACGGACATTCTTGGCATTTATCGCTATTGCGAAAAATCACTATCTCTTACTTATTGCCCACTTGTGATTGGGCAAAGTCCAGCAGCATCGTTTGGAACTCTCATGTTCAATAGGTTTTCGCTCTAGCGCAATGCCAGATGTTGGACTTCGACCGTGACGTTGTTTTTCTACAAAGCATTTAAATTCTACATGAAAATTGTCTTAAAAATAAAAGGATGTTCTCTAAAACTTGATTTCCGTCTTTAACTCGATCTAAATATTACTCAAAGTGTGCACAGCAATGAGATATCGTTGCATAAGAATCTCTCTCGGTTGCAGAATGGAACTATCTAGATAACAATAATAGTGTGTGTGTGTGTGTGTGTGTCTGTGTTTTTGCTTAGTCATATATAATGTTCTATTCACGTGATTTATTTAAGGAGAGTCCAAGTATTTTCAATGACTTGGGTGGGGGGCTTAGAAGGCTTCTTTTTAATTTAATGTAAAGGAATTTCTATATAATTTCATTCTCAACTCTTCATGTAGTGTGTTTGGATAATTATTCGTTCATGGAACTGTATAAATAATTGATATCTTATGAAGATGACAATTTTAATCAAGAAGGAGTATTTTCACGAATGGTTAACAAAGGTTATCTTTTTCAACTCTGTTCTATGTATTTGTTCTGCTCACCCGTTTTACAACTAAAGTTACGATTAATATGAGCAGCTACGAACTATTTAGACAAGTTTTCCATGTTATTTAGTTATCACAAAATATGTGACTGTATACTACTTTATTTCTTGGTTATTCTGTTTCATTTGACGTAAAGTAATTTTTTATAAATTGTTGTGTTTGGCTTTGTTTACATAGATTGGGAAAAAAAAAAAAGAGTTGGAAGGTAGAAAAGTATGACATTTGGAATTGACGTAACACGTAGTCGAACGACCTTCAGGTAAAAAAAAATAAAAACCAAAACCTTGGTTTTTCTCCGCAAAAACAAATCGATATTTCTCATTCCTCATATTGATTTTTACTGTAGACGATGTTGGATGGAAAAAAAAAAAAAAAAAAAGAAAGTTGCGTGAAAACACCCGGAACAAAAGCACAGAGATTGCATTTCGTCACGACATTGATTCACCGAATAACTCCAAATAGAATTCCAAGGAAAAAGAAATGTTGTAGCTCTTGCTAAAAGGACTGGTCATTTAGGCTTCTCTTAGGCATTGATTAAACTCTTACATAAACGGTTGTACAAATAATAATCACCGAATTAACCAAAGGAGCTGATACAAATTTAAAGATAAAAAACAAGCCAGCAGCTTTATGACGTGCAATTTTTATCAGTAATTCTGATAATCATGGAAAGAAATGAGAACTTTCGCAGCAGTGCTTTGTGCGGATTAATATCGGGACCTTTCATTAAATGAAGTCATTTGAGAAGGAAAAGAAACTCTGATACATAATATTTTAAACTTTCTGTCGTTACATTTGTATTTTAACTGCATAAAGGAATTAAGTGAGATGATTACAGTACTCATTTGTTATTTTATTATTTTGAGCCCCACAACAAAAAATTAGGATTCATTCATTCATTCTTCCTTTATACTTTCTTGTAAATACAAAGGAAAAGAAGAACCTGAATTATATATTTTTTTTAATTTATCCTTTTATATATTCACCGACATTAACCCGTTCGTCATTAACGGACAATAATCGAATTTGTTTTTCCCTTAACCATAACTCTTAATTCCTGGAGGCTAAATTGAAAGTGCACGACGAAGTCCTTTCCAATTTATTTAATACAATTCACAAGGAAAATCTTATTGAACTGCCTTAACTGCATTTCGTAGGTGTATGTGTAACATTTCCCCCCATCCATCAGGGAAAACAAAAATCATAAGATCTGGTAACCATTGATTTTAAAATTAAGCCTCAATGGTGATAAGACCTAACGAATTCACGATCAGAGGACAATACTCCTTCGAAGGAAATTTATCCCATTCTCTCCGAAGTTATATAAATTTCCAAAATTACACAAAAATTAAATAACGAATAAGTTGAAATATAATGAACAGAATCCCATCAGGATTAAGAGATTCTTTGTTTTCTTCAGAATCACTTTTAATGGATTCAAGTGGAGTGAGGAGGCACGTCCAGAGGTGTATCTTGGAGCAGTGCAATGAAACAATGTTTGACCCCATCTGAACGGAGAAATTCTAATAAGATGTTAAATAAAATTGGTTTTGCATTGGCAAAACAATACGTCGATCGGCCGGTGTTCGTATTGAAAAATGGACAAAATCTCTAATCTAAACTTGTTTTTCATTATTATTATTCTGCTCTGTTTAGGATTGATAAGCTTTGCATTCCTTCCTATCTAGCCTCGTAATAAAGAATCGATTGATCCGACTTGACTAAAAGAAAAAAAAAAAATCAATTTCAGAGGACGAGCGATAAAAAAAAAGTAATAGTTTTTTTCTTTCATCTTCAGAAGTTATAACTTTATTCTGTGCTTTAAGTGAAGCTAATGAGTTCTCGGTGTTCTAAATTTATTTTTACAATTTATTAATTTTTTTAAGTACACCCACTAAATATATTGGTGTCAATGCTGCTTTATTGGCAAACTCCCATTTTCGCTACAAACACCGTTTTTGCCTCCACCCTCAACCGTCGTATTTTACCGTCGCTTTTGGAATGTGTTCGTGATTGACCTTGGCCACCCAGATCAAACTACACTCTATTTTGGTAGTTTAAAATCAGTTCTACCTGCCTTGCATAGTCAGCGAATCTACTATGATCTCTTCCAGTTGGAATGGCATGGTTAAAAAAGAAAGTAAGAAAAAAAAATCAGTTCAGCATCCGAAAAGCGTATTAGCGTTTTTAGGTTTTCTCATTAAATGTATATAATAGTAGCCCTCATATGTCATTGATTAATTATTTATTTCTACTTGGGTTCTATATATCTATTACTTCGAAAAGTTATCATCGCTTTTTTTTTTTTTTACCTAACTCGGCCAACCAAGACCACAACTCTAAGGATAATACAACCAATTAAAATGTTTAACGTAATCGGCTCTTGTGAACCTGGGTTCCCCGTATATCGGTCTACAGAAATCTAGTTTTCACGTACATTTATTTACAACTCTCTTGAATGAAGGTATTACAGTGCTTTAAAACTTTTCAGCTCGGCTTTGGTTTTTATAAAGGCGTTGAAAATGAAATGTGTAAAAAAAAAAAATAAGCCGTATAACAACAGTAGAAAATATTATTTATAAAAAGTAAATAAATAAAAAGAACCTGAAATATATAGTGTTTTTATTTGACCAATCTA
>JAFIDM010000001.1:65531058-65585556 GCA_023159025.1 Thereuonema tuberculata
TGTCGAGTTCTCATCCTGTGCCTCTTGGAACTTAGCGTGTGATATCGGCCCTCCCAAAGCATATTGATCCTTGGACGTCCAGGTCCAAAGCATCGACGAATGTTACCCTCGTGTTGGAATCTTCTCCGTAATCTGGAAATGACGCTGGTCGAATGTTTAGGGCCTGTGACACCTCCAACTGTAATTGATCAGCTTCCAGTCGGCCCAATGACTCTACCTTTCTTTATGTCATCTAGATTTATATGTTGGGCCATGGAAAACTGTAAGCAAACGTTGAAACAGCTATGAATCACCCGGTACCTTAAATGACACACCTGGTTAAATGATTAAATGGCACACGTCTTAGGTGGGGTTTTTTCCCTCCGCAGCGGTTTTGCCATCTTTGTTTTGTGTTCTGTTAATATATGTAGGATCTACTGCACCTTTGCCAACTTAGGTAACATTTGGATACCTGGAAGGGTCCAAAGCTTCCGATACCTTAACTTTTGAGCAGCAGTGTACTTGTCCCACTCAGCAACGTATTTCTTTCGATCCATTTTTCACAAGATAGATAACACTGCAACGAGCTTTTCTGGACTGCTCCAACGGTATGCATTAGGCATTATTACTACAGATGGCGCTGCTGAGCCCACATGACATGATTTTGAGAAAATCTCAATTTATGATGTAGTACAGTTCAATAATCAGCTTACATCAATATAAGCTGCTACGGATAAACGAAAACCGAATGAATTCTGTAATGTATATGAAAAGTAAATATTTTCGGTATAGAGCATTTTTTAAGAGTGATGAAAAATTATCATTCATTTCTGGAGGGTGTGTATTGAAAGATTTTTTTTTCTATAGAAAATTTATTCTAAATATTCCATAGAAAAGCGGCATTCTAAATATTCTATATTCTTAGCGGCAATAGATTAAAAATGAGTTTTGATGTTGACGAAAATAGAATATTTTGATTTTCTCTTGCAAGAGATTCCATCCTTTCATCCCAGAAGTGGAGTTTATTTTTAGATAAATTCAGGTTATAAATAAAAATCATTTAGTGGCCTTCGAGATGTTAGTACGGGCTTTTGAGTGTAACTTGATGTTCTGGTCCATGGTCATTCCCAGTGCCATCAGAATCTTAAAGTTTGGTCTCTCATTTTGATTTTGTTTCTAGCGGTTTGATTACGGATAAAACAGGTAAAACAAATGATAGGCAGTTTTTAATATCTTAAATACTTTCAAATTCACAGGCAAACTTATTAGTAATCATAAAACAAATTGACAGTCGAAGATAATGTTTTGGTTCCTCCATATCATAGAAACTGCGAACAACATGGCAATGAGATTCAGTTCAACAGCAGTGAAATGTGATAGTAGAAGTGAAGAGCGCAACACTTGAATTGAACACCCGTTTCATAGTCAAAATAAAATGTTTTAGCAATCAGAAAAAAGAAATTTAGTGTCCGATTTAAGTCAGCTCACTTATATATTAGTAGATTGTAACAACAACTATTAAGGACGAAAAGATATTTAAATTGCCTAAAAATTTAAAGAAATGGCAAACAAAGGAAGGCACAACGCTAAGAGAAAGAATTCACACCCTGAGCTATCACCGGGAAGAGACTGGGACAGACAGTTTCGTCCTTTTTAGGACTCATCAGCCAGCCAAACTCCACCGATGACAGACTCAGAAGGTGCGAGAGGTTAAGATCCCGGGTCTCGCTCCCGAGAGCGAGACCTCCCCCCGAAGAAATCCTAACCAAAATTAAACAAAATACAAATGTTCCTTTTCCTGCAATCCGCTAGGCACAAAAGGAAGGCATTTAAAAAAGAACTAAGTCGTGCGTTTTGTATTTTGTTTTTTGTTTCTACATATCGCTTATTTGCTAATGAGCAATAAAAAAGCATAAAGCACAAAAATGTTTGCCCCTTAAAACTTAAAACAAAACCAATTTGAATGCGGTTTTCACTGTTCGATAAGAGGTGAAGCAGGGATTGTTTCTGGCCACACAGCATCACTTTACTGCCTTAGGTAGCGAAGCACAGTGAAGAAAAAACTTCAAAAACCTTACGGGGATTGCACGAATTAGAGAAAAGCATTTTTGAACCGAAAACGAAGCAGAATTTCACCGCATCTTATAATTATTGCGTCCTACAATTAACAAATTATCCCTTATAATATTTCAACTATTCAATTAATTTTGTTGCGGTTTTCTGAGTTTTATAGAGGATTAAAATTGTACTGCTAAAATGTATAAATCATCTCGCTATCCCTGTTCCCTAGGGGATATTTTTTTTTATGAATACGAATGTCACTGTTTTTAATATACTTTTATTTTCAACGTTCTGTATCTTACGCGATTTACCGATTTTCATAGGTATATTTAAAGATATAAGAAAGTTTGTTTCATCGATATAGGTTTAATAGGATTTCAGTAATTACGATTTATTGATAACAGGCCAGGGGGTAGGTGGTGCCTTCGTTGTCGTGGAAAATAGACTGAAAATCCATTGTCACGTTGGTTGGGAGATCGGGTTGGCGGTAGTCGAGGGGAACGGGGATTAAATGGTTGCGTGGGCATTTTCATGTAAGGTTCACCTACGGCGAACTTTTTTTGAAGTTGTATGTTTGGACGACATTTTTTTTGCAGTATTTCACTGTTCAAAGATTATTACTTTTTTTTTTACTTTATATACATTTTAAGTAAATAATTGTCAGATAATAGATAGACGCGTGTGAAATTTGTCAATGTATTCTTTTTGGAAATTACTTAACCATGTAAAAGTTCCAAACAACACTTCTTATAAATTGAATGCTGTGTCCATTTAAATTTCGATTTAAGCAATTCATTGCTTTCCAACATGTACCCAGGAGAAGCCGGGTAAATACAGTTATCATATAATTATTTGAAGTAGATTTTCACTTCAAATGAGCCTTTTCACTAAATACGTGCGAAATAGTCATTCAGTTATGACTCAGAGGCAGTTTTATTTAACATTTGAATACTATTTCATCAAAAATACTGAATACTGTTTCATCTGAATACTATTTGGGAAATATATTTATATGTATACATGTACATAAAGAATTCAACGTGCCTATTAATTTAACAAAGAATAACTTCATTAAAGAATTTAATAAAGAATAACCGAATAGCTCTGGGTGCGAAATCGTTTTACTTTCCCTTATGTCTTCCTTGGCTATTGATATACATATTTTACAATATGCAGTAATTTGAAGTTATTACTTTATTTGTTTTAGTTAGCGATTGTTATCGGCTCTTATTAGAATTCTAGGGATTTTGATTTTAAAAATAAGAAACAAATGGGATGAATACATAAACATTTATAATGAATTATTTTATAAATGAGTCTACATTAAGCATGTACCTTTGGTCAAACTACATAAAAAATATTTATTTATAATAAAGCCAAAAGCTATTTTTGACTAAGCTAAGATGAATAAGCATGCACTTGGGGAAAAAATAGTTAGTTTTGAGAAAAATTCTTAGATCTTCTCTCCTGTAAACATTCTTCTTTAAAAAACAATATTTCGTTCACTTCTACATCTTCTTCAGGCATAATTGATAATCAGAAAGATAAATCTATCTGTCCTCAAAACAGAATCAGTTAATATATAATTCAAATTTTTATAACAAAGCAGATGTGATATAAGGTTTCAATTATAACAATACAAAACAAAGATTTTTATAACAAAACAGATTTTTATAACAAAACAAAGAATTGTTCTGAAAATTTAGCTTTTTTATGCAATACTCTCTTAAAACATTCTGATGCGTAATTGTTAGTTTGTAGTTCTTTTGTTTTATTGATGCATTCAAAACTATTGATAAACAAATATCTCTACAATAAATCTAGTCTCTTTCTCAAGAATA
Organism: Thereuonema tuberculata; assembly: GCA_023159025.1. Lineage (NCBI taxonomy): Eukaryota > Metazoa > Arthropoda > Chilopoda > Scutigeromorpha > Scutigeridae > Thereuonema > Thereuonema tuberculata. The sequence continues at coordinate 65,534,940 of JAFIDM010000001.1, forward strand.
TGAAAGAGGATTTCAAACATTGGATCAGGATTGTGATTTTATAACAAACAATGATCAGCCCAATCAGATACTTGTTTTTTATTACTCTTAAATGCTCGGATGAGGGTTCTTGCAATATTTCTGAAATATACAGCCCCGCATTCTCTACATTTTAATTTGTTATACTATCGCCATTCCGTTCAGTATGTGATTGTCAGGAAACTGTTTTTATACTTATGATATAATTAAAAGAACTTGTATTATTAATTTAAAAATATTATTTTTTCATTAAGTTAAAGGAAAAAAAAAAACAACCGAATAAATAGTAGAAAAGTAAAATTTTCATAAAATTAACTATTTCAAGTTTATTTAATTTTCCTTTTATTTCCTTTCATTTTTATTTTAAATATCCTTTTAATTTGTTTTTCTATTAAAACTACAGATTACTTTTTATAGTTATTTGTTTTTTTCAAAATAAATAATTTGAACCTTAAATTCTCTTTATTGTCCATTTCAATCCTAATTAGGTCATTCATCTACTTCTGGTTTTTAACATTAATTTCAGCTTTTTTGTTGTTAGTTCTTAAATTATGTAGATGATTGCGGGCCAATGCAGTAACGCATAATACCATTGAAATGATTGATTCTCATAGTGAGACTACGCCCTCTTCTCTTGTAGCTGCTGCTGCTCTCTCTCTCTCTGACTGCAGTTCCTGTCTTTAGCCTTGAACTAAGACTTTGTTTACCTGAGGAGCGATTCTTAGGCGAGGTCCAAGTTCGAAAACCTCTAGGCAGGTCAATATCAAGAATAGAATCCGTTTTTACTAAACTGGTAACAATATCCCTTCCAGACAAAATAAAAAAAAAACAAAACAAATTGTGTCTTAGTTTTCTGGTCATGCATTCTGTCTAGACGTGAATCTTCTGCTTTTAAAACTGAATTATGTACTTATCACTTTTAAATAATATTGATTATTAATAATTTACGTGGCCTTGCTATTCATCTATAGTAATTGTATAGGAATGATATATTCCTGTTAAGAAGGGGGGGGGGGGGGGGTTATGCTTTTGCCTAGTTACCTACAAGAGTGAGTTTCAACAAATCACTCCGTTTGTGTGTCCGTCTCCCTCTCGCCCAATAACTGCTGAACCACTGGATGGAATTTCTTGAAGCTTGGCATGAATGAAGTTAAGGATTAGAGACAGTCTAACTTTTACATTTGAAATCTTTTCCAACTCTTTGAAAAATTAAAACGAAAAGACAACAAACATCCTCAAACAATCTAAATAGCATTAGAATCTAAACCGCGAATTTCTATCGGAGTTGTAAAGAATTGGGTAGTAATAGGGTAATTTTAGTTAATCCATTAATTTCCACGCAGCTTGATACAATGAAAATTACAGTGGAAACTCGATTAACCGTCACTCTTTTAACCGTCACTCTCTATTATCCGCCATCTTTCGCAAAACCTACTTTTCCGTAAAATACGAGACATTGCTGCGAAAAAAGCTCGAGCGTCGAAGAAACAGAAGAAGATGACTGATTACAGCTTTAACATATAAACCTTTTTATCTAGTACTGTTTTATGTCTCTATTATTATTATTATTTGTTTGTTGTTAAACGATATCTTTTTGTTACCGATAGATTTTTCTTTGTATTGATTTATTGTTTGCCTTTCGTCCCAAAACAGTATTAAATTTCGTTACTGTTCATGTTTATTGCGAAATTTCTGTTATCCGTCTATTCGGTTAACCGTCACAGTCCCGATCCCGACCGTCACGGTTAATCGAGTTTTCACTAATTCGATTTACACAAGTGTGCGTGCAAATTTATTTATTGTTGTTTTTTTTTGTTTTTTTAAGAAAATGAAAAATTTGTACATTATACAATATTATTAAGTACTATAATATTAACTTAAATAATTTCCGAATTAAATTATCAAAAAAAAAAAAAAACCTTGACTATATTATATTGTATGTGCATTTGGCTATTTTCCATTGACTTGTTTACTTCGTGGTTCAGAGAACTTCGTCTTGTGCCAAATGATGTTCTTTTAATTTCCTCCCTTCTAGTTCCAGGGAAACTTTGTATCCTTAAATATATAATAAAAAAAAGCCTAGCTTTTAACTGGCTCTCCTCGAATGTGTAGGCCTAATTCGTGTTATTCTCAACGTGTAAACATCAAATCCAGGGCTTAGAAACTATAAATGGCTACTCCTTTAGTTTACTCCTGTTTTTCAGTTCTCGAGTACTGAGAGTTAGTTAAGGAAAACAATGGATGGTATAACGTCCTGTGACAGAGGTCAAGGACGACAGAGAGAGAGAGAGAGAGAATTGAGTTAAATTTAAAGTGTTTTTTTTCCCTTCTTCGATTAATGGTGACAGAATATGGAAACAATTCAATATATTTAAAATGAAAGGAAATTTAAATTGCCCGATGATTCAAAGAATTAAGTAAGCAAACGAAGGCACAACGTTACAAGAAAGGATTCGCACCCTGAGTTGTCACCGGGAAGAGACTAGGACGGACCGTTTCGTCCTCGGGAGCGAGACTCGGGAAGGCTAACCTCGCGCATCTTCTGAGTCTGTCATCGGTGGAGTTTGGCTGGCTGATGAGTCCTAAGAAGGACGAAACGGTCCGTCCCAGTCTCTTCCCGGTGACAGCTCGGGGTGCGAATCCTTTCTTGTAACGTTGTGCCTTCGTTTGCTTACTCAATTCAATATATTTTTAAACAAAATATTTAACGGGCCATTAATTAATATAAAAGCATAAAGAAATGGCACAGAAAATGAAACTTATCTAAGCTTTCATCGACGAGGATCTGGGACGGTCGTTTCGTCTTTTTTGTGGACTCGTCAGCCAAGACCCACTCACCAGATGAAATGTTCATATAGTGCGAAAGTGAAAAGGGAAACACTCCCGCAACCGACTGTGATCTCCCTACAAAGAAAACACACGTAAGAAAAGAAACCAAAAGAGGCAGGTACGTCCTTGCAGAATGAAATGACACAAAAAATGAAAAATATATGAGCTTTCATCGGTGAGGGTCTGGCTGACGAGTCAGATTATGAATACATTTTTGTTTAGCGTTTGATGAATAAAATAAAGTGTAAAATCTTTCATAAGTTATTTTATTAAAATGATCAGTGAATTCGAAGACCTATCACAAGCTCATTTTCCAAACAAATTGAAAAGCCCTATTTTTTAAGTTGCCTCAAATTGAAAACTTAATGTAGGCTAGTGTTTAAATGAAGAAGAAATTAAGGCATTTCAAAATTTATCAAGTAAAGCGTGTAGAAGCTTCTTTGCTCTTTCTAAACATTAAAGATATTAGTAATTGGATGTGTTCTTTTTCAAAGAAGAAACCTAGATCCTAAAAGCATGTTAACTCGTAGCATTTTAGTTTTTTGACGATGACCTTTTGATACCAACTGTGTAAACACCTTCAGGCATTTTTTTCCCCCTAAGACTCCCTATGACATTTTTTTTCATCAACAAACTAATTTCGCCTTTAGAAAATACTGGCGTTAGCTTTAGTTATGACAGCTGTTACACACGACAGTTATACGGTATATGCATTGCATAAGAAAACCAACTTTAAATTTTAGCAAATGCAGTTTGATGTTTACCCCACATTTTTGTCAAAATTGAAATTGTACATTCGGAATGAATGGAATGGATTTACACTTGAATGTGACATTGCGTGATGTTATAGTATATAAATGGTTGACTAGTGCCCGACACAAGGGTAAATATAAAATCGAGTACTGAGAATCGAGGCCAGTTGCAATTTGCCTTTCCAACAGTGATTGTTGATAATAGATGTTGATGACGAAGTTGTTGTTGAGATATAACGACCTTTTATCTTTTGTGAACAAGCTTGAACGTGGTTGGATTGTAGAAGCCAGATGTTTCACATAAAGTATTACAATAAACAATGCTAAAGGCGTTAAAAAGATCCAACCGCTATTGCTATCAACAATTACAACTCTTGACACAGAAAAACCTTCCTGATCATAAACTGATACACGGACAACACTCGAAGTGTAGTGAACATGTTCGGGGAAACTTAAACATTTTATTTCCAATAGAATCCAGAAATGATATTTTGCGTGATTGTTATAGAGTGAGTTGTTTGGAAAAAGTACAATTGGGAGGGGTGGAGGTGGCAATTAATGAACTCTTAAAAGATTTAGCAAATGACCCTGACCGTCCGTTTTTTTTTGATGAGTACTTTGATGTTGTCTCTGTTTCGTGGACGCGACAATGCAACATAAAGCTGGCCATGTGATAATACCAGCTCGCTCAAAAAAACTCCCACGTCCTTGAAGTTTTGTCGTTCCGAATAATTAATAGTCATTGCGAATGCGGGCATTACTGAAAACTGACGGCGCTTCAACTTGAATGGCAAATTGACATCACTCGGTTGAAAATCGATCCTGGGAATAGTGACGATATCAACTCTTTCGCTTTCCGAAAGAATTTCTGCCATGATTAAATTGCGATAACACTCCTTAACGATCAATCGTGTGCCACTACAGAGTCCTTACTTTGGATTGAGATTGGAAGGAGCTTCACAATTGATTCTTTCTTTAGGCTCAGCTGATAACGTGCCATGCCGGAAAATGTGAGTGTGCAGGACATTGTTCATCACTTGGATCATCCGACATTACTACATCTGCACTGTAGTATATGTAAGACTTGCCGGACAGCTTTCTCTTGCATTACACACAGTAGGATAGACAGAACTGGAAAACTATATAAGAGATAATTATTTTGTTTATTTATACTAATTACCGTATATGCTCCAATAAACGCAGAGTCTCTTATTGTCGCCGGTCTCTAATAAGCGCCGGGCTGCAGAGGCGACACGGCCAAATAGTAGCCGGGTCTGATATTTGCCTACCGGTACTAATGTAAGCGTCCATATCTTCATAGTCGTGCGTAATACCTTATGGTCATTTGACATTGCCTTTAAAATTCGCGCGTTGGAATATGCGAAAGAAACTTCCGGTGAGGCGGGAGCCCGTCACTGAGAATTCGGACAACGAATAGTAGTGAAAGGTACAGAAAGACATTGCCATTTATCTTTAACAGTCTTATGTAGCATGTGAAATTCAAATAAAGTAGCTGTTTGTAATATTAGCCGGTATTTATGTGAAAAAATATTGCGTTCTGAAGGTTTTTGTTAATAATGGCCGGCCTCTAATAGCAGCCGGTCTCTATTAAGCGCCGGGAGCCGAGGCTAGTTTTGCAAATAAACGCCGGGGGGTCTCTATTGGAGCATATATGGTAATTCAAATTATGCAAAGAAGGGTCGAAAATTGGCCAAGAATGGTAGACATCCTTTAAGTGCTATTCCTAATCAGTAATTGTTATTATATTATGCTGTTAAAGTTTGAATTCGGATTGGAGAAGAGAAAAGTTCCCTTTTCACAACTCTGTGATTCAACCAACTTTATGACTAGCAAACATGCCGTTGGAAAGCGTTGGCTATAGCTGATGCTTCCCGCTAAATGTGGCACAAGTCACTTCATTGGCTTGGCTCTCTTTGTCCCCTACGAATCTTCGCCTCCAGCAAACCCAGTTATGAAATTAAGTAAATGTTTGTTAAATGCCATTTTCTTTTGTTTCTCAAAAGGATTAAAAAATTTCTCAACGGAGTGGGTTGGGTAACCCGTCGAACATTATCGCTTAGTCAGTCCAAAGAAAGTAGACGGTCTTTGTTAAGTTGTCATTAAGATATCGGCTCGTTTCGTTAGCGGCGCTCTCCGAAAGCCGAGACGATCCTCCCATCTGGAATGAATCTCGCCGTATCACACCCGAAGGAACCCACGTAAAGAAATATCTATTCCTTATCTGAAATTCCAACCGATAATCCTGTGATACGCCACTGAATCTCTCTCAAAATTATTTAATAAATTATTTTTTGTATAGTTTGTTTTGCCTCTTCAAGGTATTATTTTAAACAATTTATGTGAAGATATTAAAAATTACTTCTATACCACAGCCATAGCGGTCAGATTTTTTTTAATGATTATTTGAAATATAATTAAGTGATTTATAGGTCTTTTTACTACGAGTGCAAATATATCCGTAATTTTTAATTTTAATTTTTGCATTTAGTTTCTTAAAAACTATGTTTTAAACTTACTGGTCCTAAATACTGAAATTTGAAACATGAAACGTTGAGTGTCTTGAAGCAATATCGAGTCCTTTTGTAAGGTAGTTCTTAATTATCTGTAAAAGTACCAAACGAAGATCTAAACAATAGTCTTCGAATATGAAATTTGATTGATATTAATATGTTCTTGTTTGAGATAATAATCCTCGAGAATCCCGTAAGGATATCCTTCATGATTACTGTATTTCACAATAGAATATAGCATTTATGCAGAAATATCAAAGGGGTGTGTGTGTGGGGGGGGGGGGTATTCGTCTACCGTCTGCATGATTTGTATGTTCGAATTCAAACTGCCAAATAATAATTACAAAAAAAAATGTTACTTCAATAATCTCCTTTATTAAAACCATGTTGAGCCTTGAAGTCAACCTAAACAACAATTCCATATTGACAGGTGAACCTACTGATTTTTGGATCTCAGTTCTACTAGGTATCATTCAGTGGAAGCAGTACAAACATCTGTTCCTTCAAAATTATCATTTCCGAGACGACTCGTGTACAAAATCATTGTATCTGCTTTAGTCTGTCTGTGAACTATTGTTAGGTGGCTAAAAACTGCATTAATGCATGCTTTCTCTCAGTTAGAGCACCTTAACTATTAATTTTAATTATTATTCATTGTTGCTGCGAACTAATAGAAAGAAAACATACATTAATGACATCCTTAGCAGTGGCGAAGCCGTACCTCAATGAAACTTTCATTGATTTCCACTTATTTCTTAGAGCCATTTTTTCCTCTATTTATCACAACTTCACTCTCCCTACTTCAGTTATCTCAGTGTTAATAAGATGTAAATGGCGTGCAAACTTTCGATTATCCGCGTATAAGAGCTCGTAAAGAAGTTGTTTATATAGTGTGTCTGTGTTTTATGTTCTCGGCAATTTCCAATTTCTGATTTTCTTCTCTTAAAAGGCTATTTTTGAATTCCAAATATGTCCTAAATTATGCATTAACCTGATTGTGTGCGCCAGTAATTTCTCAATTTGCTTCTGGAATTTATTCATTGACAATAAAATAAAATAAAAAAAAAAATCTAAAAACAGTAATGATTTAATTTAAAAAAAGAAATGTAGTTTTCTTATTATATCTTTACTTAAAATATAGTCAATAAATAATACTCTGGATTAAATCGGTTGAATGAACAGTTAGTGCTTAGAATAAGAAAAATGTGAAAGAAATTTTTTTGAAATCCGCTCCGTTTGTTTTTAGTAAGTTTTTAAGATCATCTTCAGTTCACATCCCTTTAAACTGCGAATTTAATAATTATACAAAAGCTTCTATACGTCAAGACCTTCATAAACAAATCATAAGCCAAAATAAATTTGATCGTTCATAGGCTTTGATAAAGACGAATATTAATGCTGTTGTTAAATTGATCTACGTGAAATTGTTTTATATTGAAGTACTGCACAGAATTGAATAAATATTGGATTTTTTTTTCGATATTGAATGAATTTCCTGTTATCGTTTCTTTAATATACTAAATATTGCAATTGGCGAACAGTTTCTTCGGTTCATGTATTTATCCTTGAACTGCTTTTAACTTTCGTTTGATAAAGCATTTTATATTAAAGCTGATGCATCTTTGATACCACTGCTTTCTCTTACACTACAGTCTACACACGTCTCTTGTTTTGCAGTAGCAACATTCGACGGAATGCTGACCTACATTTCGTAAGACGATAAATATAACTACATTCTGTTGCTGAGAAAGGGACGAAAGGGATTCCGGGTTGATAGGCTTAGATTGAATGAATGGAGATAAATAGAAGCCTACTAGTCACCGAAAGTGGTAGCACTTCGCTTTTCAATATCCTAGAAACATGACAATAGAATAACAAAATAAATCTTTTAAAACATAAAGCACCATATAATGATTTTTATCTTAATAAACTGTTTAAAGTAGTCCTTTTAAAGTTGCGGTTTCCATGCTTTTGTGTTCATGGACCAGAAAATTCTGTATTAAAGACAACGAATGCTTAAAGACCAACGTTTGAGAACCACTGCTTTAAAAGCTTGTTTCTCTTGTAGTCTTACAATATGAGGCAACAGTGAGTTCATCAAAAGCATTTTCCTGAATTCCATTTTGTTGTGGTTTTTGGACTTGTATCATTTATATGTATTGCTTGTGAAAATTACGTTACATTTTCTAAAATATTTGTTACAGTAAATTTCTTAAAGTAGCTGTAAAATCCCCATTAATGAAAAAAAAAAAAAAAAAAAGTAAAAAAAGTAGTTGGAGAAATTACAGAATCTGTTGATAACCAAAATTTGAAAACGTGCTGGGAAATGATCAAAATAAGAAAGTTCTTTGATTTTACAAAAGTGTGCGTAAGTGTTGGCATTGCGTTGTCATATCTGTTTTTATATAATCTATCTGTAATAAGCATTACTGAATTTTCAAGGCTAAATTTAGTCTGCCCACATTTATTATTGAAAACAGATTTTAAACTCTTTGAAGTAGCGTCAACGCAATGAACAACTCTTTTATCAGTACTGACGTAAACTTGGAAGTCGTCTTTCGTTGCGTCACCACATCTGCGAATAAAACGGAAATGAAAAACTGAAAGCACTGCTGAAGATATTGCCGCATTTATCAATTCCAGTGTTATTTACATAATGGCAGATTGAAGGAGGAGCCAGTTTCCATTTCCAAATAGATATATCTTCCTCACGAAGATGCTTAAATACAGAAATATATTTTCTTTTTTCCTTTAAAAAATCCATATAAAAATAAGTATAAAGCTCAATATTTCAAACAATTATTTTTACCTGGAAGTTGATTTATCTACTAACACTCGACTGATAGATTATCTGTTAGCGAAAAAGAGAAATGTTTTCGTGTACAGCAAAATAAAATCCTCAAAAAGAGTATTGGAATGGTGTGTGTGTGTGTTTCTCTCTGTGTATTTATGTAGAATGTTAAATATAGAATGGATTCCTGATGATAATTTCGTCAGTATTCTATATTAGCCTATTTTCCAATAGAAAAACGAAGCTCATCAAATCATTCCGTCTGTGTGCGTGTGTTCTCCCCTTATGACTTTTACCGCTGGATGGATCATCTTGAAACTTGGTATGCATAGTCGAGGACTAGAGACGATCTAAATGTTTATATTCGAAATATTTTCCAATGGGCGCTTGTTAAGAAATTAGCATGAGGAGTCAAAAAAAAGTTCTCATAGAAAAACACTGGAATCTACACCACGGATTTCCATCCTATTTGTATTAATATCTCATTAATCCATTGTGCGTGGTTTGATACAATTAAATTACAATTTGGCAATTTAAGTAAATAATACGGATTTAAGTTTTTTTTAGAAATGGAAAAATTGTAGTGTTCGTAAAAATTTTTAATTTCAGACTAAACTGTTTTCACGACTTAAAAGAAAGAACAACTGTTCATTTTCTTTTCTTTTTTTTTCCATAAAAATTACTAGATGATAGTTTCTTCTACAATCTCTAATCCGACCAATCTCTAATCGCACTTTCGTTCCTGTGAAACACGCCTGAGAGAAACCGTAACGTCCTTTCCATTAGCGAGAAAGTAAAAATTCTGGATATGATTGAAATAGAAATAAACATACACTTTATTTTTACTTTATTTAATGATTTAAATTAAATGTCTTTGTGTAATTGATCAGGTAAACTTTACCGCATTTTAAGTATGTTACACGAATATCACATTATATATAGTGTTCGGTATTATCCGCGATAAGTTTTGGAACCTATCCCCAGCGGATAAAAATAATAAATGAAATGCTGATAAATTTTATTGTTGATTTGTCTTGATAAGTTTCTCCTGTTATTGGAAGAATGCTTTTCGTTACTGTTTTTTAAACAAGACCATCGACTTTTAATGTTTAGTTGCATTATCTTATAATCAGAGCTGGCAAACGAAATAAAAAAGATTCGTTAAGTTTTCGTTTCAAACAAAAAAAAAGATGATTTCATTTTTCGTTACCCTAAAATGTAAATTTCATTTTCGGTTATGTTTAAGATTATAATGAAATAAGTATGCTTCAAATAAAAACTCAGTTCTTTTAATTGGGGAGGAGGACAGTAATTATTTTAAAGACATTGTATAATTATACTAATCAATTATTTATTAACATTAATGTTATTACTGCAATAATTTTTCCATTAATTCAATTAATGTTGCCAAATGTTAAATAATTTATTAAAATGCTCTATTTATCTTTTTCGCGTCTTTTTCTGTGGAGACCCTTCTCCTCATCCACATCCCAATTTTCAAACCGAAAGAAATGTAATTTCGCGAAAGTTGATAAAACGTACAGCAGAGGGAGATATAAAGCTACGTTTCTTTGAAACTCCGTCACTATAATAGAAGCAATGTAGCATCTTTTAACGAAAAAACAATTTTTTTTTGTTTTGTTTTCGTTAACTTATTTAAAAATCATTTCGTTACGTTATGCGTACCGTTTTCCGGCATTGCTTTTAACACTGCACAACATATTTGTTCGTTGTGATTTTTAAGATTTATGTTTAGGACTTCAGAATTATTTCTACTGATTTAACTAGGTTTATTTTTAGAAAGAATGAATGAACGCAATTGAGAAATTATGTCTGTTTTATAACTGCATGGGTTAAGGTTATTCGATTGGTAGTGCTAGAACAGTCTCGTGAACCCTTCTTTCATGTATTTAGGTTATTAGAATGCCACGCGGGATATCGAAACAATTTTTTTTTTTTGGTTGGATGGTGTGAGATCGATGTTCGTTTAGTTAAATTGGGGCCTTGCGAAACCCAAAACTTCCTTTTTCTTCATAGCCTTCGCAGAGAAGTAGAAATAGTTAACTGTTCCGGATTCTTTAATTCATATAAATTTCAAAAATAAATCTTCCACGATCATAAGGTGCATTTGTTTATATGAATTACATTGCATTGTTTTCTTAGCATTTTAATATTTTGGATTGTAATCATTGGTCTTACATTCTTGTCGTCTGACTTTCTCTTTCGCCACAGTTAACGTTATTCAGGGACGCAGTTACTTTTTTTGCTTTGGCCAGTGCCAAAGAAAACAATCACCTGAGACTTTCAGGGAAGTAGACCGTAGCGCTGCCATACAAAGGTTTATTCGTCTACCAAAAAAAAAAAAATTCGTCCAATTAGCAATTATGACCTTATCTAAGAATGTGTACAAGTATTTTTATAGATATGAGAAAACGCCCAAATTCATCCGATCTTATCCGCAAAAAGTACCTTGTTCGTCAATTTCCTAGCGTTTTTTTTTTTTTTTTCTTAACCTCTTTCATGTTGTGCAGTAGTTGAACTTGAATCTTCAAATATGAATCTTAATAATTTGATAGTTGCTGCCACCAAAAACATTTTGCCGTGAAAGGAAATGACCATCACTCCTAAATATACTTTGGAAGTCCATATGACAGCTATTATTCAAAAAATGAATAAAATAAAAAGTTAATATTTAAATTTAAAATAATAATATGGACACAATCCATGATTTAATGAGTTAGAACATAACGCGATGTTGTGTATTGTTGTATCTTCATTCATCCAGTTTACTATAATATATCTTGCTAAAATACCTAGAATGATTAAACAGTTACTAATTTTGTACGCCTCTTTTTCTATTCTTTAGTGGCTTGAACTGTAAGTATACATCATTTAATGAGAAAAACTTGTATACTTTTATATAAAACATTGGCAAAACTCCGAACGGCGGTCCCAAATTATGATGGCGGTCCCAAATTATAACGACCTCCGAAGTGCTCCCAACGTTGTTATTAATGAAACATTTGTCTTGTTATTAATGAAACATTGTGTCAAGTGTAATGACATCGTTATTGTTGTTATTAATAAAATATTGTGTATTGTTGCTTATAATACAGTGTTCGAATCTGTAATATGTTTTTCTTTTTTAATTAAATTGTATGTATGCCCAAAATTAAGATTTTTATTCTCTTTATTTTCTCACGCTGTAGTTCTCACGTCGGAAATTGCTAGAGATTGGAACTGTTGAAAACATTTCCACCCCCACCCACCTTTTAGTTTTCGTTAAACTAAGTTTTGAAGCAATATCGAATATGACACACGTAAAAACTTGAAAAATCTATCCGATACCTCTAAGACTAAACAAACAGCAAGTTTCTGAAAGACGGTGCAGCTTTTTTCCTTGAAATGTGTTCTTTGTCTTCTTTTTTGAAACTGTAGAAGAAAAGGGTGTAATTTGCAATTCATAATCCTCCAAATACAAACAACCTATCTTCAAAGTGGGAAAGACAGTGGGACCTCCAAACTTAATTAAGAAGAAAAAAAAATATTAAATGTGGACGCATCCGAAATTTAATCAAGAATTCCGATATTTATCAAATTATTCATAAATTTTAGTATGCACCCGTTTAATTCATTTTAATTTATATCGAAATTAATTTAAATTAAATAGAAACACGTCAACAATGATGCGTTCTCATGTCCACAATATACTAATCCATTGTTACTGATTTACAAAATTGTTCCTGTCAATGAGACCTTTTTTTCCTATTCTTTTAGTAGTGTTTGAGAGCGTCATGCAAATTTACCCATAAGTAGAAAATTTTCATATTCATTATTGGGAATAAAGTCCATGTCATATCAGGAGAATATTGCTATTAAATAGATTGGTTCAGGAGTTATTAGGGAACACACATAAACAATGAAAGTAGGTAATTACAATAAAAATAGAAATATTGCAAATTTTAAATTTAATTTAATTTTTTTCGTAGAAATTATTGTATTTTTTTTTTTTATCCTATTAAAAATTTAGGCAATATTTGCAGTGGAATAAAGGTTTGCAGTATATACTCATAGTAGTGACAGTGCATGTAGCACTGGGGGCCCATTGCGAGGACTGGGGATGGGGGCTGAGCCAAATAATAAATCTACAGCACATCTTTAGAAACTTTTTGGGATGTGATTTCCAGGATTAAGGAATGACTGCACTGGAAAGGAAAGATAAAAAAAAAAAAAAATCTAAATTTCAAATTAGTGCGAAATATTCGCAATTTACGAAATAAAGAATTCTGCAAAAATTAGTCAGTGTTCAATTAAAATGTTCGTCAGAATTTATTACCAAGGGAACGTAAATAGAAAACAAATAAGAACAGTAATATACAAACAAGTCTTACAGAAATCTAAGTTTCTATTAATGAGCTTACTTTTTAAGTTTTTAATTAACTAACTTGGAATTATTGATAACAAATCCATTGCTAGCTTGTGTTTGTGGATACTGTGGCCTAAGAATTATTTTCAAGTCGAGGATTCTAAGTCAGTAGTAGAAAGTGACATAGCTTAGTCATAACTTAATTATTATTATTATTATAAGACCATCCACACAAATAAGAAAGATATAATTTTATAAATCAAGACATAATAACAGTGACATGTTTCGAAAATTCATCGTCAGACTGTAAATAAATATAAAACGGAAAAACATAGGCTTATAACAGCCCCACAATACAGAACATCGTAAGTAATTAGTCACAACTTATTCAGAAAAATAAAAAGAGCACAAAATTTTCACCCGAAATTTTGTCTATCCTTGGAGGTTATTCAAGTATTACATAAGTATTCAGGGGGAAGGGGTTCAAGCTTTGCTTATTTTTGCTGACAAGGGAGGGGGTCAGAGCAATAATGCTTACTAAAGACAGACAAATGTGCAGGCATTAAAATTTTTATATAATTGGACTGTTTTAATTTATTGTTCAGTGGTTTGTACTGTTAATGATTTGGCAAATTTCATGTAAGCCCAATGGGAGGGGGTCAGGCATCTGCTAAATTTTGCTTACAAGGGGGGAGGGCTCTAAGATGAATCAAAATGTACTTACATAATACTTGAACGGTCCCTTGTCTCAGATATCTTTGGGCCACTATTACTGGAGAAACAGTGACATTGATCCCTGTTTTATTTCTAATAGAATGAATTTTAATAATGACTGTTCATTGTTGCAGGGACCTAATATAAAGAAAGCAATATGTCACTGTTATCCTAGTAACAGTGGTTCACAGAAGTGTGTGATTGAATATTGGCATTAGTGAACTTTACCAGATCAGATGTTAATAAAAATGCCATTGAAGAAAGAATAATTATGGTGAGGAAAGAAAAAAATTTTTTTTTTTTTTCATAGAGATTAGGATGAACCAATAAAAATTCATTTGCTTCCAGACCCATGAACATTCTATGCACAATATAAAAATAGACCCCACTATAAAGGCTCCCAACTCAAACTCCTCACTCATCAATACTACTATATTTCACACACTTGTACAGATTATTTATAAAATTCACCGCTGGGATTTTTTTAATTGCATATTAGTTCTTAAATAAAGACAAGTGAATTTTTTTTTTTTTTTTTTTTTTTTTGATAGAGCAAAATTTAGAATAGCTTAAGAACTTTGAAGTCACTCATCAGTGCAAACATAGTGCAACTTAGTGCAAACATTACAAGATAGTTCTTCAAGTCAACCTCTGTTTAATCTCAGAATAGTTCTGACTCACTCAGCATCCTACAAAGAGGTGAACACATAACACATCCATTTATCCCAGTTTTGCCCACAAAGATTGAAAAGAAGTCATATCATTTAATGGACTTATTATATGAGATTGATTTTTTAATTCCAGGACACCCATTAGACTAGGGTGACCAGGTTTTGAAAATAAAAATACGGGACATTTTAATGTAGCAGACAAAATCAACAATCACTTTATTATTTCTTGAATCTACTTTTTTCATTAATCCATTTTTTTCTCATTATTTTCAAATGTGTACTAGCAAATATGTAACAGTTTCCGAGATCAATTCTAATTCATATACTGATTACAATGTTAAAGAAATAATAAAATTTCACTTTCTCATATAATTTCATAAATTTGTTTGTGATTATTTGCAATTATATAATGGCATAAAGAAAGTGTTAGATAGAACAAAAGAAGACTTTTTTTTTTTTAAATAAATAAATTGTATGTTAAAAGAAACAAACTAAGTCGCAAATAATTTGGGAATTTCAACAGATTCAATTGAACACTGATGCAATATTTCCATTGTTCAAGTATTACGTAAGCATTAAATGGGTGAGGGAGAGGGGGAATCAAAGCAGTGCTTATGTAAGACAGACAAACATGCACTTGAGACAGTGTGCTGCTCGAGATAGACATTTTCTTCAATATTTTATGTGTTCTTTTATATTTCATTTGTTACATTTTAATTCAGGATTGAATATCATATATTCCTAATATATTACTTAAATTTGAAAGATAATTTACAATTATTAAACTAGGAATTAATAAAACTGTTAAAACTTTGAAATAATTTTAACTGTTTTAATGTATTGTTCAGTGGTATTTACTGGTAATGATTTGGCAAATCTTATGTAAGCACAAGGGGCAGGTAACTGCTTATTTTTGCTATTTTTTTTTTTTTTGAGGGGTCTAACGTATGTGCTTATGTAATACTGAACAGCCCCTTAGCTTTTGGACTAGCCTCTTTTTTTCAATTATTTTGTCAAGGGAACATTTGCAATTATCCACGACAAAATCAGAACATTATGACTTTTAGAGTACATACTCCTGACAAGTGATTTGGATTTTAGATTCTTTGATGCAGTTGTGTTGGATACAGGACTGGTGGTTATTGGACTTGACTCACAAATATTTAAACAGGTGGTAATTGTGTTCAGCTTATCAATTCTTCAGATGATGTTAGATATTCAATACAGGACTTGTTACATAAGAGAATACAATTTTCCATGTCTTATTTACATCTAAGAAATTGTAAGATAGACAAAATTATGTGTCAAATATTCATGGAATAATTTGAAATTGGGCAATTAAGATTTTGGGAAGTATTAAGACTTATCTATAAGAAACTAGACTGGAAGATCCCTTCTTTAAATGCTGGATATAACAAATCATTCTTCCCTCAGTGGCGGCTCGTGACTGTGAAGTTAGGTGAAGAGCTAGTAGGAAAATAATTATATTATAATATATAATAATACATATATTATAAATATATTATATATTATAATATATATAATAATAATAATATATATATATTATTATGTATTATAATATGCAATATATATAATATATTATAAATATATTATATGTAATATATATTACAATAAAAAATATTATAATAACTTCCTTCTTATCTTCGTCTTTATAATGTGAAAATGATGTTTCTAATACAACACATACTATATCATAAACAGGATTCATATTTAAAATAGCTTAGCACTACGAAACAAGCCACTGGAGAAGAAAACATGATTCTCTGCTACTTCAACTTCACCCATACAGCGGGTGACATCACGGTTGTCATAGCAACCATCGCCTCGATTGTCGATCGAAACTCCGCCCCTGAGGTAGAGAAACTTGAAAACGAGGCCTACTTCACTTTGTCGGTCAGAATCACACCGCGTGGGACTTACAAAATACAAAAATACGTTTCTATTAAAACCAACATACGTGATAAGGAAAATAAATTTTTCTTTATAATAATTGTTATATTATAAATAAATAATATTATTTTATTACAAATAATTGGTGAAGTGCCACTTCATCTACTTCCCCTGAATAGCCGCCACTGTCTTCCCTCTCTACTGGTTTACATTGAAATGAGTTGGATTGATTTCTCTTACAAGGTCTGTAACTGACACAAAATTTTTGAAAGCCTTAATTACAAATTCCAGAAAAATGATGGAACTGCTAGTGGAGACTGTAAGAAAACTGTCTGTATCAATGCATTGGTACTTGGCTACAGTTGTCATGATATAGCATGCAATGTTTGCACCTCACACAGGTTGCCACCTGTAAGGTCTTTCTTCGATAAGTTGTAAAAAAAGAAAAGTTTCACTCGACATCTACCATAACTTCTCCAATTACAATTTATAAGATACGTATTATTGTGTTAAAAAAATACTCTTTATTCTGATTGTTGTGGTTTTTGTATATGGCATAATATTTAATTCTGTACTATATAAATAACTTTTATAATTTTTAAATCAAATTTTAAATTTTTAAATTAATGCATTTTATGTAAGACATTTTATTCTGAAAATATATTAACATTTTTCATTCTAATGTTGAATATTTTAAGAATAAAGATGTAAAAGCACCTAATTTTATTTAAAACCTAAATTAGAACAATCTCTGAGATAATTTCTTGATTGATTGCTGTTCTTCAGCTATCTACAGAACATATATAAAGCAAATTGTAATTGTTTCATTTTACTATAAAACTTAAATATTGGAAGATTGCTTACAGGAAAGTTCTAATAGCTGCACTAAAATCAAAGGTCTTGATTTTTTTTTAGAACCTTACTATTTTTATTTATTTATTTATTTTTTGAAATTATAGAGGTAAAGTCTTTCCTTTAATTTTCCAAAGCTCAGTATAATCTAATTTTGATATTCATTCATTTTCTTTTCTTTTTCAGAATATTTGTCAACCGCAGTCTTCATCTTGAAAAAATTAAGTTTTTTGGCTTTGATATGGATTACACTCTTGCAGGTAACTTTAATAAATACTGCTCTCAACCTAAAAAATTATTAATTTGATTTAAATATATTTCCCCTAAATATCCCTTAAGTATAATATTTAACTTGTGTTATGTTTTCTTTTCAAGTCTACAAATCTCCAGAATATGAATCGATGAGTTTTAAAATGATAGTTGAACATTTGGTGAAGCTTGGCTATCCAAATGAAATTCAAGATTTTGAATATGACCCAACTTTTCCAATCAGGTAATGATGAATTATTTCTATTGGTTATTATTTATATTTCTATTTAGTTAGTAGCATAATAGCATTATATTAAAATTTTATATTTAATTAATTCTAATTTTGTTTTTTAATTTTAGAATTTTGATTAAAATATAATGTGTAGGTTATCGTTATTTTTTACTGATTCTGAGTTAATTTAGTAATAGAAATAGTATTTTTTTTTTAATATTTTTCTTGGGGTTGAAGTGCAATTGATGCTTTTTCAGTTTGTTTTTGTTTGTTTTTTTATTATTACTCCTCCATCGAATTTTCATTATTTCAAATGATAACTAATATTAGTTTTTTGCATTAGTTGATTTTAATTTCTGTACTTTTTTTTTTTTTCAATTTTAATTAAAACTTAAAAATTTAGAAAGTTTTTTTTCATTATATCAATATGATATGCATCATCAGTTTCACTATTCAATTTGAAGTTAATCATGTTAATATATAAGTGGGAATTTAATCAGTTAAATAATTTCTCTTTTAATGCTTGGAAATATTAATCACTATTTAAAGTTTTCATGATTTATTGACCATTCATTCATACATTAGGAATAAATATTCCAATTTGTTGGTATTTGACCTTGAACGTGTGAAGTAGTAGGAGATAATTATATCAGTATTTTTTCTTTTGTTTCTCTTAACTTTAACAAACATTCATAAGATAAACAAAATTTTGCCATAAAAAGAAATGACAAGTTTATTAGGTAATGGATTTGTTAATTAGTATCTCTAAATGCCTTTATCAAAACGATAATCTTAAAAAATAAGAATAAAAATATATTTTAGTTGGAATACGAACTTTCATATTCTTTCATTGCTGAAATTGCCTTGTATAAAGGGGAGCAAGCTGACATCTTTCCTTCTTTATTTATTTTGTTTCTTTAGGTACTTATCGTTATTCTTTCACTGCTTCTAATGGAAGGGGCTGCGAAAAATCCTTATGTCTATTCAAGACTGAAATTAGGTTTTTGCAGTTTAAACTGCTTTGAGCTTTAATTACACTTTTTAATAAATGATAAGTTTTAATAAATAGACAAGTTTGATAATAAATGTAATATAACCTTACTAATTATTAATAATTAGTAAGGTTATATTATTTGTTTATATGTGCACAATAACTAGGAAAGTACTGTAAAACCACTTGTATAGCTTTCAACAAAATTTTATAAAATTAAGTTTTATAAATCTAAAGTGGAACATATACTTAAGATTTCTTCAGGATTTGTCTTTCATCATTACTATTCTTCTTGTTTTTTTATCAGTAATTATTGTTAACAATCCAATATTAGTGAAATATACATTGTTTGGAACAGTATACTAATTACAGTTAAGTCCCCAACTCCTATAACTGTTGATTTAATGTATCGACTTATGTCCTGCTGTACGAAACCCCGACATAAGTCGAGGGGTGACTAAGTGTGTGTGTGTGTATATATATATGATACTGATATTGATGTTTAATAAAAATGCCTTTTGGAAAATGTTATGCACAATTATAAAATTACATCTAAGTGATTTACTTAATAAACTGATACCCTTCATCTGGCAGCAATTTTTAAAAATTTGAAATGATGTAGAATGACTTCTAAACATTTAAAATTGTAGTATATCTTAAGAATGACTTCTAAACATTTAAAATTGTAGTATATCTTAAGACTGTATTTATATTTGCTTCTGTTATGGTAGCAGCGATGGCTGAATGTATTTACTGTGTTGGCAAAGCTCTAGTCAACTTAATCTATTCATCAATAAGCAATGGACTACATGAAAGGAGAAAAAACAATATACTATAAATTTCTTGATAAACATTTATCATTAAAGTATGAGCTTGTCAAACTTTTTACTTGCCAGTATTAGTATTATTACTATTATTAAATACTTAATTTGCAATTTCAGAATTACAAGTTTACTCTGTGCATGGCAGATTGTAGACATGTCATCTTTCCTATTTTAATCTACCATTTTCACAATCAAGGAATGTTGCTGGTGATGTTTATGGACTAGGTAGTTTCTCACTTACTTCAACATTTGAGAGAATAATGACTTAGGTCTTGTCTTGATATAGCTAGTTAGTTGAAAATCGGTGTAGATCCTGTAGTGTTAAACTCTTAGAATAGGATTAAGCCAATAATGAAATTGACTAGAAATCTGAATCTTAAGAAAGTGTAGCTTAGAAAGAACATGTTCACATTTGGTAGCTGCTGGTTTCTGCAGAAAGATGGAAATTGGCTTTCGCTTCCCAAAAAGATATTTTAAAAGTCATTGTTAGTCAATTTCAAGTTGTGGCAGGAACTGTGAATTCATATAGGCTAAGACACTTGCAATTTCATCATTAACTTTCAGGTGTTGATAAATAAAACAATCTTATATTGATAGTCCACTAATACTTCAAAAATTAACTTCCCAAGAATATTCTTTCATTTCAGTAATAGTTTCTTGAACAAAAGAAGGCTTAACAAGCGGTGATGAAATAAAGATAATGAAAATAAAAAGTACTTAATTGATAAAAACAAATATATATATATAAAAAAAAAAAAAAGTAATGGAGAATTATCCTTCAGTTTCATAATATTTTGCATATTCCGTCAGGGATGGAGCACACATTTGGGACAACACAAGATGAAAATATGTGGTGTGTAGTGTAGGGTAGCTTAGCAGTCGCCTTCAAATCAGAAACTGATTTTAAGCTACCCCACACCATTACCACTGTGTTTTCTTCTTGTGTTGTCCCTGATGATGGAATATGCAAAGTATAACAAAACATTAGGATAATTTCTTTAATCTGTTGTATGGCTAAGTTCCTTCCTTTTTCTTCCTGTAATTTTGTCTTCAACCTTGTGATCTTCTGTATAACATAAGATTGTATAGTCCAACAGATGGATCTTGACGATCTCGTATTTTGTGATTTCACGTAATTTACGCGAGAATAGCCTCTATCCATGTCTTCTCACAAAATGGCGAAGTAAATTGAAATATTTAAATGAATTATAATACAGGTAAATGCATGAGACTTTTACTACATTTTAATATAGTTTTCATAAATTGAAAACAGTCAATAAACAAACAATAAATTCATTAGGTAGCATTTTCCTAGTGACAGACATTCAAAATACTAAATTCCTTGAGATCTGCGGAAGAGGCTAATGGCCAGATCTCGTGTTTTCCGTAATTCTCATGCAAACAAGATCGTCAACATCCATCTGTTAGATTGTAGTTTTAATTCATTTATCGATATTTCTGTACCATTGTTCCCAAGTTGTAGCAGAGTAATTCTACTCTTCATCATCACCATCTTAACTTTGATAATATTAGGGATATTCTTATGCTGTTATTGCAATTACCTGTCATTTGTCTTTTAGACGCATCAAAAAGTTGAATACCAGTACTTTTCTTTTCTCCTTGTAACTCTTTTTGCATATTTGTGTGTGTATTTCCTTCAGTAGGTGGTACAGCGAACCACCTTGAGCAAGGCATAGGATAATTTGAAATGATACTCTATGTATGATGTAAATAGGCTAGGTTTGGGCAATTTCGTAATCTATATTGGAGGGATAAAGAATATGTAGAATCATGTTTTCCATGCACATCTTTATAAAAAAAACAATTATTACCTTTTGTTTTTTATCATTTCTTATTTTTTCATATTTTAATCTGTAACAGTAAAATTCAGTATTGGACTGATAATGCATATCATTTAAATATTGGGACATTTAATGTAAATGAACATCAATATGAGTGTTTTTGTGGTTAGAGGGCCTTAATGGCCATCTTCTAATAAAGGTTTTTGATTTGCAGGTGGTGACTGCCTGTTGTTGTCACTAGGTGGCAATGTTTCTGTTGTACATATTGAACTGTTTGGTATGCTTCAACCAACACTATTTTACCATAAATAATTTTGACTGGGCAAACATGAGCATTACATGTAAAAGAGGAGGGCTATGACTAGATTTTTTTCCCACTTCTTTTTATCTTTTCTATGTTAACTGCTTTTTTTTTTTTATACATAAGGTTTTTTTTTTCCTTCTTTAATAATATTATTTTTTAAATTTCTGTTTCTTTATTACTGAATACTTTTTTTTTTTAAGAATTAATAGATAAAAGTTATATCTGGATGAAAGATTTTGGGGGCTAGTATTTTTTTTACATTTTAGCTTCAGAAATTTGTTAAATTGTATGATCCTTAAAAATATTAAAAATCCATAACAATGGGAGTCAGTCATGTTTTTCCAAAGAATTTTACTACTATCAATTTTTAAGAAAGCTTTAATGTTACTAAAAGAAATAATATATTAAAGAAGTTATTTTTTTTTAATGTGGCTATTTAATTAGATTTTCTGAATTGAAGTAATTATTCCCAATTGATTATTATTCAGTAAACCTCAAGCTGAAGCATACAGACAGAGCTGTTCTGAGGGCCATTTTATGTCAATGTTTAGGTGAGCCAGTCTGTTAAAAAAAAAAAAAATAATAAATTAATAAATAAGAGAAAGATAGGTATTTTACTTCCTCAAAAAAAAAAAGAAAAATATATACATGTATATAGATATATGTGACACCCTAACATCAAAGTCTGTCATGGAACCAAAAAAACCACAGTCAGTGTGTTATGGATGCTCTTGTATAACCAAATATGTAACTGCCATTGTCAGTCAACTGTGGTGAATTGTGGACAATTTAGAACTAATCATTACAAGCTGAGGAAGTTCTTTCGTTAATACGTCAAAATAAGTAATATTAAAAAAAAATTTGTTGCTGCTGTAATCTTTAGTGTATGATTAGAATCTTACGGAATTAAGTATACATAAATAAATATTTATTAGCATTTAGTGATTAATATAGATTACAAAGCAAAAATTGATTAAAGAAACATTAATGCATAGTTGAACAGTGAAATGTAATTAAAATATAAATATCATAAAATAAAAACATCTTGGTAGTTAATATAAACAAAGTTTGTAATTGTTAAACAAAACTTTGTCAGAAACCAGAAGTGGCCACTTTTTCCTAGGATTGGTCTAGATTCGGTTGAGTTAATTTGTATATGGCCACCTAGTTTTGATGGGAAAATTACCTCTGAATTCCTTTTGTTTCTTCATAAAATTAGGCAAGGTTGTCTTTGGAAGGACAATGAAAGTCTGTATTCAAATCAGACTTACAATGACAAATCAAATTGCGTTGCACCTAAACTTGTTGTTGGGATCTTAATTTTTTTTTGTGTGTGTGTGTGTGTGTGCACGCACAATCAATTTTTTATGATTTAAATGAAGGACATAAAGGTTTCTTCATAGTCACCAAACAACATGTAGCATCTGGTTTGAAAGATAATAATAGAATTTATGAATGTAAACTCACTGAGATAAAAAAAAAAAAAGCCTTTCCAATATCTCTTCTTTCTTTTCCCAGTTGACGAAAATCAAATTCATTTATGTTTTAAAATCATGACTAACACATTTCTAAAAATAAGTCATCTCTGTTAAACTCTAGAACATAACTTGGAAAATTTGATTAATGTCTAAAGGAGTTCATTTTTGCTTTACCAAAGTCAACATTTTTGCACTTTTCAAGATTTGTGTTTTTGCATTTAAAGATTAAAGTGATTGCTATCAGTTCTCTTAACAACAATATATTCAGTATTAAATCATCATTTTCCTCTTATTTGAAGAACATTGAAGATAACATGAGAAATAACGTGAGCGCTGTGCAAGCAGCGATCTCACGATGTGATTTGTAAATGTGGTCTTCAACAGTGTCTTGCAGTTATTTCTAAATTGTTCACAAAATATTGCAGTCAAGTGAAAATAATCATGAAACAAGAAGTATCTATAAGCAACACAATTGATTATGGCTGCTTTTTTTTTTTCCCCGCTCAGTGGGTGATTTTTATGTTAGGGTAAATCTTAAATATGTAACAATGTAAATACTATGGAATAATAAATTTAATGCATCTGTTACATGTGCTAGGCAGCTTCATGACTTTCAAAATTGCTTAGTTGTAGCTGCTTAAAAACTATCTACTTTTGTTGTTTGTTATTTTATATTCGAATTGAAGCCTGCCTTTTAGAATTACTCATAATTGCTTAACAGTAAAAATTGGCCCTCCTAATCTTCACTAAATTTTATTTTCCAAACTGATTTGTTAATAACCTCTACTTGTTTGTTCCCCTTGAAGATTTATCTTTAACATTAATTTAATTATACATTTAAATATCAATGGATTTGTGTGTTTTAGTAATGTTATCAAGTGCGTATTTTTTTTTTTCAGTCTATATAATACTGATGATAATGATTGTGCATGGCACACCATTAATTATTTTAACTTAATTAATATGTTAAAATTAATTTTAACTTCTGCTTCTTTGTGCTGTATCTAATTCTAGTTCATAGCCCACCTCCTCCTGTTCCAACTCCCAGGTATTTGTTCCCAAGGAGAGAATCATGGGGTGCATGAGATTCATGTTTTCTCAGTTAATAGTTTTTAAAAGTATTTGAAATGAAGATATTAAAAAAAAAAAAAAAAAAAAAAATAGTATTTGTTATCTGTAATTATTCAGCAAATGAACCATGGTTTGTTCCAGTAAAAAAATTAATACAATAATTTGTGTGAATTTCTAAACATGAATATTTAGAGTTCTTAAGTAAATGATAGGTTACAAAACTAAAATTTTACCTCTTAATTTTTTTATTATTTATTAAACATTTTTCATCCATTTCTAACCAATTTTTTAGGCTTTAAATTATTTATTAAGTAATTCTTAAGTTTCATCTTTAATTTGATATTTCTTTCTTGAAAACTTTAATATTAAAATTGTTTCTAAGACAACAATTGTTTACAACATATTATGCACTGTACATACTATACTATTCATTATACATTATGATACACTGTAAAAAAGGTTGACGATTTTAATTTTATTCTGTTAATTTCATAAGAATTCTGAAGATATTAAATGATAAAAGGAGAAAGTATAAAATGAAGTATCTTTTTTTTTATTATTATTATTAGAAATTTTTGTTTTGTAATGTTACTTATTTTATTTTCTTATACAATTAAAAAACTATTTTTTTTTTATTAAACTAAGATACTTTTTTTAAATAGATTATTAGATTTATTTAGTGATAATTTTATGTTCTTGTAATTTATTGATCATTTGCATTAATTTTTAGGGGTCTTTGGTTCGATACAGTTTATGGAAACCTTCTGAAAGTTGATGCATATGGCAATATACTTGTTGCCATCCATGGTTTCAAATTTCTGAAAACGTAAGAGTATTTTCATGAATGCCAACAGTTCTGTAATTTTCATGTTGAAATTTAAATTTAATCTTCTGTTCTTTTTTTCAAATTATACTGAAGTTTTATGATAATTTTTCATTTTTATAAAAATAATGTTTACTAATTATTTTGATTTTGTATGTTGAATGACATTTACATTAATTACTGAGTTGAAAACACTGTTTCCTTTTTAGATCTGAAATTTATGAACTTTATCCAAATAAATTCCTTCAGTTGGATGAATCTAGAGTATATGTTCTAAATACCCTTTTTAATTTGCCAGGTTGGTTGAGTAATTTTAGAATGATTTTTTTATTTTAATTATTTATCTATTTTTCTTTTCCTTTTTCTTTTTTTTGTTTTGTTTTAATTTTAGCTTAGGAACCTCCAATGTTTCAGATCATAGATTGTTGTTGAATAAACATTAATTAGTCATTAACCTTTTACTGATATATTAAGTAAATTGTATAGTGAAAATATATATAGTAATTGGTATCTTTATTCAGTGTTATTAAGGCCAACATCCCACTTAATAGACCAACTTATGACTAATTAGGGTTGCTGGAGGTTCAAGCTCCCAATATTCAGTGACCGTTTGGAACTGTGTTCAGGTCTGGGACGAGTCAGATGCCTGCCTGCCTTTAACTTCTGTGAAAGAAACCCGGTACCCATTTCCCATTGGGTTGGGTGAATCCTGGAATTGTCTGGGGAAGAAAGAACTAAAGGAAAAAAAAATCCCTGACCAACACCAGGGATCAAACCCAGATCCTTTAGTCCACAGTCAAGCTTACCACTTGAGCTACCAGGCCCATATTCAGTAACATTGCTTGTTAATAAAAATGATTATTGATCTGAAACATAAATTCCTGAAAGTTTTTATTAATTTTTTTTTGTTGATTTAAGTTTTAATTATTTTCATCAATTACAAGTTTTTTCCAGTTTTATTATTTGTTCTTTTATTATTATTCTTAGTCTGATTTGTTTAATTAATATTTTTAATGTTAAAATATGCTTGCTTTCTTCTTTAAGCATTTAAATCTTTTTTTAAAAGAGAATTTTATTGACATATTTTCAGAGACTTATTTGTTAGCTTGTTTGGTGGATTTTTTAGCAAATTCACCCAATTACACAAGGTAGGCATCAATTAAATAATTTCTCTTATCTTAAAAATTATTAAAATAATTTATAGCTTAATATAATGAGCTTAGTAAAATATAAATTCATTTTTTCCTCTCTTTTCTGAATTTTAATTATTTAAGATTGAATTCGCTTGAATACTGACGGTTTTTTGAAGTAACTTTTCCTGCTGCATGAATGCAAACAATATTATCACTACATGAATACTGCGCTATCCAGCTGTTGAGTGATTTTAGTAAAACTGAATAGCAGCACTTAGTATGTAATAGTGATAAAAAAAGGACACTGTTGATTTATTGTGATTGTGGTAATTTAAAAAAAAATATTTTGCTATATTTGCTTCCTAATGAAGTAAAGGTTTCACAAATATTTGGACTTAGCATACTGGTTTAAAACCAATTAATTTTTTCAAATAAAAATAAATTTGAATAGGAATGAAAAAGAATGGAACCTCCAAAGGTTTGGAGATTCCATTCTTTTTCCTTCCTATCCTTATATTAACCTCCGTAATTGGACCTAGGGGTTTTATAGTGACTACTTACTCTCCACTGATGATCGGCAACTGCTGTTTGGAGAAACAGCTGTTTGGAGATGTCACTATTGCACTTACAAACACTAGGTCCACCTTTTAATGTGTTTAAATAAATTTGAATGTTTGTTTAAATATTTGTGTATAGATTAATTTAAAGATTAGTTATAATTAAGTTTTATTAGTTTCGAATAATATGTATATATATATATATATATGAGAATAATTAATTATTTTTTTTTTTATGAAGAACCATTGTTACTACTTAATATTAACCACCTTGAATTAAGCTATTTAAGATTTTAAATTACATTATAATAACTATAATATTCAAGTGATATTAATAATTAGAATTGATTCTATTTAGAATACAGACTGGTGTGAAGAGTGGTGAAATGTTCATGTCTTACAAATCTATGTTTCAAGATGTAAGATCAGCGGTTGATTTTGTTCATCTTAAGGTAATGTTAAAGGAGTATTTCTACTTTTAAGATCAAATTAATTCATTAACAGACTTTTTATTGTTGTAGATAGCATGCATAGTGTTGGAATTCTTTTACTCATTTTTCTTTCTCTTGAGTCTCTTATTCTTTTTTTTTTAGCTTAAGTTTTTAAGTGTCTAATTTACCATTATTCCTCCAAATTGCCATGATAATATTGTTAGCATACGTAGGATGTTGTGTGAATAAAGTAATATCTCCTGGTGAAGCTCAAGATGCTTTACTTAACATCATCTATCTTTTTTGTTTAACAGATAATAGTAAAAATAGTTAATGCTCCTGATTAAAAGTTGTTTTCTTCTTATTATTATTATTGAAGATTACAAAATCGTGAAGAGCAAGTTTCATATCACAAGGTGGACTCTTCTCTCATTCTGAAATTACTACTTTTAGTAATACTACCCCCTCCTGCAAAAAATTCTGTGGGCTCCCATGTATGTAAATGAAAGGTTCAGCACTTGCATTTAGCATCTTCAAAAGTGTGATTTTTAAATCAATGGAATCTGGAGAAGCTTACTTCATGATATTAAAAATGTGTTCTTTACAAATGTTAAAAAAAAAAAAAGAAATCAAAGAAAACAGAAATTAGTCTATTTATGCTAATACAAACACAGTGATAAACATTTCTTAGTGATCTAATGAAGTAGAAGGTGTAATAAATCATGTATTATTTGGAATTAATGTAAATAATAATATTAAGGTAGAGGGGCTTTTACTAAGGAAGACACAGAAAGCAAATTTAAGTTTCATATGTTTATTAAATGTTGCATTATACAAGTGGTAAACCTTGTGGTGTACATGCAGAATTCAAAGAAAACTTCAGTCTTTTGCAAATAAATGTTTATGAAAATTTGAAGGTCCAGTGTTATATTGAATGAAGACCTGTAGTATGGGATTCTCCAGACAAATATTAATACAGAGATCAGAATATGAAAGTTTGGATGAACTGGTCACATTTTACATAATAAAAAAAATGGCAAAAACAACAGCAACAACCCTCCAGTGGAACCCAAGGGGCACAGAAAGAAGGAAGACCTCTAATGTCTTGCAAACATATTATGACTAAAACTGGGAGATGTAGCTGGAGTGATCTGTGACTTCTTGCCAGGGATCGTAAAGAATGGAAATGATTGATAACCGATCTACACTCCTAATATGAAACAATGTGTATTATTATTGTTTTCATTTCCACTCCAGTATATATATATTTCTTTTTTTCTCTTTTTTTTAGGGTACACTGAAACAGGAGACTATTAATAACATGGATAAATATGTACTTAAGGATGAACGATTGCCAATGTTGCTAGCAAGGTATTTATTTTAACCTATCTTGAATTATGTAGTTCATTTGTCTTACAGTATTGTCAGAATTGCAGCATTATAAAAATCATGACTTGTAGATTTCTGATTTATTTATTTGAATTAATATAATGAATTAAAAAAATAATAATAATAAAATGCACTTTTAACTTTTACAGCTTAGAAAATGCTATTGTCAGATGGTATATAAAAAAGTGATGCATGGAAACCATTCGATCCATATAGACAATATAAGTAACAAGTAAAAGTGTGGCAGTAGCTTTAATGATTAGTTTATAAGTTTCTTATAATTTATTTCTGGAACATATCTTTGTACATTGTTCCATCAGTCCTTATTTAAAATCATTAATATAGATGGATATATTATTGAAATAAGCTAATTTAAATTACTAAAATAGTGTTTTGAAATGTGCTCTATTGACAGCTTTGTCTTTTTCTTTACTCCCTTGCCTTAGCTTCAGGTTTTAATGAGAAAAATGACCACTATTAGCTTTGGTACAGATGCAGAGAGGGATTTTTTTTTTTTTAATCATGCAGATATGTTGACGGATTTACAAAATAACATCACTCATGTCTATAAAGTATATCTGAACACTTTACTAATAAAAACTAATTTTTTGCAGAATGCGGGAAAATGGAGCAAAAATTTTTCTCTTAACCAACAGTGATTATGCTTACACTGAAGTACGTATTTTAATCTTTGATTTTTTAAATGTAGATATTAGATAACAATTGTTGATGGTTCTTAGATTTATATATATATATATATAAAAGAAATCTTGTCTTATTCATAAAAAAACATTGTGATTATATCACTGATATGTAAGTAAATGTTATAAACTGTCAATTTATGAGTTAATTTGGAAAAAAAAAAAAAAACCAGTAACTTTAAGTTTGAAAGTTCACAGTGAAGTTTCCTCAATGCTTTATCTTAAATATACTTGGTATAATAATATTTGGAAATTTATGATCTTTTAAATTTTCAATTACTTTTGGCTAATATTTAATTATTATTAATCTTCTAATTAATTATCTTGATATCAGCAATGATTCATATTTTTGTTGTAATATTAAGAAGAAGAAGAATAAAATTTTAAATAATCCAACAATTCAACCATTTAATATAATATTAAAAAGCCAATCCTTTAAAAGTTTATAAAAATAGATAAAAAAAAAAGTGTATTAACATGTCTCTAAATGATAAGAATATAATTTATTTGCTTTAACAAAAGTGGAAGAGATTTCATTGATAGTAGAAATTTGCACAAGAAATCACACAACATCGTTAAGCACTACCATTATCATTTGGCCAAATCATATGGGCATAAGTTTTCATAATAGTTTTGATCATTGACATTCTTTGATCATATGATTTGCTTAGTCAATATTTTCAACACCAGTTTCATCATAGAACAGCCTATGAACTTGCTGTAAATTTCAGTGAATTTTAATTAAAGATCATAAGTGAGCACCAGTCATGCATGGCACAATAGTAACTTGATAGTAAACAAACAGAAGAAACCCATTCAGGGGCAATGAAGTAGCAATGCCATTTTTGCTACCTGTTTGACTGAATCCAAGATTATAATGAATTAAGTACAGTTAGGAGATTTATTTTTTCCAAAACAAACAATAATTTTACTGAAACAAATTCACTATGCATTAGAATATGCAGATGTGTGTATCTTAAGACATATTTTTATTGAAACATCACCAGGTTTACAATGATCTGAGGGATTCTTTGTCAGTCCTTAAAAATTTACAATTTGCATTCACATACACTCTTCCACTTCTAAAATACAATGTTCATGCAGTTTGAAATAGGTTGAGAACTTGCTAAAAATCATTTAGTATTCTATGGAAATTCGGTTTGTTAAAGATATCTTTAATCTAACAAGAACTACAAATCAGAAGTTTTGGATCTCCATTGCTGATTGGTTCTTCAGTTTTAAAAGGCATTAAAAAGCATTTCCAATCACATGAAACATTTCTCATGTATTCCACGGGATTTAGCCTGAGCTTTCTGTTAGAGATGTGCAAATGAGGTGTTTGTAATGCTGATGCCAATATGAACAGTTCTCCTAAATGCTCCTACAATGTAAAGAACACAAACATAATATCCAGGATATTCACTGCAGAATGATTCTAAGTAAAACAACTAATGTTTCAATCCAAATTAATGAAAAACTAGCCAACTTTCATTAAATTTGGCCAACATTCAGTAAATATTCAGAAAAAAAATGTTGAAACACATTTAAAAAAAAGGAAAAACTTGCAGTTCTAGTTCTTAATCACGATGAAGTTCACTATCAGTGAATATGGCTCCTTTGAATTCTTAATTAGCTTAATTTCATAATGTAGCATGAGTACAACTTAAGCGTAAATGAATACACCACCACGAATAATGAAGTAATGTTTTAAATTACAGCAAGATTGCATCAGTTTAGATTATTTTTCAAGTTCTTACCTCGATATAAACAGTGTTAACATACATAAATTTGAATATTTATTTGAACTTAACATCTGAACACTTAACCTTAACAATGACCATGTATTCAAGCTGGCAACATTTAGTTTCATGAGAAGTAATAATTTAGGATTTCTTTATGAATTATTTTTGAAGTGTTTACTAAAATGTTTTTGTTATTCAAAGTAGAAGATAAATAATTTGCAATTAGGGATGTGATTTTTTTGCAAATAACAGTAAATACAAAATGTCCTTAAAAGTTATGTACTCCTGTATGTTTGTATTTCATAAGCATTTAATTGCTTTTATTAGATTTAGAATCTATGACAATATAGAGAATGATTTCAAAAGCAAAAGAAATTATTGCAGTACATCCATGAAATAATGTGCAGACTTTCTAAAAGATCAAATCAAGCTTTTTGAGGTGAAACCTCAACATAGATAAGTATATGAAGTGTCTGTTTGTTGATAAATTAGATTTAATTTTAATTGACAACAATGATAAGTTTCATTTTTAGCCATTTATGGCGATTGTACTTTCTCTTCACTTTTCACTACAAACAAAAGTAGCGAGTGTAATTAATGAGTTTATTTGTTATTACCTAGTTGTAGATTTTGATAATATTTATTATTAACTGCAAAATTATGTTTTTTAATTATTTTGGACCAAATGCTCAATATTTTCATGGAGAGAGTTTCAAATTACTCATCTAAATTATTCTAAAATGCTAAGTGCTAAGGAAAATGATCATATTTAAAATATGGTCATAAGAATAAAATAAGAATGACTTTAGAAAATGACAATTACAATAAATGTCTTACCATGATTGATATGTTTCAGTTCTTCATCTAATTGACTGTCTTATACAATTTGCTTGAGGAAAGTAGCAATGCTAAATCCTGGCACAGATGCTCATGTGATCTTGTCTAATTGCTACCAACAGTCAGCTACTGATAATTGGGAGAGGCTGTATAACTTACAAAACAGATGATTTAGATCACATTCACTAGCCATCAGCAAGCTATTAAGTCATTAATACAGATATGCAGAGAGGCAAAAGCAAAGAGATTTAAATAGCTTATATATTTTTTATTTTCTTTTAACTTATGATATTTAAAATTGCTGTTTATTTATTTTAACTACGGTATTTCATCTTTGCAAAAGAAAGTAAATAGAATAACTTTAATTGGTCTCCCTACCAACTGTGTGAATGGTGAATCTACAGACTTATAGTGACTGGTTTGCTTTAATTATAATCTCAAAATCTTTTGCATTTGCAGTCCTTCGCTTTTACGATGAACAATTGGCAAAGGTCTTATTATACTTTTTATTTGGGGGGGGGGGGATACCCTCCCCAAGGTTTCTTAAGTTCCCATTAAATTTTCTTAGCAATTGGATGTGAAATAAACCTAGATAATTGTTACTTACAAATCCATTAAATCGCAATCCCCAGGCTATCATTATTTAAGGTTTAAGGTTACTTCATAGTTGATTTTTATTAGCTTTTTTTTGTATGTGCTGTCATTTAACAGTATTTAAAAAAAAAAAAAATCAGATTTAGAAGAAATGCTTTGTCAAGTTTTGTCATGTTAAGTATAAATAAAGAAGTTGAAGAAATTTAAGTTTATATTAGCCTTTTCCACAACATAAATGATAAATATTTAAATAAAGCAGCATGATTAGTTTAAACTTGTCAAATGAAATGCATATGTAATTTTTATTATTTTTTTCTTTTTTAACAGAAAATTATGTCCTATTTGTTTGATTTTCCAACAGATGTAAGTAATAACCATGTAAGATTTATAATAATTACAATTTCTTTAACATTGTTTTATATGTGTGTGTAAGTATTTTTTGTTTTGTTTTTCTGAAAAAAAGGCTTTCTGGTACTTACCATCCTACCTAGGAATAAACATAAAATTAGTACCCTACATCATAGCAGTTTTCAAATTGGCATGAAAACACTAGCACTACCATATTCATGTGAACATTCTTTGCTCTTTGCAATATTAATACTGTTGCTAAATTTCAGGATTTTTTTTTTTTTTAGTTAAAAAGTTTACCAGTATGCATACCAGATCATATCATTAGAAAAAAAAAAAAAAAGCCCTGTATATATAGTATTGCTGGAAATGAAGTATACTAAACATATAGTGCCATAAAGAGTGAGACAACTAGTTCTCTGTACCTTTCTTGCTTGACAGTAATATGTCTACCATTCACATCTTCCAAAAAATAGGGTCCATTTACACCAGAAATGACACACCCACACAGTAACCTTGTCAGAGTGTAGAGGATGATCAAGCACCTCCATTGGCCATTCAAATCCAAGAAATCTGGTCATTTATTTGTTCACATAACTGCCTGAGGTGACCTGATATTCATCAGAAAACCAAATATGGGACAGAAAATGTTCATCTTGCGTGCAAGCACAGAATAATCGCCTTATAACTTATCGGGGTTGCATAACTTATGGATACCTGCATATGATATAAAATGCTCCCAATTCATGAACAAGTGTCTGCATAGACATCCTCTTCCTTCATAGCAAGTTCTTTAGCAATAACTGCTGACTTTTCTTTGGTGAAAGCAAATTCTTATTAAGCACAATCCCCGCATGCTCATTGTCTGTGGACTTGCTTTTTCATCCACTGCAATTTTTTTTCTGACACACAACAGATCCTGTCTGCCTAAATTTTTTAACCAACAACAACACTGTTTATTGCATTGGTGGGATTTTGTGGAACTCTTCTTCGAAAAGTTGAAAAACATAATTCGCACTGGATCCCTCGGAATGGCCAATTCCATATGAGCAAAAATAATACTTCACAATAAAAGCCTTTTCTTCAGTATTTAAGAGCCATTATGTATCACTGTGCAATACAACCCTTCTCTTCATGAACCAAGGTCACACTGCATCTTTGTCACATCACCCTCCTGGCAATAAGAACATTGTACAGTGCTACCACCTTTGGGTAAACAGTGGAACCTCGAACTTCGAACACAGGAGTCTCCATACTGTGGATTCCAAATGAAAGAAGGGTAATTTGCCTTCCAGTGAACAGTAACATCCCTTTTACCATTATTATTGATTGATTATTATACACTATTTTTATGCATGTATTATAAATAAAAATATTCAGTTATTGAAATTAAATATGTTTATTCTATCATTATTTACCAATATGATGTTTTGAAATAGGCACTATATATACTTCAAATAGGTTTTGAAATATATATAAAATTAAAAAAAAAAAAAAAAAAAATTTTAAGTTCTCCATTTTCATTGTTAATAATAATAGTAAACTAATGAATATAAGTTAAAAGATGTTTTTCACATTTTTAGTTCCAGGAGACAGTTTGACTTTCAAGTTAAATTTCCCCAAAAGAAATGATATAAATTGAATTAATTCGTTCAGACACCCAAAATTTTACCCAATATAAAACATTTTAAGTGCCTATTTCAAAAGATCATATTGGTAAATAATGATAAATTAAGCATATTTAATTTTAATAAGTAAATGTTTTTATTTATAATAGTACATACATACATAAAAATATTGTATAATAATCAATAATAATAGTAGGAGGGCTATTAATATTCACTGGAAGGTGAATTACCCTACTTTCATCTGGAATCCACTAGTTGAGAGTTGTAATTATCATCCCTTGATTTTTCTATTTTTTTTTGTTTGAGTTTCAAATCGGATTTTCCTCGAAATTTTCATTAGTTTCAAGTTGTACAAACATAAATCTGTTCAAAGTTCGAGGGTCCACTGTACTTTATTTCCGGCCATAGTGTGTGTGTGTCTGTCTGTATATATATCTAAATAATTAAAAAAAAACATATTTTTAAGTTCTCCATTTCATTGTTAATAATAATAGTAAACTAATAAATATAAGTTAAAAGATGTTTTTCACCTTTTTAGTTAATGATAAATATTTACTTATTGTTTATTGTATTATTACTCTGAATTTAGATTTAATTGTAATTAGTCTTTCTATTCAAATCTAGAATGGTGAACCTAATAGGAAATGGAAGGACTATTTTGAATATATAGTTGTTGATGCTCGCAAACCGCTATTTTTTGAAGATGGAACGATACTTCGCAAAGTTGATACAGTAAGTAATGAAACAGTTGCCATTATCTTATAATTTTACATAAAATGAAAATAAATTCTGACTTGAAATCATTTTTTTTTTTTTTTTTTTTCAAATTTAGGTTTCTGGAGGTTTGAAAATTGGATCTCATATGGGACCACTTGTTCCTGGTCAAGTTTATTCAGGAGGTTAGATCTTAAATACTCATTTCAGTGAATAAATAAAGAAAATCAATCAATAAAGAAAGAAAGAAAGAAAGAAAAATGTCAATATAATTAATGTTGATGTTTATTTTTTTTTTCTTCTGTAGGCAGCTGTGATGTTTTCACTGAATTAATAGGTGCCAAAGGAAAAGATGTTTTATATATAGGTGATCACATTTTTGGTGATATCCTCAAATCAAAAAAGATTCGAGGATGGAGAACTTTTCTTATTGTGCCTGAACTCAATCAAGAACTTCATGTCTGGACAGACAGATGTGAATTCTACCATCGTCTTCAAGCTTTAGAAGTAATCCTTGGCGATGCTTATAAGTAATTCTGATTATTTGTTTTATCACTTAAAATTGAAAAAAAATAAATAAATACAAATTATATTTAATATTAGAAGCACAGTGTGGAATTAATAAATTTAATTAATTAATTAATAAATCATACTATAAAGTTAGTATGATCAACTTACTGTAATTGAGGAATCTTCATCAGAGTTTATAAATATAAAAATTGATGTAATAATAGTTTTTCTTTTAAGGACAAGATTTATAATAACCTTATTGCTTAAATTTTTATTTTATTATATCCTAGGAATTTGGACAGTAGCTGTAAAGACAAGCCAGATATAAGCAAGATAAATCAAGCCATAAGGGTATGATTCATAGATTATAAAAAAAAATTAACGATCTTGAAATCATTTTTATCACTTTTGTAAAACTACTGCCTGTATTCTTTGGCTAAACAGTCATGCAGAGAGAAACATGATCATAAGCACATAAATCATGTTATATAAAAAATATTATCTGTATTGTGCATTTTGAGTTCCTGTATACAAGGTCACCAGACAAAAAAAAAATATACAATCAGCAGCCTACAGTAGTCTTTCATTTATTACATGTAATATCTTGCTTCTTTTTTTTTTTTTTCTTTTTATAAATTATAAAAAGATATCCTACTTGGTGTGGGGACACCTTTAGTCATTGAATATTGGTAAAGGTAGGTGTTTCCCCTTAAAGCCTCTGTTGTTGGACCTTGGGTATAGAATCTCACATTTTTTTGACCAATTGGAACCATTGCCTGTTTTAACATTTGGGAAAGAATCCTGGTACGTTTTGTATAGGAGGCTTGGTGAAGCCTACCATCTGGAGAATAAAAATAATGTAGAAAAAAATTCCCCAACCTTCTTTGGGGACTGAACCAGATTCCTCCAGTCCACAGTCAAGTGTCTGTAACTCTGAGCTACTAGATTGACAATCATTAAATGCAGTTGCTGTAAATTCTAACCACTCCTCCAATAATAACATACAGACATAACTCAAGTAGACTATTAGATATTTTTTTAAGTATTTTATCTACTGTTCAACACAATTGCAAATATTTCAGTTGGATTAAAACTAATGAATATTTAATCCATTCATTTAGTGTGTCCCATTATTACGTCATTCTTCTTGTGCCAGTTTTAACCTGAGCACCTTGCTGTTCGACAACTGTAGTGTATGACTTATCTTCAGATTGAGTCTTCTATCAAAGAAAGCTTTTCTAAAGTTTGAAGGAACATCAAACATCTCTCCAAGATACAGGATGAGTGGAAATCATCAAGATGGTGGTTATTGAGATGTCTTCATATTGAACATACAGACTCATACACAAGTATCTATTGCTGCAAGAACAACCTCTATTGTGTTTTAAGGTGTAATGTAATTTTATCAGTGCAGCATTTTTTTTTTATACTATTCTTTACATTTTTCAAATGAATTTTTTGCTTTTTACCACGCTGCCTTTTTTTATTATCCTTCCTTGATTCTGATTACTTTACATAATAATCTTTAATTATTGACAAAGGGAAAATATCACCTTTACCAGGAGAGGATGAGGGAGAAGATGTTTGATTTCCTGGCCTTTTAACTTAAATTTTAATTTGCTTGACATAGTTTCTATAGTTAAGAACCATTTAACCTTATCTTCTTTTATTTTTAGGAAGTAACACATGAAATGGATATGTCTTATGGAATGTTGGGCAGCTTATTTCGCAGTGGTAAGTATTGTTTTTTAGTAAAAGCAATTATGTATATTTTTTTTATTCAAAAACTGTTGCAGCAGCTTCTTTTTCTCTCTTTTTTTTTGGAATAACATACTTTACGGAGCTAATTAAATTTGTTAATCAGAATTTTCCTTGCTGCTTCCAAATAGTGTTCAGGAGTAACAATTATCTAAATTCCTTCCATGGAAAGTTTTCTTTTTCTGCTGATATTATTAAAGTGATAAGTTTTACAAATAAAAAGGAAAGGAGTTTTGTTTTTTTAACTAGCTAAGAAATTTCATTAAAAGGAGTTTGAAGGCATAAGAAAATAAAGGCTTCAGGGAGGTGAGAAGCACCTTGCACTAATGTTATTGGGAGAGTATACAATGGTAAAGGTAATAGAAGCTAACAATCGGCAGTTTTAAGAATGAAACGATCCAGATGTAGAGGGGTCCAACTGGCGGAAAATAAAAAAAAATCTGATGTAGGCAGCTAATAGCAAATATTTGATAGAAAACATACTCAAAGTCTTAAAATTTGGTTGACAATTGGTTGAAGAGCAGAATGGATTGTAGAATGAATTGAAACGAGTGGGTGGCGAGTTGCAAGATATAGGTTGAGTTGATAGATTCCTTTAATAACTGATATAAGCACATTAGTTGTTTCTGGCATGACTGTAAAAGTTGTAGCATTTTCTGGCAGTAAGCTGCATATTGCTATTGGAAATAATTTCCCATGTTCTGCTTAAGTGTCTGAAGAATTGATAATTTCCAAGAGATGGGATCTATGCAATAGATAGTCTCTAATACTTATTGCTATAGACTGCGCAATTATTATAGTGCTTGTAAGTGGTAATTAGTTTTCTTTTTTCTTTTAATCCTGGCCTCTACTTTTTAACTCAGTTTGTACTAAAATCAGTGGGAAGCTCAGTTTAGGTAGTCAATTCTATCATTGAATTTTTATGTTGGACAAAGAGCAGAACACTCACAAAAGGAAAGGTAGAAGGCATAAATTTATGAGTTACAGGGAGGCACCTGTAAGCCCAGCATTGGCTCTGGTTCACCCCTTTTTTTCTCTGACATATGAAGGGATGTTAAAAATATTAGACAACCTATAATATGTAAGACAATATAACTACCATATCAGTATAAAAATCTGCCACAAATTAAAAGTGATTTCATAGATGAAAATTAGTTTGGTTCCAATCCCTAAAGTAAGTGTAATTGTTCAATCCAGTCTTTATCAGATTTTTAACTTGTTTTGGGTTTTTCGAACCCCTCTGTCTCCTGCACTGGAGAAGTTGTCTTTTAAGGTTTTATTTGTTTTAATAATTGTAAGTCATTATTTTCTCAAAACTGTATTTATTTATTTATTTATTTATTTATTTTATTTCACTTACTATTAGTTTAGTTAAATATTAAGATTAAATTCACTTGAGATGAAAAAGGGGAAACTATAAACATGCACAGTCATTGGCATTCTCTCCTTGAGCTGTAATCGACAGTAATCTGGGACAGCTGTTCTGTCTTCATCAGCTATCCAGATTCCAGATAGTTCCAGACATGAAAGCAAATGACTTCATTTTGCAGATTCCCCTTTTTTCCATGTTGCATTATGTACATATTAAACTTTCCTCTTTGTAAATTCACTGTGCTATAAGTAATTATAAAAATACTGCATTACAAGTATTTGACTTTTAAGAAAATTTGTAGTAATAGAATAAAAATAATTGCTGTTTATTTAATTTTTTTTTAATCAAAAAAAGTATTTTGCGCTGAAAACTTAAAATTACTTTTATTGTTTCAGGCTCAAGGCAGACATTTTTTGCAAGTCAGTTAATTCGTTACGCTGATCTCTATTCTGGATCTTTTCTGAATCTCTTATATTACCCTTTCAGTTACATGTTCAGAGCACCTCCAATGTTGGTAAGTATTTTAGTAATGACATTTTGTTGTTTTATTTCTCAAGAAGTGTAGATTTCTAAGTTTTCAAAAAGTACTGAAGAAAGACATTCACTTTTAAAATTTTATTATATAATGTTTGGAAAATTAATTGTTTTCTTCTAAAAGGGAACTTCTAAAATGGAAACAATGGAAGTAAATTAAATATATGGACATAATAATTGCAGTACATTGCAAGAAGAAAGCAAAAATAACAGAACTGGGAAATATAAAATGGGATATAGTGACTATGTGAAACAAAGAGAAAAAGGGAAGAACTGATTCACCCAAAGAGAGGACATCAACTATATAATTTATGCAGGTGAATCTAAAGAGCATTATGATAGGATTACACATAAACAAACAAATTAAAAACAGAATTATCAAAATAAAGCCAATAAGCAGTAGAATAATAGAATTGACACTGAAAATAAACAAGAGATGCAGCTTCAAATTAATTCAAGTTTATGCACTTACCTCCCAATCAACTGAAGACAAAATAGAACAATTCTATGAAGAACTGGACGACACAATTAACAAAAACAAAGAGTACTTATAGCATCATAATGGGATATTTTAATACAAAGATAGAGAAAAGATGACAATACACTGAGACTATTGGGAAACATGGAATTGGCCAACAAATGAAAGAGGTGAATTGCTAACATATTTTGCAAGTAACCATAATCTGTTCATAATGAACACCTTTTTTTAAAAAAGAAATATCAGCTAAAAACAAATCATGGCAGTTGCAGAAAAAGATGGAGCAATTACGAGAAATAGCAAAAAAGATAATCAGAAGAATATAAGAATGCTATACAGAACTTTTTCAATATAGGTAGTTTTCTTGTGAGCATGAAAATATTGGGTCATGAAACAATGCATTAAATTAGGTTCTAATTAAGCTCATGTTCTTTATAATTTCAGTTGAGGATTTTTAACTGATAAAGTATTTTACAAAAAAAAGGCCAAATTTAATTTTTTGAAAATCTGAATGGGAAGCATTTATGAAAATAATGATGTTCTTAGGCTCCATACCTATTTGTGTCAAAATTCAACGAAGAAGACAAGATAGCTGCAAGTCTAATGATAAATTTTAGCTAACGAGATAAATAATTTTTTGAGGCACTTCAATTACTTATGGATAAATATACAAAATCCTTGTTTTTACTTTAAAAAATTTGCATTCGAAAGTAAACCATTTTATCCCCATTTTAATGCACATTGAAGAATATTGCAAAGGCTGATTAAATCTGCATACATTGATAGCTAAGCTTGTATAAATATAATGAAAAGTAACTTGCCATTATATATTATTTTAATTTTTTAAAAGACGACACTTCAACAAAAGTAATTGTGGCCATATTGCAAAACAGGCATTAGAATGGAATCTCAAGGCTCAGGAGGTGTTGGTTGAGCTAAGGTCATTTGGAGAAGAACTTATGAATGTAAAGGAGATAGGAATGATATGGGATGAAATCAAAGACACCTGACAGAATTGTATCTTACGGAAAAATGTTATTTATGCCGTATGATCCAACTATGGGCTCAAGGATTTTATATATCAATGTATGTGTTCCCAGTTCAGTCAATCTGTCCAACAGCAGCATGACACCATGGGATATCCAAACCTGATTTGAATTTAAGGATAGCAAATAATTTCCTATCTCACTAATGTTTCGAAAAAAATAAAGAACTAAATGTTCATGCTGCAGATATTCCCTTTATACAATCTTTGATTACCCTTTCAGCTGTGGTAAGTCCTTATTATCCACTGATTCTGATCCTGAGGATTTGCTTGACTGCTTCTATAAAGTGTTATCCATTCACCATACATGTGGTTTCTTCTTGCCCATTTGCAGTAGCGAAAAAAAATCCTGAGAGGACATTCGACAGCGTCGACATGTGCTCCACCGATGGAGGTTGAGATTTTGTTCTCTAGACTTCTTTTATGCATGATTTTGTATTAAACATAAGCGGT
Source organism: Thereuonema tuberculata (assembly GCA_023159025.1). Classification (NCBI taxonomy): domain Eukaryota; kingdom Metazoa; phylum Arthropoda; class Chilopoda; order Scutigeromorpha; family Scutigeridae; genus Thereuonema; species Thereuonema tuberculata. The sequence goes on from JAFIDM010000001.1 coordinate 65,576,373, forward strand.
TACCTTTATAAAATATGTACTGTAGCATGGGAAGTGTTCTTTACAAGTGTAATACAGGAAATGATGAGTTAATGAGCAGTGAAAGTATTTTAGTAAAGAGGGTCCTCGGAACCTAACCTCATTTTCCCTATAGGATCCCTATTTCAGTACCTGCAGTTTTCCTTGCTGCAGGATTTTCCAGGAGGAATTGACTGGTAAACTAACATGTTTTTCAGATAGGATACTATTGCAATTACACAATTTCTATGAATTCAAGTTTCCCAATGAATAGCTTGGATAACAAGAAATAGACATTCTGGAATGCTGTTCTTTTTCTTCACCTTTTATTTTTATTGTTTGGATCACTGAAATTGATTGATTATTTGAATAACCTATGAATCTGTCAATACTTATGAATGGAGAAGGCTTAACATGCATTAATGAAATAAAAGAAAGAAAATGGAATAAAATGTGCACTTACTTGACAAAAATAAAATTGGAAGGCTACTGTTAAATGATGCTACTGTTGGAAGGCATCATTACATAAATCCATCTTGTGTTGTCCTCTGTTTGTGCTGTTCCCTAAAGATCGCGTATGCAAAACTGATCGATAGTTCTCCATTTTTATTTTTATCAAGTAAGTGTGTTTTATTTTCACTTTCATTTCTTTATTCAATAAATATATGTTCTGAAATGTAGGAAACAATCAACAAATGCCTCAGTAGGTTCATACATCAAAGATGAAAAAGGATTGTAAACATTTATATGTTGACAGTGAATTCATTTGGAATGTTATCTTGTTTTATATTTTTGTTTGTTAGTTTTGTAATAAAATTGATAAATTTATTACTATTTTAATATGTAATTTTTCAGGGTAGTAATTGTAATTTTAAATATCTACATAATTTTGATTGGATATTAAATGGATACAAAGTTATGTATGATGAAGCAAGGATAAATTGGCATTTATTTTCAAGAAAAATCAATAGTCTTTGAATTGGATTTTTACAAATTCGACATTTCTGTCTGACTATATATATATATATATATATATATATATATATATATTGCTAATTTATTATAAATTCAAAATTTCAAATTGATTTTAGTTAATTTAGTTTAGAATATCGTAGTAAATTGATAATTGTTGAAAGTTTTATTTTAAAACTTTTAACATTACTTGTTCAGTAGTTAGGGGATTTTTACTTAATATAATTTTAAAAGGTTTACTTTTAAATTCTCAGTGCATTGGTGACTGTATTAAGACTACATAGGTTAGTAATTTTAGAAGTTTCAGTTGAAGCACCTTAAAGCAGTGATAATAAAGATTTGAAAGTTAGAATTTCAATCCTTTAATCTCAGATGATCAGATATATGTCATGTGATGTTGAAAGTCAAAAAGTAATAAAAATTAAAAATGAATGGAGCAACCATTCAATGTAGAATTGTTAGGCAATAGAGATGTTTTTAATAATTTCCAAACAATTGATTTCAGATGCCTCATGAGTCTACTGTGGCCCACGAACAATCCTTTGTCCTGGAGAGTCCCATTGCCTCAAGATCTAGAGCCAGTAGTGTGATAACAGAAGTTGAAATCAGTTCGGCCAAGAAAGGAAAAATCCTCGAGCGCATGAACAGTTTGATTCCTCATCTTCGTGCAGACACACCAAAGAAATTGACACATGCTCATGATGAAGATGACTCAGAAGATGACAGCGACAAATCCTAAAGTATTACAAATATATGTACAGTTTTTTAAAGAGGATTCACAGGCATTTTAGCATCAAGAGCACAAAGATCATTTCATTTGTGCAAAATTAAAAAATATTACGGTACCTTACAATAAGTTACTCTAGTAGTTTATCTTCAAATTCCATCTTATATAAAGACACCTATAACTAATCAGTTTTATGTTTTCCTTGTATTTTGTCAAATGATTAGAAACTATTACAAAAACAAAATAGAATTTAAATCCAAAATTCAACTTTTTATTATTATTAATTTTTTTGTGTTATCATATTAATGTTACTGAATCTCAGAATCTTCAACATCTCTTAAATTTACTATCTCAGAAGTAATATGTACTTAAATAATAATAATAATAATGTACTCTGAAATCAAGCCACTCAATTTATTCTTACGATATTACTTATTGGTAAACCATAATATCCGAATGAAATAAAATGCTGCCTCATTAACATTCATTTAGATTTCTAAATGACCTATTTGTAGGAATTAATGTTCCTTGAGGAACAACCAAATGAAGCAAAAAAAGAAAAATATAGATAAAATATTTTTGATTATAGCAATTTTGGTTTTTTCAAATATATATAGAAAAGAGTTTAAATTCAGTTCCTTTGTAAATATATAGCTAAATTATTTATTCTTAGATTTCTTTTTCTTTGTTTGTTATTAGTACAGAAAATTTTCAGCTAGTCATTAACATGTAAATAAAGTTCTGGAATATAGTTTAGCATTTATACTTAATGAGCAAAACTGTCAAATTATTTAAAGTTTTAAATAGAAATAAGTTTTTCAAATTATTTGATATATTTTGTATCTTAAATCATGCTCAATTAAGCTCAAAGCATTTTATCTCTGATTTATTTAGAAGTGTTTCTATAGAATTCTTGTTCTGTAATATATCCAAATTATTGAAATAATATCAGGACTAATATTGTAATGTTTTGGAAGAAAAATTCATTTCATATATTTCAGTGATATTTTGATATAGGGCTTTATGCCTTCTTCTAAGAATTAAACAATATGTATATTCCTCTGTTTGGATAAACAGTTGCAACAATTAGGTAATAATGCTGTGAAGTTTCAGAAAGAAATCGGGGAGTGGGGAGATGGAGATTGTGTTTCTCATATTAATTCTGTGATAGAAATGATTGTCTATTTATGAATAATCCCATGTGCTTCATATTTAGTTGAATTTTCGATAACTTAATACTCTTTCATACTTACTTGTTTGAAATAATTACAAATATTAATTGAAATGACAGTCAAAGTAATTTTACTGAAATATGTAAAAGAAAACATCATTTGAAATTTGATTTTTTTTGCTTAATTACATAATTAAAATTTCAGTATAAACTATATATTCCAATAAACAATTAAACATCCAATCATCAGAAATGTTACTGAACTTTTAGCAGCATTTGCAGATGTTAAAATACTATTCGGTTTGTTGAAGCTTTGATCTTGTTCACTACTGAATAGTACATAATTTGTATTATGATTTTCCCTCACTATAGAAACCAGGTGAGAGTAAAAATTAAGTAACTACTTGAAATTGACTCTAAAACGACTTGATACATTAATGGTGGGTTTGTCTTAATGTATGTATCTGAGTGACTTGTTCAATGCTAAAAGTAGGTATTGCTTTGATATCTGGAAATACTGAATCAGTGTTGGCACATGGGTAAACACAAGGTAATGTCTCTTATATATATATATATATTACTTGCTCTTTTTATGAGAACTGTTATAAAAATAAACTGAAATTGCCAGAAAAAACAAACTTAAATTTGATGAAGGAGACACTGATATCTGTTCTCACTAAAAATTTGTGCAAATACTAAATTAAATAAAAATTCTGAAATTAATTTTCTAACTAATCTTAAAATAGTTTTATGTATGTGTTAAATAATTTGATATAACATTTCATTCAATTATAAAGTAGCAGTTTACAAAAAAAAAAATTACTTTTACTGATTTACACAAATATCATAAAATGACTTGAGAATTTTTTCGTTACTTTTTATATACAGTAATGAAAAAAGATATACTGTGCTAAAAGAAGCATCTTTAATGTCATACAGTTTTGATTAGGAAATTGTATTAATTTATTCTAAGAAAATAATTGAACTAAGATATGACAGAAAGTCTATATATAGTAAAGAAAATCTATTGTTTCATGTTATTATTTTGAAATTTTTTAACTTTTCTTATTATACAGTTTATAGTTTCAATAAATTGGATTTTTCTTTGTATTTTATTCATATTTTAGTATATAAATTACTTTAAATTTATTTTGTAATACAGTTTACCTGCTTTAATTTCAAATTAGAAATGGTTTTAATTCACCAAGTTAAAACATCCTTACAGCTTAGGTTTTTAACAATGTTAGAAGTTTGTGAAACCACATAAACTGGAAGGTTTCCCAATCTTCATTACAATTTCAATTACAGTATTGGGCAAAACAAACACTATTGAAAGACAGAAACCAAGAGTGGGAAGAGTAAATATAATTAAATATCAGTACATAGTACAGGAATGCCCTAAGCATTATCCATCCAAGGCTTACAATATATCCTAATTGTTTGCTATTATATCAGACAAGTTCCAGCAAATTTTCCACCTTGAGATGACATTGCCAGGAAAATTTTCATGAAGAAACTGCCACAACCGTATGACAGTCAAGCGCCTCTTCCAAGAGACAGCCATGATTCTCTTTTGTTGTTAATGTCCGTGGCTTTCCTGTGCACCCTTGATGCTGTGTCTGCACACTGCCTGTCCATCGGAATTTTTGAATGACCCCAAGAATCACACTGTCATTTGGGGCATGTTTCCGAAAAATAAGCTAAAACTGCTTCTTGACTTACACTACGCTAGATCTGTCTTTTCGTCCTGGATCATATGAACTGTTGTAATATTCGACTAAAAATATCTTTTCTTCTGTGCTCTGAACCATTATTATCTTGACTGATTTAACACCTAATACTGGTTACCGTACAGATTATATTCCAATAGACTGTGATTTTCGCGGCACGCCTTCTTTTTGCATAGGGATGTGGAATATTTTGCTACTGTTTCTTTTGCCCAATACTGTAAATGCTTTTCTCATAACATAGCAACAAAATCAAAAACTTATCTCTTTATTAGTTCTTGTTCATTCAAACACAGAATTTAGTTGGCTAATATTTAAGAATATGTTTTTGGGAAGATACACTTTTTAATTACTTTCAAAAATATTGTTAAGAACAGAATGAAAAGTGTGGAGGTGTTTGTTGACTTATGGCCATTTGACTTGCAACCATTCGTACTTACGACCAAGGGCCCACAAATAAAGAAGTTTAAAAATTTTAAAAAAAAAAAGTGTGCAATTAATTTAAATGGAATCTTGCATAATGAATATGAAAAAAAGTATAAAAACAGTAGCTAAGACGAAAGAAAAAAGTTTTATGAATTTTGACTGTAATGTACATCATGGTACTGTACAGTAGCTGTGTCTACAGAAACAATCGCTGCTTTCACTAAGGAAACTACAACACCAAAGTCATGGTAAGTACAGATACAGACAGACCTGTCTAAATCAAACCTGTTTATCTCGAAATTTCTGAAATTCCCTACATTTACAATCTAAATTCAATGTATTTTCCATGTTTACCTCAAAAAAATTTCCTTCAAAATCTCTGTATCTCGAATTTCGGATAGTGTAAATTACAAAAATCGATGTCCAAAGACCACCCTTCTTTGCTGAAGAGCATACCAATGCACCTAAAGTGCACTGAACTGCATTGAACAACAAAAGAAGCAGAGAAGGCCGTCTTTTCTTGAATCTCAGGAAAATGTTGGCCACGAGGGATTCACAGCTCTTGCTAACCTTAGAAGGCTAATAGAAACAAAGAAAGTTAAACGTCCAAAGTCTTTGAAAGACTTTTTATTGTTAAAGGTATGTATGTATGTTAAAAAAATGTTATGGATGTATGTATAATTAATCTGCGATCATACCACTAATTTTCTACAACAAAAGCAATTAAAACGTTTTTTAATTGACCACATAAACTTCATAACTCGAAACCTCTTTTTTTCCTTTCCCGTGAGATTCGAGATGGACAGGTTCGACTGTACTATACTACATATGTCCTCTCCTACTATTATTACCACTGCATTACAGTTAGTTGAATTATTTTTGCATGTAACATGTTAAAAGTTTTAATTGCATATGTTTGACAGTATTGTACCTATACTGTATAATTGACCTCTCACCTATGTACGACCTTCTGGTTGTAAGTCAGCTCACACCTGTATCAGTTATCATCATAAAGACAAGATATTAGGAAAAAGTTAGAAATGAATTCCAAATTTTCATGTATTGTAATTCATGGTCAGACAAGGATAAAAATCACAATTTCATTTGAAAGATGTTGTTTGTAATTACTTTTTCAGTGATCATGATTTCCTGTAATAACAGTTTAGGAAGCATCTTGATCACAATGGATTTTATTTTAAATATTTTATTAAAGAAATGCATCAAAAATATAATAATTATTGGAGCATTTCTGTATATTAATGTTGTTTCTAAGATGAATCAAATTGTTGAAGAAATAAGAAATTTTAGAAAATATTCAACGTGCACCTAAAAATATAATAAAATCGCCAACTGTTAAAACACTATGTACAATTAAAATTAGATCACACTGTAAATCACTAGGTAAGTCCCCTTCTTATTATGACTCTTTCTCAAGTGCGGCACCCACCCCCAACCTGTGTTCCCAAAATCTAATCCTCCTCTCTTGGATGCGTTATTGTGACATTTGCTAAAGCAACTACGGTCCACACAACAAAATGTCATAGAACATTTTCGACTCAAAATGACCTTTGGAACCCGTATCTCTTCGCTTTGTCTATCATTTCCGAAACACCCTGTATATAGATAAAACCTCAACCTACCTCTAAAGTTTCATCAATTACAACATCCATTCCTGACAAAATGCTGCTTAATTATTTTTTACAAATATATCTATTTTTGGTTGAATTTTACCCAAGTGGTCGCCTATTCTGTTTCTTCATTGTTTACAAAATGGGAATTTACCAAAAGTTCAAGCCTATTTCTGCTGAGTGTTATATTTGATACTAGCTGAGTACCTGTTCCACTTTGTAAATACAAAAAAGAGTTGCTCTGATGTGGATGAGGAAGAAATTGAAATTGTGAGATCACTTCGAAACTCTTCCAGTTGCTACAAAAATCATGTGATAGGTACAAAGTAATGTTATATTTGAATTTTGTAACTCAAGATCCCTTACTTCCCACTTCTTTTTTCCTTCTCCACACCCGTATCACTTCACACCTTTCCCAGTTTGTAAAAAAAAAAAATCAAGTGATCATTACAAATCTATAGCCAACTCGAAAACCCCTTATTTTTTATCCTTAAACAATGCTTACCCATCCCTTCACTGTCCTCCCGTTTACACCCATAGTTCTAGTTTTGCCTCCCGGTTAATATGTGGTGTTGTTATGCACAACGGTGCACAACAATATTTTAGTTCCAATTGTTGCCTCCAGGTGGGTATGTGGTGATTTCAAGACAGTTTCAGATCATTTCCCCCCCCCCCCCCCCCCAAAAAAAAAAACAACTAAAAAGGTATTTTTTTATAATTTGTCTACAGTATGGAACTTACCCCCATGCCAATTTTCAAGTTTGTAGCATGTTGGGATGTATGCTAAACATTTGTCACAGATGCATACATACACAATTTTAACTTTTATGTTGTAGATTACAATTTTATATAAAGGACAAGTACTCCAATATCAAGCTGTGGTTCTCTTTCTGTCGTCTTATCTACATGATTCCTAAAAAAAGTATTTCCTCTTTGTTAGGTGGGGTCCATTTCTTGTGCCTGGCATGGGGTGATATTAATGTTTCTTATCATTGCTTTTCTGTGACTTATGCAGCATATATGTTAGTTTGCTCTTCCTGTAATTGAGTAACTTCATCATCCACAAATGCATAAAGGGCATCGATTGGTATAATGGTTGCTGGCAGATCTAACTGTATGCCGAATTTTCAATGAAAAGAAATTGCCAGGAGCTGCAAGTCCGACTGTGTTGGTCTAGATACATCCAACATTACCTCTTCTTTTTTGTCAGCTGCCTCTTCTAATTCCATGGCCTTCAATGCCATATGTAACTCATCACCGTTGAAACCAAGAGAGGTTCATAGGGTCTTTTATTGAATCATTATCGTCTTCACTTAAGTTTAAGCATAATTATATCCTAACCATATAATTCTTTTAACATTTTATCAGAGGTTAAACTTTTCTTTTCTGTTATCCACTATTTAAACTTAAAACATTTGAATACAAAAAAAAACATTTTTAGTCTTATTTGCATCAGATACATAATAACACTAATATTTGGTGACATGGCCCTTATATACATGGGAAGAAAAAAAATAGAAAATATACCATTTTTTCAGAACATTGGCAACTTTAAATTATAAAATCACACATTATGATTTTATAACTTAAAAAAAATAAAACAAGAAAGGCAAAATTATTGTTTTATTGGCATCACCTGATATTGGTAATGTGGCTCCTAAAAATCAATAAAAAATGTTAAAAAAAAAAAGGTCTTAGTGAGGTCGTGATACAGATTTGGTCAACTTGCTGAAATGAAATGAAGGTGGCGTCCTCTGTTGGATTCAAAAAAACTTCCGAAAATTAACGTCAGGTGACGCCCTCAGCTTAATAGAGATTAATCCTTTTCAGATTTATTTTAAGGTAGCATCCCATCTGGGCAACTTAAGGAAGCTTCCTAAAATTTCCTATAAAGCTATCTTTAAATAAATAAAGCGCTTTTCAAAAGCCTCTACAGATGGCATTGCTGAAGAAGATTGCGCCATCTATTGGGAATTTCAGGAAGTTTTATTTATATCAAGGGAGGTGGCGCAGTCTGGACTACTAATAGCTTTTTTTTTTTTTTGTTCCATTACAACTTCAGATACTTTTTAATTTCTACAAATAGCGACCCCTATGGCGCCACCTTAAAACAAAAAAAATGTTGGAAAGGACCTATTTATTTATGAAGGTGGCGTTATCTATTGGGAATTTTCAGAAGCTTCCAGACGGAGGTCCTATATCTGTGCAATTAACAGCAGCTTTTTTTTAAAAAAAAAAAAAGTTCCAAAAAATTTCCTTTACGTCACTCACGTCAGTATGATGAAACTTTTCTTTTCTTTTCAATTGAAACAAAAGTTGATTAACATACTCTCAGCTGTTGCTTTACAGATGGATATTTACAAAACAACAATTTTGGAAGTTAATCGGTTTGTTTGTACACCACGATGCTGGAACTGTGAATCGCACAGTTCCATACAAAGATTTTTGTATCTTTTCCATAAACTGGGGGATAGCTACTGACATTAAGCTTAATGATTATATATTGTACAAGTATAAAGAAAGATTTAAAGAAAAA